>CM072220.1:77591132-77613411 GCA_036851935.1 Coregonus suidteri
GCATCCCCCCGCCATATCTTCTTCAGAACTGTGGCCCCTTGCCTTTAATTTAAAAAAAAAAACCCCCCCCCCCTCCCCCGCCTTTCCCCAAAAGGAGAATTTTCTGTTTCAGCCCTGATCCTTGAAAACCCCCAAACCCCCCCTTCCCCCCTAAAAGGGCAAATCTGGGAAATTCCCGGGTAGACCCCCCACCACAGTTACAAAAATTTTACATTCACCTGCCCTTCCAAAAACATATTCCTTCGTCTCGCAAACATTTACATGTGGCCCCAAAATTTGTACATTTCTTTTGCATTTTTCCCTCAGGTTTTTAAACCCCCAAAATTTCTTATGGGTTTTCTTTTATACCCCGCCTTTTCAATAGGGTTTGGGAATCTCCTTTATCAAAAATCAATAATAATTGTAAACCCCTGGGTCCTTTTTTCACATTCTCCATCCTTCCCCCTTTTCGGGAATTTTTTTTCGGGCGCATTCCAAAATTTTATTTTCCAATTTTCCCCCCTGCCCCCCTACTTAAATGGTTGTGAGGCCATTTTAGAGCCCCCCCATTCATTTAAAATTTATTGATCGGGAATTAATCCCCAAATTGGGATATTACCCCGCTCTTAAAAAAAAAGTGGGGTTTTAAAATGTTCTTTGGTTCGTGCAGATGACTGACCTCCTCAACCCAAATTTGGGGGTACTCCCAAACATTGTTCTGGGGTCCAAAGGGATATTTTCAGTTTCAAGGTCTCCGCTTTGGGGAGAAGAACCTTGTGAGGGGATTGGTGGGCCGGGCCCCCCCCTGCCCCCAACCCCCCCCCCCCCCAAAAATTTTCCCAAAAGAAAGAATTAATTTTAATAAGCTAAACAGCCCAAAAATAAAATTTTCTTGTAAGCAGTATTAGGACCAAATAAACCGGGGCCTTTTGCCCCCCCGGGAAGCTCCCCACCGACTTTTCCAGGGGCTTTTTTTTCGTTTTTTTAAACCCTCTCCAACAAGGGGGGCTCATTTGACTTTGAGTCCCTTCGTGGCGATTTTTCCACGACAAAAACAACCCACCACCCCCATTTTGCTTTTTTTCCCTATTTTAAAAACACCATCTAGTCCTACGCCAGGAGACCACTACCACTCAACCCCCCTGCAGCTGTTCTGCGTAAATCCCGCAATCCCAAGTACGTCTCTGCCGCTGCCACCAAATCCCTCTATTTTCTGGGACTTTTTGATCCATTTTCTGCAGTCACCAATGGGAATAAACCATTGCTATAAATGCTAAAAAGACCCCCCACGATTACTGAATCAACGTACTCTCCGCAGCGCCCGCTCCCTCTGAGCAGAGTGAGAAACCATACACTCAGTCATCACCGAGTCCACGTCAGTTTACCTTCACCGACCCCTTCAACATTGTCCCAACCTCTTCTCTCCACCTAACCTGACACCACATATGGATCCATTCTCTCTACAAATCTCACTCCCACTGGGCCAGAATAATCTCCTTATCATCCTTGGAACGAGGCCCGAATTCGAGTTTCCTCACGCAGGTAATTCATCCTCACTCTCCGCCAGGTTCCATCTCTGAGCTACTGGAGGACGTATCCCTCTTTTTACACTAGACGATAACCTCCCTCACCACACTGGCTCTTCTTCCCTCTACACTCAGCTCCTTCTCAGCGGTCCATCATCACTGCACCTGCCCCCACAGTTAATTAGTTTTAAATTGACACAATACCTGTTATCAAAGGTTACAGCTAGAGATGACGTGCACGGAGCTTGCAGTTTTGTTGTTGTTTTTGGGCATGATGTCTACTTTGATGATAATTAGAGTTTTATTAATCTGAGAGGAAATAGAGCCGAATATTGCTAAAAGTCACGCCAGGGTAAGCCTACACGAAACACAGCCATTATTCTAAGTGTTTCTAACATGAATAAAAAGGAAAAATGATTGGAACCATTTCCCTGATTGACCGCTACGTTTATGACAACCATTTTTGCAAAATAATAATAAAATAAAAAATGTATTCAGACTTTACTCAGTACTTTGTTGAAGCTCCTTTTGGCAGTGATTACAGCCTCAAGTCTTCTTGGGTATAACGCTACAAGCTTGGCATACCTGTATTTGGGGAGTTTCTCTGCAGATCCTCTCAAGCTTGTCAGGTAAAATGGGTAGTGTCGCCACACAGCTATTTTCAGTTTCTCTCTGTACTTTGCTCCGTTCATCTTTCCCTCGATCCTGACTAGTCTCCCAGTCCCTGCCACTGAAAAAACATCCCCACAGCATGATGCTGCCACCACCATGCTTCCACCGTTGGGATGGTGCCTGGATTCCTCCAGACGTGATGCTTGGCATTCAGGCCAAAGAGTTCAATTTTGGTTTCATCAGACCAGAGAATCTTGTCTTTTCTCATGGTCTGAGAGTCCTTTAGGTGTCTTTTGGCAAACTCCCAGCGGGCCTTTTCATGAGGAGTGGCTTCCGTCTAGCCACTCTACCATAAAGGCCTGATTGGTGGAGTTTCTGCAGAGATGGTTGTCCTTCTGGAAGGTTCTCCTATCGCCACAGAACTCTGGAGCTCTGTCAGAGTGACCACCGGCTTCTCCATTTTAAGAATGATGGAGGCCTTTCGATCATGTCCTTGGACTAAAATGATTGACACTCAGGTGCAAGCCTAACATCATATGCAAAGGGCCTTTGGGTAATGTAGCACATATTCAATGATATCTATTTTTCTCACGTAGGCTGTTCATTTCTGATCTTTGATACTTTTTCTGGTTTATAAACGTATCATGGTATACTACGTTAACGCTATACGTATGGGCCATATTGTTACTTGGTAGCTACTAGCAGCAGACCCTGTGTTGTGGATCATCTACCACTATTTTGGACGGTCCATACTGTAACGTTAACGTTAGTCTCAGGCTTCACTAACTAGCGTTACTGTTTTAGGTGGAGCTATTCTTTGCTACTTCTCAAACCAAATACTATGTGATATTTCACATATCATCTTGCTAGAGAGGCCTTTTGTTGTGATATTTAGGCTACTATATAGGCTACTAGCAAAATACCCTGTGTTGTTAGGATAGATTTATGTTTGTTTCTTCCAACAGATCTTTACATATTTTCCTCACTACAAAATATTCCTGCGGTCCTTGTGGTTACTAAACATATTTTAGATATGTCTTTATGCTATAGCTTATTCCATGTTTACATCTTTGGTTAAATGACTTCAAATGCAAAACTTAAATGTACTTTGTGGAATGTCTGTGTAGTTTTGTAAACTATCCAAGTTTAAAACAGGTTATTACTAGGCTTAAAACAACTTCATTCATCTATTGTGTTCCTACAAGAAACTCACCTGTTGAAGGATGAGCTACTTAAAGTATGCAGGAGATGACAAGGGCAAGTAGTAGCATCCTGTTTCTCCTCTCATTCTCATGGTATTATGGTTTTAATTCACTAATCTGTTCCGTTTCAAGTGGATACTATTATAACTGATACAGCTGGTAGATACATTTAGATACAGGGAACTCTTTTTGAATGAGCATATTAATCTGGATAATGTTTATGGTCCTAATGATGATAATCCCAAATTCTTTGAGAATGTATTTCTATTGATAGCCTCCATTCCTGGTAAAGTCCTAATGGCAGGGGACTTTAATTGCACTATTGATCTTCATCTAGATCGCTCCTCTGGTTTAGACACTTCCCACTCGCAGAGTAGAAAGAAATTACAGCATTTCATTAAGGACTTAAATCTATGTGAACCTTGGAGGACTCAGAACCCGAGTAAAAGGGAGAATACATGTTCACATTTAAATCATATTCTCATGTAGACTACTTTTTAGTTTCTTGCTCATTGCTTCCCAATGTAGCAGGAAATGGATATGATACTATTGTTTTGAATGACCATTCCCTTGTGTGATTATTCTATAGGGATACAAAACTAGTAAAAGGATCCTCTAGATGGCGTTTGCATCCCAGATGGTTACAGGACCCAGACTTCTTACATTACGTTGGAGTGCATATAGATGTTTATTTGACATTGAACACTGACCAAACATCAGCGAGTACCAGATGGGAGGCTTTCAAAGCACATATTTGGGGGCAAATTATACGTTTTACCAGTTTCAAATAAAATAAAATCAGAAAATGAGAGACGGAGAGCAAAATGAGAGAATTGGAGAGGGAAGCTTTTTTGGATAACTCAGTAGAAGTAAACAAGGAATGATTTGGTCTTAAAGCTCAGTATGAAGAACTTCCCACCTCTAAGGCTGCAAACAGCTTAACTAGGCTGAAACAGTCCTATGATCAAGGTGAAAAACCTGGTAAATTGCTGGCCTGGCACATTAAGAAGTAAAATTCAGCCTTTAATGCAATTCATAATTTACAAGGACAATTATCAATGGATCCTGTAGAAAATAAACCAAAATTGGATCTGGAAAAGGAATTGGATGGTGTTGAAATATCTGATGCTATTTTCAATCTGAAGGGAGGTAAAGCAGAAGGTCCAGATGGGCTCCCAATAGATATTTAAGGACAAACTTCTAGGTCCACTTTTGGATATGTACAGTGCATTAGGAAAGTATTCAGACCCCTTGACTTTTTCCACAATTTGTTACGTTACAGCCTTATTCTGAAATTGATTAAATAAAAAAAATCCTCATCAATCTACACACAATACCTCATAATGACAAAGTGAAAACAGGTTCTTAGACATTTTTGCAAATGTATTAAAAATAAAACAGCAGAAATACCTTGTTTACATAAGTATTCACACCCTTTGCTATGAGACTCGAAATTGATCTCAGGTGGATACTGTTTCCATTGATCATCCTTGAGATGTTTTTCTAAAACTTAATTGGAGTCCAACTGTGGTAAATTCAATTGATTGGAGATCAATCAATCAATCAATTTTATTTTATATAGCCCTTCATACATCAGCTAATATCTCGAAGTGCTGTACAGAAACCCAGCCTAAAACCCCAAACAGCTAGTAATGCAGGTGTAGAAGCACGGTGGCTAGGAAAAACTCCCTAGAAAGGCCAAAACCTAGGAAGAAACCTAGAGAGGAACCAGGCTATGAGGGGTGGCCAGTCCTCTTCTGGCTGTGCCGGGTGGAGATTATAACAGAACCATGCCAAGATGTTCAAAAATGTTCATAAGTGACAAGCATGGTCAAATAATAATCAGGAATAAATCTCAGTTGGCTTTTCATAGCTCATTAAGAGTTGAAAACAGCAGGTCTGGGACAGGTAGGGGTTCCATAACCGCAGGCAGAACAGTTGAAACTGGAATAGCAGCAAGGCCAGGCGGACTGGGGACAGCAAGGAGTCACCACGGCCGGTAGTCCCGACGTATGGTCCTAGGGCTCAGGTCTCTCAGTTGGCTTTTCATAGCCGATCATTAAGAGTTGAAAACAGCAGGTCTGGGACAGGTAGGGGTTTCGTAACCGCAGGCAGAACAGTTGAAACTGGAATAGCAGCAAGGCCAGGCGGACTGGGGACAGCAAGGTGTCAGCATGCCCGGTAGTCCTGACGTATGGTCCTAGGGCTCAGGTTCTCAGAGAGAAAGAGAGAACGAGAGAATTAGAGAGAGCATACTTAAATTCACACAGGACACTGGATAAGACAGGAGAAGTACTCCAGGTATAGCCAACTAACCCCCAGCCCCCCGACACATAAACTACTGCAGCATAAATACTGGAGGCTGAGACAGAAACGGTCCGGAGACACTGTGGCCCCATCCGAAGAAACACCCGGACAGGGGCAAACAGGAAGGATATAACCCCACCCACTCTGCCAAAGCACAGCCCCCGCACCACTAGAGGGATATCCTCAACCACCAACTTACAATCCTGAGACAAGGCCGAGTATAGCCCACAGAGGTCTCCACCACAGCACAAACCAAGGGGGGGCGCCAACCCAGATGATTTGGAAAGTCACACAACTGTCTATATAGTTGACCAAGAACACGATGGTCACTCTGACAGAGCTCCAGAGTTCCTCTATGGAAATGTGAGAACCTTCCAGAAGGACAACCATCTCTTCAGCACTCCACCAATCAGGCCTTTATGGTAGAGTGGCCAGACGGAAGCCACTCCTCAGCAAAAAAGCACATGACAGCCCGCTTGGAGTTTGCCAAAAGGTACCTAAAGGACTCGGACCATGAGAAACAAGATTCTCTGGTCTGATGAAACCAAGATTGAACTTCTTGGCCTGAATGCCAAGCATCACGTCTGGAGGAAACCTGGCACCATCCTTATGGTGAAGCATGGTGGTGGAAACATTATGCTGCGGGGATGTTGTTCAGCGGCAGGGACTGAGAGCCTAGCCAGGATAGAGGGAAAGAAGATTGGAGCAAAGTACAGAGAGATCCTTGATGAAAACCTCCTCCAGTGCGCTCAGGACCTCAAGACCGGGGCGAAGGTTCACCTTCCAACAGGACAACGACCCTAAGCACACAGCCAAGACAACGCAGGAGTGGCTTCGGGACAAGTCTCTGAATGTCCTTGAGTGGCCCAGCCAGAGCCGCGACTTAAACCCAATCGAACATCTCTGGAGACCTGAAAATAGCTGTGCAGCGACGCGCCCCATCCAACCTGACAGAGTTTGAGGATTGAGGATCTGCAGAGAGGAATGGGATAAACTCCCCAAATACAGGTGTGCCAAGGTTATAGCGTCATACACATTAAGACTTTGGCTGTAATCACTGCCAAAGGTGCTTAAACAAAGTACTGAGTAAAGGGTCTGAATACTTATGTAAATGTGATTGTTCAGTTGTTTTTGCAACAACTGATAAAAACCAATTTTTGCTTTGTCATTATGGGGTATTGTGTGTAGATTGATGATGGGGAAAAAACAATTTAATCAATTTTACAATAAGGCTGTAAAGTAACAAAATGTCGAAAAAGTCAAGGGGTCTGAATACTTTCCGAATGTACTGTATATAGACAGGTGTGTGCCTTTCCAAATCATGTCCAACAAACTTAGTTAGATAGAACCTGCTCTTACCGTGACAAACAGATATCCCAATCTTCTTCTCCTCTTCTTCATCTTTAATGTTGACATTCAGCTCCAGTGTTTGACTGCAGTCTTCCAGCTTCACTGATGCCATCTCTGGATCCTGCAGTAAACTGGGCTCCACTGTAACAATCAGGACCCAGTGACTGTAGGTTTGGACTCAGTGTGGAAGGAGAGAGGCAGGCTGGGTTTGTCCTCACTGTTGATGTTACCGGCCTCAGACTTACCTGAATCGGCCAGTAGTAATAAAGAGAAACGGACACAAAAGTTATTGTCTTGACAGTTCTGGCACTTTCTTTATTCTCTAAAAAATATTTTTTTTTAAATTCTTGTTCAATTATCTAATTCAGTGCTTGTCTTGGACTGAAATAGGTGCTTGTTATGATGAGTTTCTCGGGTGTTCAAAGAATCAAGGATGCAAGGCTATACTGAGACACTTTGTAGAAAGTTAATACAATGATTTAATGATCGGTACCGGGTTCGTGACAGCAATGACCAGAGCTTTGCCCTTGATGCTACGAACTAACTAACAAAGAAGACACTCTACCTTATATAGCCTTCATTACCCTTCTGCTGGCATACATCTGGCAAGTCTCCATGGGAACTCCCTGTCTTTGATGTTCATCACTTTTTACCCCAAGTCACTATCCTGCCCATCACTCATGCTATTCTAAACATCTCTAATCTACCTTGACATAAGGAATGTAGACTTTATGGCCCCAAACCACTCATCTCTTAACTCTTTCCCTGTCCTCACAATCCTATGACATGACATCATTACAGTGCTAATACTCATTTTGGGTGCCGGTACTGTTTATATTAAGGTGCAGGAGCTCCACAATACTTTTGAGCTAATACCTAACTTATAGTAGATAAACGCATAAATGACTCAAAAACCATTTAGTACAAGGTTACAGATTGTTTTAGACAGCACTATGTGCTAATTTCCTGAATAACCTTGTCTTCACTGTATTACTTCAATCAAAAACCAATTGTATTTCCTGTTCACACCATAGCAACATTTATTGATAAAGACAGAAACAACAGAATGTGTCTGAATATTAGTAAACATGTAGAAAACTGATAATCATTACATTAATCTTCAAAACAGTAGTCCGACCGTGAAATTGTCTCTATCTGATGCACCCGCACTGTCCTCACTGAAGTCTGTTGACGCTGACCGAGAGTAGCCGCCATTTTACCAGCTTGGGAATTTTACACAAAACCAATAACATGCAAAACGAACTCAAAATCTCAAATAAATTGATTATTTATTAAACTAACATGAGAAAATGATGTACATTAACTCAGACAAACCCCAAATCTCTAGCTATGTGACTTGTAAAATAGTTTTTATCACGTTCTTTCACTCACTCGGTTTGACACAAAAATAACACATCAAACCTTTACCAAACGTGATAATACCTTAACGGATGTGTTAACTAACATGGTATGACATGTTCTTTCGACATTAGAAAGTTTAAACGCGCTATTACATACCTGTAGTAATAAATAGAAACGGACACAAAGGTTATCTTACTGTCTGCACAGTTCTGGCGCTTTCTTTATTGTGAATAATGGGTCGCGCCAACCCGGAACTTCCTGTTCCCCCACTACCACAGTGCAACACCGACATCTATTGGACTGATGGACTAACTACCCTCGGTCCGTGCATTCCGGGATCCTTGGGTTGGCCCTACCGTTTACATTTTAAATTTTAGTCAATTAGCAGACGCTCTTATACAGAGCGACTTACAGTTAGTGAGTGCATACATTTTCATACTACCAGTGTTGCCAACTCATTTTCAGGGCAAGTTGCAAGAGGCAGGTCGATTTGTTGCTAAAAGTTGCTGTCATTGCGTGATGAAGTCATTATGGGTTAACGTAAAATTGCGTCATTACGTAGAATACACAATAACGTTACACAAATTGACTGGCCATCTCCGCGACAAATATGATTTGACATTTGTTAGTTTATTATCACATATTTGTATTTGTAAAAGTAATATAAACACAACACATTTTATATGATCAGATATTTTTGTTTTAAACACAACACATTGAATTATTGAACAATTACACATTATTGAACAATTACATTTGATTTATTTTCTTATTAACTAATAAACCTACACATTCTGAACAATTATATTTTTAAGCAGTGTATTGGTAGTTAGTTAACATGCTACCTAACTGATCAACAATTATAGGTACAAGCTAATAACAAGGCATATATTCTATCTTATTGAACAAGCAACTTAACTCAAATAATGATGTGTGCGCTAGGCATCTCTCTCCAGCTCTGGGCCCTTGGCATCACTGGGCCCTACCCCATTACATGAGAACAGGGTATCTGCCGCTGCCTCCTCCTCCTCCGGGACACTTATACTTTGCATAGAGTTGATCAATCTGTTGATTGTGGCCTGTGGAATGTTGTCCCATTCCTCTTCAGTGGCTGTGCGAAGTTGCTGTATATTGGCGGGAACTGGAACAAGCTGTGGTACGCGTCGATCCAGCCCTCCCAAACATGCTCAATGGGTGACATGTCTGGTGAGTATGCAGGACATGGAAGAACTGGGACATTTTCAGCCTCCAGGAATTGTATACAGATCCTTGCGACATTGGGCCCTGCATTATCATGCTGAAACATGACGTGATGCATACCTGCCAACTTTTCAAAAAACCTTGGAGTGAGATTTTGTCCTGGGTCCGCCTGGGTCCTGCAGTCGGTGAAAAACAATTGCACTGCCTGCGTCTCAGAACTGTGGCCGCCTTGATCTCATGAGGTTATCGTTGCCCACGTGTGCATGACGTCAGAGAAAGTCGGGATCAAGTCGGACACACAAATCTAACCAGCATGCATTGGGCGATGATTGCCGGTGATCGATTCTGCGCAGACCTGGCTCATCTCAAATGAGCCTCTTGTCTATGATCTGTCGGCATGGTTATGCTGGCCTGTGGCCTTCTTGGAGGCCTTGATGATATCGGAGCGGGGCTCCCATTTGAAGCTCCCTCCAGATTGGCCATCTTTATGGTCATTATTGAGGACAGGGTGCCATCCAATGCTAGGCTGTTTCTTCTCTTGGTTTTGTTCAGTCCCACGACTGAAAACACCCTCTCAGCATCTGCGTTTGCATGGGGCAACACCAGGACAAGCTTGGCGACGGCAGCAAGCCTCTCAAATTCTTTGGCTCCTGTCACCTATGGAAAATGCACCAAAACACAATGGAAAAACATACCTTGATTTTTGATTGATTAATACTGTGAGTATACTGTAGGTTGATCCATTAACAAAGTTCAGATAAAAACATGCATAATTTGAAACATGCATGACACATATATGCATGCAACAATTTTAAGCAACAGATGTAGCCAAGCCACACCTGCCCAAAAGGAAAGACTAAAAAAAAAGGAAAAAAAAATTACCTTATGCTTCCGGGTTGCCATTTCAGCCCAGAAGCTTTCCATTTCAGTTTCGTCCTGCAGGGATATCATTGGCATGGTCTGATAATTTAGAAACTCCTCACCCAGAAGGTCATGCTCCTCTGGCCAATGGTATGGGAGGAGATGGGGAAACCTATTTATGAAAGTAGAGTTACAAGTTGTTACGTTTTAGGTATATAGTCATCAACCAGCAGCAGTTCATACACATCTTTGAGGAGAAGCCACATAAGAATATATCATGTGCAGTTTAGGAGTGAACACACCTCATCATAAAACACAGGGTATTTTAGCAAAGATGATATACAATAATTAGAGAGAAAAAAAACTAACCTTTCAACAAAGTACAGGACATCTTCGATGTCACTTTCAGCCCTCTGCCGTATCTACAAATTGTGCGTGCTTGATCAGTGGTGGCTCTTCCAGTGGCAGCTTCTTAAGTGCATAGTCCACAGCACTTGTCAGGAAACACAACACAGCTTCATGGAATGAATCCACCTGCTGTGGTGTGATGTCACCCTCGTGGAGTAATCTGTTAAGTTTAGCCCTGGTTGTGAACCCAATACAGCATATCGGTATAAGGTACAAGGCTAAATATCACATATCACAGTGTTTGATCATAATAATAGTCAAATACTAACCTGGTAAATGGTTTGCCTTTTCTTTCAAGGCAATTTCACAAGGCTCCTCATGGCACTGCAGAGCTGCTGGAACCATAAACTTGGAACATAGCTTGCGTACGAATTTCACCATCTATAACAGACATTTACAAAAATAGTTGGTGAAACCTGTTTTAGAGGACCCCTGCAGATATCAGCAAGAAACACAGAATGGAAAAAAACTGCAAAATCCAATCCCACCTCATCATGTAACAAAAATATTGATGACTGCTCTCTCTGAAGCAGCAAGTTGAAAGAAGTGAAAGTTGGTACGGTGGCTTGGAAGAACAGCAGGTACACTTCTGTCATGGGGTCAGTGAATGTCTGCACAAGTCTCTTGAACCTGGCCTGATTTTCATCTTGAATCAATCAATAAATAACACAAAACAAGAGGTTGTCATTAATACAAGTATGTGACTAACAATCCATGTAGTTGCTGCATAATGAAATTGAAAATTGATGACCATACTAGCAGATTTGTAGTAGCTGGCCAGAGGTTCATACAGCCTCAGGATCCTGGTCACACAACATTCAAGGCTTAGCCAACGGACCGAGATACACAGGAGGACCTCCATGTACTCCGCTTCATGGAGCTCACAAAACTCTGTTTTAGACATTAAATCCATATCATATATTTTCTACAGCTCAGCATTTCAGTATTACACTTAATAGTATCAAACATGCATACCTGACAGGTATCCTTTCCGATTAGTGCTACCCTTGAACCAGTAACCGATGTCCACTACCATATCCTCCAAATCAAAAACCGGACACCTGCAATGAATAAATCCATCATAACACATTCAGTCAATGCACGTAATTAGGATACAAATAAAAAGTTACATGTAAAGATAAATCAGGCCTTAACTCACTTTAAAAAATCCCACTCCTGCAGCTTTGGCGGTGTTATGTGCCACATGACAAGGACAACCATGAATATAGGTGTTGGGATGCTTCTGGAGCACCCTAGAGGCAATGGAATTACGTGGTCCAATGTTCACAGCCTCATTGTCAACTGAGAGACCAATGCAGTTCTCCCAAGGGATGCCATGCTCCTCTATGGTGGAGTTAATTTTGGTGAAGATCTCACTTGCTGTCCCACACCTCGTCCCACTTGTTGAGCACATATTTAAAAAACTGGTGGACAACTTTGCTGCCCATAAAGACCCGGACAGTAAGCGGGTTCATCTTTTCCACTCCTATAATGACAAGTTAGAATCATACAGATGTTCATGTTATTAGATGTTTAAAAATACACAAAACACATGTTTTACAGAGGAGAAAAATCTCAAATAGTTTGTGAAATACCAGTGTCATTCGACCCATCCGTAACAAGGGTATACGGGGCTTTTTTCATCTCCTTCACAAGCTCCTGTCTGAAATATGGTGCGAGTGCTTCATTGGTAATGCAGGATGACTTAGTCTTGGCACACCTGTACTCCTGCGCTGTCTTCGAATCTCCGAAACATTCTTTTAGGAGAGGCCCCAGGTGGTCCGCAAAGGCTAGGGGGACGTTGTGAACTACCAACCCAGCTGTCATTTTGACCTCAGCCCTTCTTGTCTGTAAGAAATTAAAAATTATGAATCCTCCCAAAAGACCATAGTTTATTTAAAATAGACGCCTGCGATAATAGGGCACAGGTAAAAAACACATTCAGCAACTAAGATCTCAAATTAAGAAAACTGGACTGTACTACTGAAATACAAACCACAAATTAGTCAAAACTATCAACCATGACTTTACCGTGATCAACTAGAACACAAAACTCTTGAACTGAACCTTGACAGAATCATTACACATATCATACCTTAACCTCTTGTGCAGACATACCCCCTACAGATGGAACGGCCATTGCATATTGGGATATTGTGGCTGTGGACAGGAGAGCTCGTTGCTTATCTTGGTGGCCTTTGCTTTTTATATGGCGCACTACATCTGTCACACCCTGGTGGCAACATGAGTTTTCAATACGGCAGACTGCACACCAGTAGTGCGTGTTGAGGCTCCACTGGTAATACATGGCCATGAAGAGGTCCACTCATTTTGGAAAATGGATCTATATGTTGCTGCTCCAGCCAGAGCACGACTCTTCTGGCCCTGCTGTTGGATTGGGGGGGGTCTCTTCTGTCTGTCCCTCTGTGTCTCCTTCCATCTGCCCTGTTGGTTGTTCTATTTGTCCTGTCTGTTGCTCCTCTGCATGGGCGTCAATCTGTCCTGTCTGTTGCTCCTCTGCTTGTTTGTCAGTCTGTCCTGTCTCCTGCTCTCTCTGTCCTTTGTGTTGCTCCTCTGTCTATTGTCCTGTCGTTTCTATCAATCGTTCTGGCTGTTCTGTCAGTGTGTTTGTCTGTCTTTTCTCACTTGGCTGGTTCTTTAGCTAAAATAAAAGGTTTCGCTTTTGTCCTGGCAAAGGTCTCTTGCGGGACATCTTTGAAACCTTAAACAATTCAAAATGTCATGTTGGTTTAATAACTCTACTCTCAGTTACAAAAACATACCTACTTCTATTGCACACATTTCCTGTATTTATGTTCAATTCTTTGGAATACATCTTACCTGTTCGAAATCAGCTGAGTTTACATTCACCACACTAAATCATGTTCACACGCACAAACAAATAATTTATTTCAAGATTTAAAGTTTAAGAGAGTGAGTACTCAATTGGACGACATTTCATTGTTACATACCTAGTCTCAGCTCAGCTTCTTATCAGACTTCTTGAGGTAGTGACCGTTTCTTCTCCTGTTGTCTTTCGCGGCAATGGTATCTCTTCTTCTGTCGCTAACTTCGGGGTGCAGCGCATATGGTTCAGTGGCGCTCATCAGCGCCATCTACCGTCGGGGAGTTTGAAAAAAGGAACAAACGAGTCTCGGGCAATTTTTTTTGCGTGAGAAATTGGATGTGTGGCGTGAGTGCGTGTGAAAACAGGCAAAAACGTGTGCCACACGGCGAAAGCGTTAGAGTTGGCAGCTCTGTGTTATGACATGTTATTTCGACATCAGAACGTTTAAACGCGCTATTACATACCTGTAGTAATATAACAAAAGTTATCGTGTCGACTGCACAATTATGGCGCTTTCTTTATTCTGAAGACCGATGCGCACCTGCCAGGACTTCCTGTTCCACACCGCCACAGTTCCTTAATCCATAGACGCAACAACGCAAGACTTCTTCTTCTTCTTCGTTGATATCATGGCGGTCCGCAAACAACCGTTTATGTGCATGCCGCAACCTACTGTGCTGGAATGTACGTTGAATCATGATCTGGCCAATTCTGTCCTACCATGAAAATACAATTCTAAACCAAATAAATCCCTAAATTCAACCACACCCTCCCCAACCCCATTAAACTTTATCTATATCATGCGGAAACACTCCACCCTTAGGATTGTTCAGCATGTCAACAACCATTTCAACACTAACATCTGTTAGCCCCAATATCTCTTTTGCCGTCTCCACAGTAACCTTCAACCTTGCATTTCTGCTTTCCATAACCCGAGTCGTGTTGACAACCTTACCAATGAAAGCTATGGAGTCAACTTTATTCACATTCATGAGCACAAGATTTCTGAACAGGCCTTGAAACCATGCTAGGACCATCAGAAGCACCAGCCCCGACAGTAGGTCCACTTACTACAGGTACATCCATGTAAGCTCCATCAGTCCACACTGTAGTTCTACCAATCTGTTTTATGGCCTCTGCATACGATACAGCATGACTGATCCTATATCTCTGAGCCTCTCTCTGTACCTGGAATCCACCAAACGCTGCACTGTGTTCTCCCCCACAATTACAGCACTTAACCTTCACATTGCTTCCACATTCACCATAACCTTGTGCTCCTCCACACTTGGCACAACTTTTATTTCCTTTACACTAAAGCAGCTACACGTCCCATTCTTTGGCATTTAAAACACTGCAGTGCATATATGGACAAATTCTCTAACATTGAAAGTAAGGAATCCTATCTGTACTTTTCCCGGCAAGACTTTCTCAAACCTCAGCATCACTGATAAGCTTTCACTTCTTTGACCCTCTTTCCTACTGATCAACCTGTTGGCCTCAATCACTCTGCCTCCCTTCACATTGTCTTTAGTATCATCTGTAACCTGCATCAGCACCAGGGACATGGCTTTTAATCTTCATCCCATTCAGTTTTTCCATTTTCTAAATCTTCCCTTGCTGACCCTTGCTACCACACAATATTAATCATCTACCATTTCCAATGAACCAAGCTAATTTCACTTCACCTACCTCTTTCTCTACGGCATTAGTTAGTCGGAGAGGGTGTAAGTGAGGCCCTGTGGTCTCATCAAACACTATCACCACTTTCCACTCCAACACATCACTACTCTTGCTCCCTACCTTGGCCCTATGCTTTCTTTACTAGACAATCCACTGCTTTCTGTATCATGATCTCTCTTCTTATAATAAATACCAAAAAGATTCCGTCGGCACACACTTGATACATGGCCATTATCTTATCGAGTTTGTCAGTGCAGCGGCTTATTCACAACAGCTCTTACTGCATATATTATGTATCAAAGTTTCACATGAGTAGACAGATACTGTTCTTCAAACATCAGTAAAACGGATTGACATTCCTCCTTCTTTCCATCTACTATATGGGTTAGTTTAGTTTCCAAACACTCCAGGAATCTTCCGCTTAAGATGATGGACCTCAATGTCTGAGGAAACTCCAGATTTAACACCTTTTATACCACCTTGGTATAAATGACTTTGGTGTTTTTATTTAACCTTTATTTAACCAGGTAAGCCAGTTGAGAACAAGTTCTCATTTCCAACTGCGACCTGGCCAAGATAAAGCAAAGCAGGTGTTGATGACTTTCGCTCTTTGCTCCATTTTCCGTTGTCACTGTGTTCCATTCATTCTTACCAACTTCACTCCACCGCGCGCCATCAGAATCGAACAGCACTTCCGCCATATTTTCCTACCCACAACGCCACACCTGCTACGGACTAACTCCTGCATGTAGAATACTGCATGGAGAATAAAACAGTGAGTTTAATTAGCTAGACAAAATCAACCTTGTTTAAAAAAAAAAGGTATCTAAGTGTTTCAATTTGGTGTGTGTAGAGGTGTAGTGACATGTTTTGAGTAATATATTATTATAATTGAGAAATTTTGAATGCCATAAATTAATGGCAGATGAACTAAATAGGCTTGAGTGCAAATATCCCAACATTCAATATCAATGACTACAATAACAATTATTGTTTTAAAATAACATTTAATAAACACATGTAGTTGTTTCAAAGTCTGTTTATCATTAAACAAAGTTGTAACATAGCAAAAATAATATACCCAAACTAATGGTGAAAACTGATCATCACACCATCTCTATCTGATACAAGTTGTGTCTACTAGCTCATTACCACAGAAAACTGCAGATGGAAGCAGTACCACCCAGTCAACCACTACACAGGGTATTCAACACTAAGGACAAATCCAAGGTATATTTTGAACACCATGAATTAAACAAAAGCATATTTACTGTATAGATACCCCAAAAAACAAAGTTTGTCCAGCACAAATTCATGTGGAACATTTCTTTTTAATTAGCAGATCAATTAAGTTGTCACGATCGTCGGTAAGAGATGAGGACCAAGGCGCAGCGTTGCAGATGAACATACTCTTTATTAGCGATCTACGACCAAAACAAACAAAACGATAACGTGACAGTTCACGGTCTAACACAAACCCACTAGAAACAAGATCCCACAAACACGAATGGAAAACAGACTGTTTAAATATGGCTCCCAATCAGAGACAACCAGCAACAACTGACACTCGTTGCCTCTGATTGGGAGCCACTCTGGCCAACATAGAAATAGCACCCATAGAATTTACACCATAGAAACAAAACACATAGATCTACACACCCTGGCTCAACATGACAGTGTCCCCAGAGCCAGGGCGTGACAGTACCCCCCCCTAAAGGCGCGGACTCCGACCGCGTCAACCAAATACCACAGGGGAGGGACCGGGTGGGCACTCCGCCTAGGCGGCGGATCCGGCTCCGGGCCTGAACCCCGCTCCCTCTCCAACCCCCCAAAGTACCCCTGGTCCGGTCTGGCCCTGCTGGCCGGAGCTGGACTGCACACTGATGGGGCGGATTGCTCTAGCTCCGGAGTGGAGCAGCTGACCAGTGCTGGAAAAGGCGCCAGTGGAACAGGCACGGGCCGTGCCGGACTGACGACGCCCACCACTGGCTTGGTGTGGAGAACAGGCACGGGCCGTGCTGGACTGACGACGCCCACCACTGGCTTGGTGTGAGGAGCAGGAGCGGGCCGGACCGGGCAGGCGATGCGCACCATAGGCTTGGTGCGGGAAGCAGGAGCGGGCCGGACCGGGCTGACGATGCGCACCCCTGGCTTGGTGCGTGGAGCAGGAACGGACCGGACCGGGCTGACGATGCGTACCCCTGGCTTAGTGCGTGGAGCAGCAACGGGCCGGACCGGGCTGACGATACGCACCACTGGCTTGGTGTGAGGAGCAGGAGCGGGCCGGACCGGGATGGCGATGCGCACCATAGGCTTGGTGCGGGGAGCAGGAGCGGGCCGGACCGGGCTGACGATGCGCACCCCTGGCTTGGTGCGTGGAGCAGGAACGGACCGGACCGGGCTGACGATGCGCACCCCTGGCTTAGTGCGTGGAGCAGCAACAGGCCGGACCGGGCTGACGATACGCACCCCTGGCTTGGTGCGTGGAGCAGGAACGGGCTGGACCGGGCTGACGACTCGCACCCAAGGCTTGGTGCGAGTGGCAGGAACAGGCCGGACCGGGCTGGCGACGCGCACCATAGGCTTGGTGCGGGGAGCAGGAACAGGCCGGGCCGGGCTGGCGAAGCGCACCATAGGCTTGGTGCGGGGAGCAGGAACAGGCCGGGCCGAGCTGGCGACGCACACCGTAGGCTTGGTGCGAGGGGCAGGAACAGGCCGGGCTGGGCTGGCGACGCGCACCGTAGGCTTGGTGCGAGGGGCAGGAGCAGGCCGGGCCGGGCTGGCGACGCGCACCGTAGGCTTGGTGCGAGGGGCAGGAACAGGCCGGGCTGGGCTGGCGACGCACACCCTACACTTGGTGCGGGGAGCAGGAACAGACCGGACCGTACTGGGGACACACACCACTGGCCCCTACACCGGGATCTGGAACGGGCCGGACCGGACTGGTAAACACACCCCAGTACCTCTCGCCGTGCCTCTACACCTTCCTTCCCTTCTTTGACCAGTGGGCCCCCGTAAACCTGGCGGCCTCCTCTGCCAACCAGCTGGACCGCTCTATCGCGGCCCTCCTGCTGCCCCGACGTCGTGAGCCCCCCCCCTAAAAATGTCTGGGGGTCTCTCTTCCCCGTGGGCAAGGCCTCTATAGATCTCTCGCCCAACTCTCGCTCTTCTGCTTCCAACTCCAGCCATTCTGCTCCTCATTTGGCTTGACCCAGTCGAGACTCTTCCTCCACTGTTCCCAAGTCCACCCTCTCTGCTCCTCACTAGGCTTGACCCAGTCGTGGTTGCCACGGAGATCTGCTAGCGATTCCCCTGGCGATGGCTCCTGGACACGCTGCTTGGTCCAGTTTTGGTGGGATCTTCTGTCACGATCGTCGGTAAGAGATGAGGACCAAGGCGCAGCGTTGCAGACGAACATACTCTTTATTAGCAATCTACGACCAAAACAAACAAAACGATAACGTGACAGTTCACGGTCTAACACAAACCCACTAGAAACAAGACCCCACAAACACGAATGGAAAACAGACTGTTTAAATATGTCTCCCAATCAGAGACAACCAGCAACAACTGACACTCGTTGCTTCTGATTGGGAGCCACTCTGGCCAACATAGAAATAGCACCCATAGAATTTACACCATAAAAACAAAACACATAGATCTACACACCCTGGCTCAACATAACAGTGTCCCCAGAGCCAGGGCGTGACATAAGTGCATTGCAGTTATTCAAATACATTAATCATCAATGCCGAAAATAAACACAACATGTAAAGTGTTGGTCCCATGTTTCATGAGCTGAAATAAAAGATCCCTGAAATTCTACAAGTTCAAATGAGCCTCACAACGCTGCATTATCATGCAGAAACATGAGGTGATGCATCTGATGAATGGCACGACAATTGTGTTCGTTGACTGTAGCTTATGCCTGCCCATCCCATAACCCAACTGACACCATGGGTCACTCTGTTCACAACAACGACATCAGAAAACCACTCGCCCACACAACACCATACACGTGGTCTGCCTGCGGTTGTGAGGCTGGTTGGATGTTCTGCCAAATTCTCTAAAACAATGTTGGAGGCGGCTTATGGTAAAGAAATTAACAAATTCTCTGGCAACAGCTCTGGTGGACATTCCTGCATTCAGCATGCCAATTGCACTCTCCCTCAAAACTTGAGACATCTGTGGCATTGTGTTGTGTGACAAAACAAGGTGCACCTGTGTAATGATCATGCTGTTTAATCAGCTTCTTGATATGCCACACCTGTCAGGTGGATGGATTATCTTGGCAAAGGAAAAATGCTCACTAACAGATATGTAAACAAATTTGTGCACAAAATTTGAGAGAAATAAGCTTTTTGTTCGCATGAAGAATTTCTGGGATCTTTTGCTTCAGCTCATGAAACATGGGAACAACACTTTACATGTCAAGTTTATATTTTTGTTCAGTGTACATATATAGCATATTGTATGACCACCATTCATTTTTTAGCCTAATGTAACATAAGGTAAGGTTATTATGATACTAAATGGAGTGGCACGGATGCACGTATAGAATAATAGGTTTAGTGCAGATGGAAGCAGCACCACCCAGTCAACCATCACGCAGGGTATTCAACCTAAGGACAAATACAACGTCATCTCAATATCTTTACAGTAGAAGCTATCTAAACACACCAAAACTGACAAGGTGAACACTGATCAGTAAAGTAAAGAGAGGCTAACATTCTATAACGCTCCCTTTCCTCTGCACAGTTCTCTCACAGTGAGAAACAATAGGATTACAATGGAGTGTTCTACGCTTTCTTCATTTGATCCAATTCAACATTGCCAATTATTTTATGAGATGAGAATTATGTGGAGTGACTAATCTTAGCTGGTCTGAGAGAACTGATGAGGATTTCACCTTTATACATTGGTGTCGTTTTAAATGGCCCAATCTGTAGAATCTCGTCTCACAGTCAGTGCAGTGATGAGGCTTCTCTCCAGTGTGTATAAGTTCATGTTGTTTTAACTTGCCCAGTTGAGAGAAACTCTCCCCACAGTCAGAGCAGAAGTAAGGCTTCTCTCCTGTGGGTTTAAGTTCATGTGTTTTTAAGTGGTCCAGTCGAGAGAAACTCTTTTCACAGTCAGGGCAGGAGTAAGGATTCTCTCCTGTATGTATACGTTCATGTCTTTTTAAGTGGCCCAGTCGAGAGAAACTTTTTCCACAGTCTGAGCAGGAGTAAGGCTTCTCTCCTGTGTGTGTTCTCTGATGAATTCTTAGCTCAGTTGATGTTGAGAAGCATTTTACGCAATTAGAGCAGGAGAAAGGCTTCTCTCCTGTATGTATATGTTCATGTGTTTTTAAGTGGCCCAGTCGAGAGAAACTCTTCCCACAGTCAGAGCAGGAGTAAGACTTCTCTCCTGTGTGCACTCTCTGATGAATTGTCAGAGCCTTTGATGTTGTGAAATTCTTCCCACAGTCAGTAAAGGAAAAAAGATTCTCTCCTGTGTGTATTTTTAGGTGTATTTTTAACTTTGATAGAATTGAGAAACTCTCCTCACAATGTGGGCAGTGGTGAGACCTCTTAGCTCTGTGATCTTCCTGCTGTTGCTCTCTGGATGTAGAGAACGTCTCAACATGGTCTCCTGTGTGAACAACAACAGAAGAACCAGTCAGTTGGTATGATATACTCAAATGTATTTTATAATCAAATGTATTTTATGAAGCCCTTTTTACATAAGTTGTCACAAAGTGCTTTACAGAAACCCACCCTAAAACCCCAAAGAGGAAGCAATGCAGATGTAGAAGCCATATCATCCTCCACTCACTATCACAAGGGTTAGTGTCATCCTCCACTCACTATCACAAGGGTTAGTAACTACACAGACTCATTTAATAGAACTTTAAAATATTGGCAGTTTGTCTACTTGACTTATTTAGTCTACTCTCTGATCACTCCAGATAGCCCAGTGAATAAAACACATGCTGGCAATACTGGTGTCAAACCATGTAAGGGTCAGTAGCATGAAATAATATCTACCTTTTCATTGAAACAGTTCATCATGAAACAGTTCTACTGCAACTTTTCAGGCACAGTGGGAAGTTGGAATGAACCTGCTCTTACCATGAGAAACAGATTTCCCAATCTTCTCCTCCTCTTCTTCATCTTTAATGATGACATTCAACTCCAGTGTTTGACTGCAGTCTTCCAGCTTCACTGATGCCATCTCTGGATCCTGCTTAGAAAACTGGGCTCCACTGTCACAATCAGGAACCAGTGACTGTAGGTTTGGACTCAGTGTGGAAAGAGAGAGGCAGGTTTGGGTTTTGTCCTCACTATTGATGTTACCGGCCTCAGATTTAATTTTAGTCGTCCTGTAGTAACAATGAGAAACAGACACAAAAAGTTATTGTCTTGACAGTTCTGGCACTTTCTTTATTCTCTAAAAATATATTATATTTATTCTTGTTAAATTATCTACTTCAGTGCTTGACTTGGACTGAAATAGGTGCCGGTACTTAACCTATAGTAGATATTCCCAAATTCACATACAGTACCAGTCAAAAGTTTTAGAACACCTACTCATTCCAGGGGTTCTTATTTTTACTATTTTCTACATTGTATAATAATAGTGAAAACATCACAACTATGAAATTATATATGGAATCATGTAGTAACCAACAAAGTGTTAAAAAAATCAAAATAACAAGTTCAAGTAACAGACATCTCAACATCAACTGTTAAGAGGAGACTGCGTGAATCAGGCCTTCATGGTGGAATTGCTGCAAGGAAACCACTACTAAAGGACACCAACCAAGACGAAGAGACTTGCTTGATGGCCAAAAAAACATGAGCAATGGACATTAGACCGGTTGGGAATCTGTCCTTTGGTCTGATGTGTCCAAATTTGAGATTTTTTGGTTCCAACCGCAGTGTCTTTGTGAGACACAG
>CM072220.1:77613911-77640308 GCA_036851935.1 Coregonus suidteri
GGGGGGTTTTTTTGGTATGACCACAGTCGGTTTTTTCTCTGACCCTGGTTCCCCGGACAAACCCACATGCCTCTTCAACTCCAGCCAAAGGGTGGCAGTGTGTCCCTTTTAACGTGGTTTAAACACCAAATAACACCATAGAAAAGAAGCTGCTTACCCAAAAATCAAGGGGCCATGAGCTTTCACTGTCCCAAAGACTTCTTTTAAAGGGAACGATTGGCATGTGACCACTCTAACAATGGTAGACACGTCCTCAAAGATTGGACATGAAATCTGTGTTGGTCAAACTCTTCTCTTTCTCTATTTCCAATTTTTTTTTTTGTAATACAACAAAACTAATGTTTTAAGTGAAAATATTTAGTGTTTGTTTGAAGCTGGAAGAAAATAACCTGAAATGAGCTGACAAAGATACAATTTGACCTATTGCTAACAAGCTTTTTTCAATATACTGCAGCTTTGTCCCCTGTGACGTATACAGTGGGGGGGGAAAGTATTTTAGTCGCCACCAATTTTTGTGGCAAGTTCTCACCACTTAAAAAGATGAGAGAGGCCTGTATTTTCATCATAGGTACACATTCCACTATGACAGACAAAATAGGAACAGAGAGAAATCACATTGTATGGATTTTTCAATGAATTTATTTGCAACTTTGTGGAAAATAAAGTATTTGGTCAATAACAAAAGTTTCTCAATACTTTGTGTTATATACCCTTTGTTTGGCAATGACACAGGTCAAAGATAAACGATTTTCTGTAAGTCTTCACAAGGTTTTCAACGACACTGTTGCTTGGTATTTTGGGCCCTTCCTCCATGCCGGATCTCCTCTAGCATCAGTGCTGTTTTGGGGCTGTCGCTGGGCAACACAGAACTTTCAACCTCCCTCCAAAGATTATTCTATGGGGTTGAGAATCATGGAGACTGGCGTAAGGCAACTCGATGAACTTGAAATACTTCTTACGAAGCACACTCCCTTCGTTGCCTGGGAGTTGTGTTTGGGATCCATTGTCATGCCTGAAAGACCCACTCCCCTTTTCATCTCAAGGCCCTTGCGGATGGAGAGGAGTTTTCGACGTCAAATCTCATGATAACATGGCCCCATTCATTCTTTCCTTTACAACGATCAGTCGTCCTGGTCCCTTTGCAGAAGACAGCCCCAAAAGCATGATGTTTTTCCACCTCCATGCTTCACAGTAGGTATGGTGTTCTTTGGATGCAACTCAGCATTCTTTGTCCTCCAAACACGACGAGTTGATTTTTTTACCAAAAAGTTATATTTTTGGTTTCATCTGACCATATGACATTCTCCCAATCCCTCTTCTGGATCATCCAAATGCACTCTAGCAAACTTCAGACGGGCCTGGACATGTACTGGCTTAAAGCAGGGGGACACGTCTGGCACTGCAGGATTTGAGTCCTGGCGGCGTAGTGTGTTAATGATGGTAGGCTTTGTTACTTTGGTCCATAGCTCTCTGCAGGTCAGTCACACTAGGTTCCCCTGTGTGGTTCTGGGATTTTTGCTCACCGTTCTTGTGATCATTTTTGACCCCACGGGTTGAGATCTTGCGTGGAGCCCCAACATCGAGGAGATTATCAGTGGTCTTGTATGTCTTCCATTTCCTATAATTGCTCCCACAGTTGATTTCTTCAAACCAAGCTGCTTACCTATTGCAGATTCAGTCTTCCCAGCCTGGTGCAGGTCTACAATTTGCTTTCTGGTGTCGTTTTGACAGCTCTTTGGTCTTGGCATAGTGGAGTTTGGAGTGTGACTGTTTGAGGTTGTGGACAGTTGTCTTTTTATACTGATAACAAGTTCAAACAGGTGCCATTAATACAGGTAACGAGTGGAGGACAGAGGAGCTCTTAAAGAAGAAGAGTTACAGGTCTGTGAGAGCCAGATATCTTTGCTTGTTTGTAGGTGACCAAATACTTATTTTCCACCATAATTTGCCAATAAATTCATAAAAAATCCTTCAATGTGATTTTCTGGATTTTCTTTTTCTCATTTGTCTGTCATAGTTGACGTGTACCTATGATGAAAATTACAGGCCTCTCTCATATTGTAAGTGGGAGAACTTGCACAATTGGTGGCTGACTAAAATACTTTTTCCCCCCACTGTAATGTCTGAGGCCAGTAACATAAAAAGTGAGGACAAACCCAGCCTGCCTCTCTCCTTCCACATTGAGTCTAAACCTAAAGTCACTGGATCCTGATTGTGACAGTGGGGCCCAGTTTTGCACTGCAGGATCCAGAGATGGCATCAGTGAAGCTGAAGACTGCAGTCAAACACTGGAGCTGAATGTCAACATTAAAGATGATGAAGAAGAGGAGGAGAAGATTGGGGAATCTGTTTCTCATGGTAAGAGCAGGTTCTATCTAACTATAAGTAATCTTTTTTTTTGTCAAGCAGTGGCAAATATACAGCACCAGTCAAAAGTTTGGACACACCTACTCATTCAAGGGTTTTTCTTAATTTTTACTATTTTCTACATTGTAGAGTAATAGAGAAGACATCTAAACTATAAAATAACACATATGGACATCAGTACTAACCAAAAAGTGTTAAACAATCAAAATATATTTTAGATTTTAGATTCTTCAAAGTAGCCACCCTTTGCCTTTGACAGATTTGACACTCTTGGCATTCTCTCAACCAGCTTCACCTGTAATGCTTTTCCAACAGTCTTGAAGAATTTCACACACATGCTGAGCACTTGTTGGCTGCTTTTCCTTCACTCTGGCGGTCCAACTCATCCCAAACCATCCTTCATTTGGGTTGAGGTCGGTTGATTGTGGAGGCCAGGTCATCTGATGCAGCACTCCATCACTCTCCTTCTTGGTCAAATAACCCTTACACAGTCTGGAGGTGTTGGGTCATTGTCTCTGTTGAAAAAACAAATAATCCCAACTAAGCGCAAACCAGATGGGATGGTGTATCGCTGCAGACTGCTGTGGTAGCCATGCTGGTTAAGTGTGCCTTGAATTCTAAATAAATCACCAGCAAAGCACCATCACACCTCCTCCCTCCATGCTTCACGGTGGGAACCACACACGTAGAGATCATCTGTTCACCTACTCTGTGTCTCACAAAGACACTGCGGTTGGAACCAAAAATCTCAAATTTGGACACATCAGACCAAAGGACAGATTCCCACCGGTCTAATGTCCATAGCTCATGTTTTTTGGCCCAAGCAAGTCTCTTCGTCTTGTTGGTGTCCTTTAGTAGTGGTTTCCTTGCAGCAATTCCACATGAAGGCCTGATTCACGCAGTCTCCTCTTAACAGTTGATGTTGAGATGTCTGTTACTTGAACTTGTTATTTTGATTTGTTTAACACTTTGTTGGTTACTACATGATTCCATATGTAATTTCATAGTTGTTGATGTTTTCACTATTATTATACAATGTAGAAAATAGTAAAAATAAAGAACCCCTGGAATGAGTAGGTGTTCTAAAACGTTTGACTGGTACTGTATGTGAATTTGGGAATATCTACTATAGGTTAAGTACCGGCACCTATTTCAGTCCAAGTCAAGCACTGAAGTAGATAATTTAAACAAGAATAAATATAATATATTTTTAGAGAATAAAGAAAGTGCCAGAACTGTCAAGACAATAACTTTTTGTGTCTGTTTCTCATTGTTACTACAGGACGACTAAAATTAAATCTGAGGCCGGTAACATCAATAGTGAGGACAAAACCAACCTGCCTCTCTCTTTTCACACTGAGTCCAAACCTACAGTCACTGGTTCCTGATTGTGACAGTGGAGCCCAGTTTTTCTAAGCAGGATCCAGAGATGGCATCAGTGAAGCTGGAAGACTGCAGTCAAACACTGGAGCTGAATGTCATCATTAAAGATGAAGAAGAGGAGGAGAAGATTGGGAAATCTGTTTCTCATGGTAAGAGCAGGTTCATTCCAACTTCCCACTGTGCATGAAAAGTTGCAGTAGAACTGTTTCATGATGAACTGTTTCAATGAAAAGGTAGATATTATTTCATGCTACTGACCCTTACATGGTTTGACACCAGTATTGCCAGCATGTGTTTTATTCACTGGGCTATCTGGAGTGATCAGAGAGTAGACTAAAGAAGTCAAGTAGACAAACTGCCAATGTTTTAAAGTTCTATTAAATGAGTCTGTGTAGTTACTAACCCTTGTGATAGTGAGTGGAGGATGACACTAACCCTTGTGATAGTGAGTGGAGGATGATATGGCTTCTACATCTGCATTGCTTGCTCTTGGGTTTTAGGCTGGGTTTCTGTAAAACACTTTGTGACAACTTATGTAAAAAGGGCTTCATAAAATACATTTGATTGACATGTATATCATACCAACTGACTGGTTCTTCTGATGTTGTTCACACAGGAGACCATGTTGAGACATTCTCTACATCCAGAGAGCAACAGCAGGAAGATCACAGAGCTAAGAGGTCTCACCACTGCCCACATTGTGAGGAGAGTTTTCTCAATTCTATCAAAAGTTAAAAATACACCTAAAAATACACACAGGAGAGAATCTGTTTTCCTGTACTGACTGTGGGAAGAATTTCACAACATCAAAGGCTCTGACAGTTCATCAGAGAGTGCACACAGGAGAGAAGCCTTACTTCTGCTCTGACTGTGGGGTGAGTTTCTCTCAACTGGGCAAGTTAAAACAACATGAACTTATACACACAGGAGAGAAGGCTTACTCCTGCTCTGACTGTGGAAAGAGTTTCTCTCGACTGGACCACTTAAAAACACACCAACGGATACACACTGGAGAGAAGCCTCATCACTGCACTGACTGTGAGACGAGATTCTACAGATTGGGCCATTTAAAACGACACCAATGTATAAAGGTGTAATCCTCATCAGTTCTCTCAGACCAGCTAAGATTAGTCACTCCACATAATTCTCATCTCATAAAATAATTGGCAACGTTGAATTGGATCAAATGAAGAAAGCGTAGGACACTAGTGTAATCCTATTGTTTCTCACTGTGAGAGAACTGTGCAGAGGAAAGGGAGTGTTGTAGAATGTTAGCATCTCTCTTTACTTTACTCATCAGTGTTCAACTTGTCAGTTTTGGTGTGTTTTGTTATCTTCTACTGTAAAGATATTGAGATGACCTTGGATTTGCCCTTAGGGTTGAATACCCTGCGTGATGATTGACTGGGTGGTGCTGCTTCCATCTGCACTAAACCTATTATTCTATACGTACATCCGTGCCACTCCATTTAGTATCATAATAACCTTACCTTATGTTACATAAGGCTAAAAAAGGAATAGTGGTCATACAATATGCTATATATGTACACTGAACAAAAATATAAACTTGACATGTAAAGTGTTGTTCCTATGCTTTTGTTTAATTCACGGCATTCAAAATATACCTTGGATTGTCCTTAGTGTTGAATTCCCTGTGTAGTGGTTGACTGGGTGGTACTGCTTCCATCTGCAGTTTTCTGTGGTAATGAACTATTAGACACAACATGTATCAGATAGAGATGGTGTGATGATCAGTTTTCACCATTAGTTTGGGTATATTATTTTTGCTATGTTACAACTTTGTTTAATGATAAACAGACTTTTAAAAACAACTACATGTGTTTATTAAATGTTATTTTAAAACAATAATTGTTATTGTAGTCATTGATATTGAATGGTTGGATATTTGCACTCAAGCCAATTTAGTTCATCTGCCATTAATTTATGGCATTCAAAATGTATATTTCTCAATTATAATAATATATTACTCAAAACATGTCACTACACCTCTACACACACCAAATTGAAACACTTAGATACCTTTTTTTTAAACAAGGTTGATTTTGTCTAGCTAATTAAACTCACTGTTTTATTCTCCATGCAGGAGTTAGTCCGTAGCAGGTGTGGGGTTGTGGGTAGGAAAATATGGCAGAAGTGCTGTTCGATTCTGATGGCGCGCGGTGGAGTGAAGTTGGTAAGAATGAATGGAACACAGTGCCAACGAAAAATGGAGCAAAGAGCGAAAGTCATCAACACCAAAGTAATTTATACCAAGAGAGATCATGATACAGGAAGAAGAGAGATCATGATACAGGAAGAAGAGAGATCATGATACAGAAAGATACAGGAAGAAGAGAGATCATGATACAGAAAGACACAGGAAGAAGATAGATCATGATACAGAAAGAAACAGGAAGAAGAGGGATCATGATACAGAAAGACACAGGAAGAAGAGAGATCATGATACAGAAAGAAACAGGAAGAAGAGAGATCATGATACAGGAAGAAGAGATATCATGATACAGAAAGACACAGGAATAAGAGAGAATGATACAGAAAGACATAGGAAGAAGAGAGATCATGATACAGGAAGAAGAGAGATCATGATACAGAAAGCAGTGGATTGTCTAGTAAAGAAAGCATAGGGCCAAGGTAGGGAGCAAGAGTAGTGATGTGTTGGAGTGGAAAGTGGTGATAGTGTTTGATGAGACCACAGGGCCTCACTTACACCCTCTCCGACTAACTAATGCCGTAGAGAAAGAGGTAGGTGAAGTGAAATTAGCTTGGTTCATTGGAAATGGTAGATGATTAATATTGTGTGGTAGCCAGGCTCAGCAAGGGAAGATTTTAGAAAAATGGAAAAACTGAATGGGATGAAGATTAAAAGCCATGTCCCTGGTGCTGATGCAGGTTACAGATGATATTAAAGACAATGTGAAGGGAGGCAGAGTGATTGAGGCCAAAAGGTTGATCAGTAGGAAAGAGGGTCAAAGAAGTGAAAGCTTATCAGTGATGCTGAGGTTTGAGAAAGTCTTGCCGGGAAAAGTACAGATAGGATTCCTTACTTTCAATGTTAGAGAATTTGTCCATATATGACTGCAGTGTTATAAATGCCAAAGAATGGGACGTGTAGCTGCTTTAGTGTAAAGGAAATAAAAGTTGTGCCAAGTGTGGAGGAGCACAAGATTATGGTGAATGTGGAAGCAATGTGAAGGTTAAGTGCTGTAATTGTGGGGGAGAACACAGTGCAGCGTTTGGTGGATTCCAGGTACAGAGAGAGGCTCAGAGATATAGGATCAGTCATGCTGTATCGTATGCAGAGGCCATAAAACAGATTGGTAGAACTACAGTGTGTGGACTGATGGAGCTTACATGGATGTACCTGTAGTAAGTGGACCTACTGTCGGGGCTGGTGCTTCTGATGGTCCTAGCATGGTTTCAAGGCCTGTTCAGAAAATCTTGTGCTCATGAATGTGAATAAAGTTGACTCCATAGCTTTCATTGGTAAGGTTGTCAACACGACTCGGGTTATGGAAAGCAGAAATGCAAGGTTGAAGGTTACTGTGGAGACGGCAAAAGAGATATTGGGGCTACAGATGTTAGTGTTGAAATGGGTTGTTGACATGCTGAACAATCCTAAGGGTGGAGTGTTTCCGCATGATATAGATAAAGTTTAATGGGGTTGGGGAGGGTGTGGTTGAATTTAGGGATTTATTTGGTTTAGAATTGTATTTTCATGGTAGGACAGAATTGGCCAGATCATGATTCAACGTACATTCCAGCACAGTAGGTTGCGGCATGCACATAAACGGTTGTTTGCGGACCGCCATGATATCAACGAAGAAGAAGAAGAAGTCTTGCGTTGTTGCGTCTATGGATTAAGGAACTGTGGCGGTGTGGAACAGGAAGTTCCTGGCAGGTGTGCATCGGTCTTCAGAATAAAGAAAGCGCCATAATTGTGCAGTCGACACGATAACTTTTGTTGTATTACTACAGGTATGTAATAGCGCGTTTAAACTTTCTAATATCGAAATAACATGTTATAACACAGAGCTGCCAACTCTAACGCTTTCGCCGTGTGGCACACGTTTTTGCCTGTTTTCACACGCACTCACGCCACACATCCAATTTCTCACGCAAAAAAAATTGCCAGAGACTCGTTTGTTCCTCCTTTTTTCAAACTCCCCGACGGTAGATGGCGCTGATGAGCGCCACTGAACCATATGCGCTGCACCCCGAAGTTAGCGACAGAAGAAGAGATACCATTGCCGCGAAAGACAACAGGAGAAGAAACGGTCACTACCTCAAGAAGTCTGATAAGAAGCTGAGCTGAGACTAGGTATGTAACAATGAAATGTCGTCCAATTGAGTACTCACTCTCTTAAACTTTAAATCTTGAAAGAAATTATTTGTTTGTGCGTGTGAACATGTTTTAGTGTGGTGAATGTAAACTCAGCTGATTTCGAACAGGTAAGATGTATTCCAAAGAATTGAACATAAATACAGGAAATGTGTGCAATAGAAGTAGGTATGTTTTTGTAACTGAGAGTAGAGTTATTAAACCAACATGACCATTTTAATTGTTTAAGGTTTCAAAGATGTCCCGCAAGAGACCTTTGCCAGGACAAAAGCGAAACCTTTTATTTTTAGTAAAAGAACCAGCCAAGTGAGAAAAGACAGACAAACACACTGACAGAACAGCCAGAACGATTGATAGAAACGACAGGACAACAGACAGAGGAGCAACACAAAGGACAGAGAGAGCAGGAGACAGGACATACTGACAAACAAGCAGAGGAGCAACAGACAGGACAGACTGACAAACAAGCAGAGGAGCAACAGACAGGACAGATTGACGCACATGCAGAGGAGCAACAGACAGGACAAATAGAACAACCAACAGGGCAGATGGAAGGAGAAGACACAGAGGGACAGAAAGAAGAGACCCCCCCAAATCCAACAGCAGGGCCAGAAGAGTCGTGCTCTGGCTGGAGCAGCAACATATAGATCCATTTTCCAAAATGAGTGGACCTCTTCATGGCCATGTATTAACCAGAGGGAGCCTCAACAGGCACTACTGGTGTGCAGTCTGCCGTATTGAAAACTCATGTTGCCACCAGGGTGTGACAGATGTAGTGCGCCATATAAAAAGCAAAGGCCACCAAGATAAGCAACGAGCTCTCCAGTCCACAGCCACAATATCCCAATATGCAATGGCCGTTCCATCTGTAGGGGGTATGTCTGCACAAGAGGTTAAGGTATGATATGTGTAATGATTCTGTCAAGGTTCAGTCAAGAGTTTTGTGTTCTAGTTGATCACGGTAAAGTCATGGTTGATAGTTTTGACTAATTTGTGGTTTGTATTTCAGTGTAGTACAGTCCAGTTTTCTTAATTTGAGATCTTAGTTGCTGAATGTGTTTTTTTACCTGTGCCCTATTATCGCAGGCGTCTATTTTAAATAAACTATGGTCTTTTGGGAGGATTCATAATTTTTAATTTCTTACAGACAAGAAGGGCTGAGGTCAAAATGACAGCTGGGTTGGTAGTTCACAACGTCCCCCTAGCCTTTGCGGACCACCTGGGGCCTCTCCTAAAATAATGTTTCGGAGATTCGAAGACAGCGCAGGAGTACAGGTGTGCCAGGACTAAGTCATCCTGCATTACCAATGAAGCACTCGCACCATATTTCACACAGGAGCTTGTGAAGGAGATGAAAAAAGCCCCGTATACCCTTGTTACGGATGGGTCGAATGACACTGGTATTTCACAAACTATTTGAGATTTTTCTCCTCTGCAAAACATGTGCTTTGTGTATTTTTAAACATCTAATAACATGAACATCTGTATGATTCTAACTTGTCATTATAGGAGTGGAAAAGATTAACCCGCTTACTGTCCGGGTCTTCATGGGCAGCAAAGTTGTCCACCAGTTCTTAAATATGTGCACAACAACTGGGACGAGGTGTGGGACAGCAAGTGAGATCTTCACCAAAATTAACTCCACCATAGAGGAGCATGGCATCCCTTGGGAGAACTGCATTGGTCTCTCAGTTTACAATGCAGCTGTGAACATTGGACCACGTAATTCCATTGCCTCTAGGGTGCTCCAGAAGCATCCCAACACCTATATTCATGGTTGTCCTTGTCATGTGGCACATAACACCGCCAAAGCTGCAGGAGTGGGATTTTTTAAAGATTTTTTAAAGTGAGTTAAGGCCTGATTTATCTTTACATGTACATTTTTATTTGTATCCTAATTACGTGCATTGACTGAATGTGTTATGATTGATTTATGCATTGCAGGTGTCCGGTTTTGATTTGGAGGATATGGTAGTGGACATCGGTTACTGGTTCAAGGGTAGCACAAATCGGAAAGGATACCTGTCAGGTATGCATGTTTGATACTATTAAGTGTAATACTGAAATGCTGAGCTGTAGAAAATATATGATATGGATTTAATGTCTAAAACAGAGTTTTGTGAGCTCCATGAAGCGGAGTACATGGAGGTCCTCCTGCGTATCTCGGTCCGTTGGCTAAGCCTTGAACGTTGTGTGACCAGGATCCTGAGGCTGTATGAACCTCTGGCCAGCTACTACAAATCTGCTAGTATGGTCATCCATTTTCAATTTCATTATGCCGCAACTACATGGATTGTTAGTCACATACTTGTATTAATGACAACCTCTTGTTTTGTGTTATTTATTGATTGATTCAAGATGAAAATCAGGCCAGGTTCAAGAGACTTGTGCAGACATTCCACTGACCCCATGACAGAAGTGTACCTGCTGTTCTTCCAAGCCACCGTACCAACTTTCACTTCTTTCAACTTGCTGCTTCAGAGAGAGCAGTCATCAATATTTTTGTTACATGATGAGGTGGGATTGGATTTTGCAGTTTTTTTCCATTCTGTGTATCTTGCTGATATCTGCAGGGATCCTCTGAAACAGATTTCACCAACTATTTTTGTAAATGTCTGTTATAGATGGTGAAATTCGTACGCAAGCTATGTTCCAAGTTTATGGTTCCAGCAGCTCTGCAGTGCCATGAGGAGCCTTGTGAAATGTGCTTGAAAGAAAAGGCAAACCATTTACCAGGTTAGTATTTGACTATTATTATGATCAAACACTGTGATATGTGATATTTAGCCTTGTACCTTATACCGATATGCTGTATTGGGTTCACAACCAGGGCTAAACTTAACAGATTACTCCACGAGGGTGACATCACACCACAGCAGGTGGATTAATTCCATGAAGCTGTGTTGTGTTTCCTGTGGACTATGCTGTGGACTATGCACTTAAGAAGCTGCCACTGGAAGAGCCACTGATCAAGCACGCACAATTTGTAGATGTACGGCAGAGGGCTGAAAGTGACATCGAAGATGTCCTGTACTTTGTTGAAAGGTTATTTTTTTTCTCTAATTATTGTCTATCATCTTAGCTAAAATACCCTGTGTTTTATGATGAGGTGTGTTCACTCCTAAACTGCACATGAGATATTCTTATGTGGCTTCTCCTCAAAGATGTGTATGAACTGCTGCTGGTTGATGACTATATACCTAAAACGTAACAACTTGTAACTCTACTTTCATAAATAGGTTTCCCCATCTCCTCCCATACCATTGGCCAGAGGAGCATGACCTTCTGGGTGAGGAGTTTCTAAATTATCAGACCATGCCAATGATATCCCTGCAGGACTAAACTGAAATGGAAAGCTTCTGGGCTGAAATGGCAACCCGGAAGCATAAGGTAATTTTTTTTTCCTTTTTTGTCTTTCCTTTTGGCAGGTGTGGCTTGGCTACATCTGTTGCTTAAAATTGTTGCATGCATATATGTGTCATGCATGTTTCAAATTATGCATGTTTTTATCTGAACTTTGTTAATGGATCAACCTACAGTATACTCACAGTATTAATCAATCAAAAATCAAGGTATGTTTTTCCATTGTGTTTTGGTGCATTTTCCATAGGTGACAGGAGCCAAAGAATTCGAGAGGCTTGCTGCCGTCGCCAAGCTTGTCCTGGTGTTGCCCCATGCAAACGCAGATGCTGAGAGGGTGTTTTCAGTTGTGGGACTGAACAAAACCAAGAGAAGAAACAGCCTAGCATTGGATGGCACCCTGTCCTCAATAATGACCATAAAGATGGCCAATCTGGAGCCCTGCTTCAAATGGGAGCCCCCCTCCGATATCATCAAGGCCTCCAAGAAGGCCACAGGCCAGTATAACCATGCCGACAGATCATAGACAAGAGGCCCATTTGAGATGAGCCAGGTCTGCGCAGAATCGATCACCGGCGATCACCGCCCAATGCATGCTGGTTAGATTTGTGTCCGACTTGAAATATTAGTCTCTCTGAGACGTTTGGTAGGCAGTGCATCCTGTTTAGGGTGGCTCTTCGGTTCCCCTTTTGTCTTGAACAGCTGTTGACAAAACACATTAGGACAACTGAGCCTGTGTAAAATACAGAGTGTGCATCCCAAAAGGCACCCTATTCGCTACGTAAGGCACAACTTTTGAAAAGGGCCCATAGAGCGCTGGTAAAAAGTAGTGCACTATATAGGGAATAGGGTGCCATTAGGGACATAGCCATTGACTCTCTCCCATGTGTATTAGGATTGCATTACAGCGTCCTCACTCAACCTCCTAAAGACAATGACAACAGTATTGTTCTAATGCTGAGAGACAATAGGGGTGTAGTGAATCTGTAGGGTAAATTTCAGCCCTGCCTTACAGATGTAATCTCAAAACACAGAGCACCCTACCTTAATCATGATCTTTGGAAACTTATGCATTTTCGGTAGGAAACGCCACTTCCTGTTCTTCTTAGTCTCTTCCCCTCTGGCAGAGGGAAGGCGGGCCATGCCGTCAGCCTTTACATCAGCCGGGCTAAGGCTCCTGGCAGGGAATTCCTCAGTAGCATTAAGGTCAGCTACAACACCATGAGTGATGTCACTTGTGGCATTGCTGGTGTCTGAGTGAGAAGAGCACGCTAGTGTGACAACCTGTGTACAATAACTGGGAGAAGAGGACGCAGCCATTGAAGTCAGTCACTGCATCCCAAATGGCATTCTCTTCACTTTATAGTGCACTACTTTTGACCAGGACCCATAGGGTCTGGTCAAAAGTAGTGCACTAAATATGGAAGAAGGTGCCATTTTGGACACACCCAGTGAATTTTACATCATAAAACGCAATGTATTGAGCATGTTACAATTAAGTCCTATGCAGATGAAAAGAGGTACTTTCACTTACCATCCTCCATTGTAGACTTGGATACATAAGTCAGGCTGTCCATCACCACGTCTGTCATCAACTTGATGACCTGATCCAAAACCATTTCAGCCGATGGTGGCATAGGCCTTCCCATACACTGCCCTAGGAGTCTCCTAACAGAAGTCTGGGCAAAGTTGTAAATGAGCTCTGAGGCATCGTCCTTTGACAGCTTCCTCAGGGCTGGTTTAGGCAGCGCTGGTTGAGAGAGGCTTCTGTGGCCAACCATGGATTGAAGCTGGCGGTTTATGGTTATCTCCTGAATGAGACCATGGACCTTTGTGATCAGGTTGCCAGATGCACCTTGAAGGGCTTCAACTGACAGGAGCCTATCCCAGATGTTCTTCTGCTGAAGTCATCTCTGGGTCGTCCGTCTTCAATGTGTCCATTATAGTTTTCACTATGATATTGGTGTCAGATATGTTTATTTCTTGTTGGCTCACAAGCGTTGACCGTGAACCTGTCTCGTCCATTGCGATAGAGGTATGGGATTCTGTCCTTGTGATCTCATCGGCAGCGCTCATGTCAGGCAACTGGTCAAGGCTCTCCAGTACAGAGTCTAACATGTTAGTGGCTATCAGACACTCCTCACTTGCAATCTGCCCAACAGATGAACTCTCAGAGTTGGCCACTCTACACTTGATCACATTTAGGATCAAGCTGAGCGTCTTCTTCTTTGCAGTTTTGCTAAAGCCTTCTTGGCTGACTGCCACTGTTACGTCTTTTAGAGCCACAAGAGGTTTGCAACTTTCACTCAATCCACTGCCGTGGAGAGGAGAGGCTCTCTTCAAACTGTTGTTGCTCACAACTGACATACTCCTGGTGGGCAGAGTGACATCCTCACTGCATGTGTCAATTACATGGTGGTCTGTTGAAGAGCCACTCGAAGACAGAAGGGTTTTAGACCTTTTAGCCAAACAGACTTTTGACAAAGGCTTCTCACTTCTCACAGACGGAGGGCGGCTCCTGTCCTCAACAAGAGCAGTGTCAGCGGACTTAGAACGTCTGAGTGTCTCCACAGGGGTGGAGTCCAGCACATATTTGGCTGTGGTGACTGACACTGGTGGAAAAGAGAAAAAGATGTTCAGTCTATCCTTTACTCTGTGGTACATGGTTTGAGCAGCATCCAATAAGTTGTCAAAGACAACTCTGGGTTTGAGCTGGGACTCCAGCTTTTTCTCTCCTAGTGGGAAGGAGTCTGCGTCATCCACAGTGTACTGGGATACACTTTCAAGGTCTTGCATGATAATATTTACTATATCTTCGGCTGTAGAAACCGCATGGTGTGAGAAGGTGGTGCTAGGCATGCTCTGTAGCAAAGAATGGCTGGCTTTGCTAGCAGCTCTGAGAATGGTCTCACTCACAATGTGTTTGGCCTTAGCTCGGAACTCAGCACTGTGAAAGCTCTGGATGGAAATGTTAGAGGTTCTGCTGGCTGCACTAAGAGATCGCGTGAGTGTGGCAATCTCGGCTGATGTCACGTCACTCGAAATGGTGAGGTCCTCCAATTTCGAAATTATCGAGTCCAACTTCTGGTTGAAGTCGAAGGATGAATTTGACGTACTCTCCCCAACGGAAGCGGAGCAGTCTTCCTTTGAAGTGTCCACCCTCAGCACCGAGATCACCTGTTTGATTACCCCTTTAGTGCAGGTGTCGAGGGTGAGCTGGTGGGCTGAGGCTGAGAACTTAGAAGGGGTCTTACTGTCTGTCTTCTTTACAGGAGACACTGCCAAAGTGGCCTCAGTTACAGGAGATTCCTGCACAGTGGCCTCAGTTACAAGAAGTCCAGTTGCAGAAAGCTCGATTTGCACAGGAGTATTTTTTTCCCTCAGTGAGATGGTGGGAGGTGAACAGCTTCCTTAGTTTGTCCAGGGTTTTGGTATAAATCTTCTGGGAACCTGAACTCACTTCCACCCAGAACATTTTGCGACCTGATTTCGTACGCATGGAGGCCTTATTGACCTCAGATACCTCATGCAGGTCGGAAATAATTCCACCAAAGAGATCAGAGGATGCCTCCTCAATATTCTCTGAGGAAACATGGACAGATAGGATTTCCGACAGTTTCCCACAAGTGTCGGTTTTATCCAGCGCAGCAGTATATGTCACAGCTGCATCCTGAATGACCTGAATGATGCATTGCTCAGCTTTGACAATATACTCCTCCACTGGTTGACCATGGAGGATGTCAACTTTATCAGCAGGGAGCTCCTTCTGAATACTCACATTCTCCTCTGATGGGCATGGGTTGTTGAAGATAATGCTCTCAGTGACCATCTTAGAGGAGGCGAGAGATGAGTCGAGAAGCAGAGATCTGTATATTGTCGAGGTGGACATCTCTGGATGCTTTATCACAGCAGCCTCCTCCAAAATCGCCGACGGGCCCTGGAGGATGTCAGAGATATCCATGTCCTCAATGGTCTCTACCAGAGACGATAGTAGGTCTCTGGCTGCCAGGTTGGTAGGTCTCTGGTTCTCGAGCTCTGTTTTGATTGCTTGACAGGCAGTTGCCAGAGCAACAGCAGAGCGAGAACACAACTGCTTCAAGGTGGAGTCAGAAAAAGATGATGACAGATCTGTCATGGACATGGTGGAGAGTTGACTCTCAGAGACAAATGGGCTGAGTTTGACAGACACCTGTCTGACCAAGTCCCCAGCAAGAGCTCTCATATCTATTGCTCCACTAGCTGAGTTGTGGGAGCAGGCACTCTGTGGCCTTGACGGGTTCCTGTTATCCAAAAATCCTGTTATCCAAAAAACCTCAAGTACAAGATCCACAACATCGGATGACACTTCTGTCACTCTGTTGTCGGACAGAAATGTACTTGGATGAATGGTGCCTGCATTCACAGTCCAGTCGCAAATGGAGTTGTTGGACTGACTCTGGACTAGTGGAACTAGACAGGTTTCACTTGGACCTTGGCCAAAGAGCTCTGCCATTTTGAGCAGAACTGATCTTAAGACCTTTGACTTGGAAATGTTCAGCAGTGGGTCGTTGTTGTTGGACAGTCTGGTGGATGGTCTGCTAGCCGATCTGTGAACCACTAGGCTTTGTATTTCTGCCGAAATGGCAGTTAGAAAATAGGTCAAGGGGCTGGTCGCTCTCCCCTCATTTCCTCCGTTGGCATTAGCCTTGATGATGCTATCTATGATGATGACTATGACCTGTCCAGCCAGAGGACCCAAGATGGCCTCAAGCTCCCTCTCTAACTCAAGGGGAGACTTGTGGCCGAGCGCAATATGCTCTATGGCATGGGAATACATCTTAGAAGTCGCCATGCTTAGCATCTCTTGGGCAAACTGTTGACTTGCTGAGATACTTCCAGTCAGCAGAACTAGAGTTCCCTGACTGACACTTCGCATTAGCTCAGCCAATCTGGAGTTGAGAAGGTTTATAACCAACTCGACAATACCCATCATAAACTTGCCATCCGTTGACATTTTGCTAGGTCTGTATTTCTCCTGTCTACTCCGTTTGGGCGGCGGTACGATGTCACCCTGCGACTGGCCGCTCTGGACCATGTCGAAGACAGAGTCCTCAGAGATGCCAAACACAGATCTCAGTGGTGCTGAGTGTGGTCTGTGTCTCATCTCTCTATCGCCACCCTCAGGTGAGGAGACATATCGCTCTTCGTTCTCACTTAGCAAAGAGGTCATGGACCTGCAGAATGCACAACAGAAATGAATAGTACATGGTAACAAAATAAAAAATATGATCCAAGGATTTGAGACACAAACTCAACCTTGTTATTGTTATTCAAAGGAAGCATTGTGAACCATCTCAAACCACACTCAGACCAAACATTAACATTCAGAGTAAACGTTTTAGAGTGGTTGTGTAGTATCTAAGTAGTATTTCTCACTAAGTGGATCTGGAATGGATATTTGTACCTATAACAGGAAATACCTGCAAAAAGAGGAGGGGATAGAGCTAGGTATCTGTGAGAGGAGGGGATAGGGCTAGATACCTGTGAGAGGAGGGGATAGGGCTAGGTACCTGTGAGAGGAGGGGATAGGGCTAGGTACCTGTGAGAGGAGGGGATAGGGCTAGGTACCTGTGAGAGGAGGGGATAGGGCTAGGTACCTGTGAGAGGAGGGGATAGGGCTAGGTACCTGTGAGAGGAGGGGATAGGGCTAGGTACCTGTGAAAGGAGGGGATAGGGCTAGGTACCTTTGAGAGGCGTGGATAGGGCTAGGTACCTGTGAGAGTCGTGGATAGGGGTAGGTACCTGTGAGAGGAGGGGATAGGGCTAGGTACCTGTGAAAGGAGGGGATAGGGCTAGGTACCTTTGAGAGGCGTGGATAGGGGTAGGTACCTGTGAGAGGAGGGGATAGGGCTAGGTACCTGTGAGAGGCGTGGATAGGGGTAGGTACCTGTGAGAGGAGGGGATAGGGCTAGGTACCTTTGAGAGGCGTGGATAGGGGTAGGTACCTGTGAGAGGAGGGGATAGGGGTAGGTACCTGTGAGAGGGATAGGGGTATAGGGATGGGGATAGGGCTAGGTACCTGTGAGAGGAGAGGATAGGGGGTACCTTTGAGAGGAGCTAGGTACCTGTGTGAGAGGCATGGATAGGGTTAGGTACCTGTTAGAGGCATGGATAGGGCTAGGTACCTGTGAGAGGCGTGGATAAGGCTAGGTACCTGTGAGAGGCGTGGATAGGGCTAGGTACCTGTGAGAGGAGGTGATAGGGCTAGGTACCTGTGAGAGGCGCGGATAAGGCTAGGTACCTGTGAGAGGCATGGATAGGGCTATGTACCTGTGAGAGGCGGGGATAGGGCTAGGTACCAGTGAGGTGCGTGGATAGGGCTAGGTACCTGTGAGAGGAGGGGATAGGGCTACGTAGCTGTGAGAGGAGGGGATAGGGCTAGGTACCTGTGAGAGGAGGGGATAGGGCTAGGTACCTGTGAGAGGAGGGGAAAGGCGTGGGAGTGCGTGTGCTGTAGGCGGTTCTGGCGCTGGTGCACCTGCTGGGTCCTCCACTACAGCTGAATCTGACGCTGCGGCCAAGAGAGGTCACCTCTCCTGCCTCATTACTTCCTGATCCAGAAGAGCTTGGCGAATCAGAGAGCTCTATCTGCATGGTGAGGTCAAGGGCGGGAACAACCACAGTGGATGTAGACTCCATCACCCATGCTACAATATCCATGCACTTGGCACTAAACTCATGTCTGCTCATCTGCAATGTTAAAAGACTTACAGAGTTAGTTTGTTAAAGGGGCTGCACTGATATAAAACTTAGAACCATTTACTCAAGCTAGTCAATTAAAGCAGTGGTTCAGGATTAAAGGTCCTGCAGGATTTCTACAAATGAATGTTTGGTCCATTTTACCAACATGAACTACTTTAGAGGTGACTATAACTCACCCCGGCACGCATATTCTCACTCAGCAGATTCCAATGGCTGAAAAGTAAATAAATGCAAGTACACAATGAACCACATGACATTACCTCTATTATCTTAGACTACGTTATGCATGGACATTACCTCTATTATTTTAGATTATGTTATGGATGGACATTACCTCTATTATTTTAGATTACGTTATGGATGGACATTACCTCTATTATTTTAGATTACGTTATGGATGGACATTACCTCTATTATCTTAGATTACGTTATGGATGGACATTACCTCTATTATCTTAGACTACATTATGGATGGACCTCTATGGAACTAGGCCACACCCAGACATCCCTGATTGGTTATTTGGTCCGTTGAGTCCTTTGTATTGGCCCGAGACTATGGGAGACTCTCAATCTCCTCGCCTCCTTCTCAAAACCCAATGGATGAGAAGTTCAGAAGGGCGGGACCTCTGGCTTTCTCATCCAATGGGTTTTGAGAAGAGAGGACACGAGGAGTATGCAATTGAGATAGGGAACATATCTAGGGGATGCATGGGGAAGCCAAAGAGCAACTTACTCGTCCTTCATGTCCTGCACAAAGGTGTGTAGGTCTGGGTAGCTTCTCTTTCCCCTGCAGAGGGTGAGGCTGGTCACGGTAGTGAATGTCACCATTGCATCCTGATGGCGACAACAGAAAGCAGAGTTAGGCTGGAATTCAATTTTGCGTCATTAAAACACAAAATATCTCAATGAAATGTCATACATGTAATAGAAAAATACATCATACCTCCTGTGACTGAGATGGGATGGCAACAGCCTCGTCCAACTCACTCATTCCTTCAACCTCCTGCGACTGAGATGGGATGGCCACAGCCTCGTCCAACTCACTCTCTCCTTCAACCTCCTGTGACTGAGATGGGATGGCAACAGCCTCGTACAAATCACTCTCCCCTTCAACCTCCTGCGACTGAGATGGGATGGCAACAGCCTCGTCCAACTCAATCTCTCTTTCAACCTCCTGCGACTGAGATGGGATGGCAACAGCCTCGTCCAACTCATTCTCACCTTCAACCTCCTGCGACTGAGATGGGATGGCAACAGCCTCGTCCAACTCACTCTCTCCTTCAACCTCCTGCGACTGAGATGGGATGGCAACAGCCTCGTCCAACTCACTCTCTCCTTCAACCTCCTGTGACTGAGATGGGATGGCAACAGCCTCGTACAAATCACTCCCTCCTTCAACCTCCTGTGACTGAGATGGGATTACAACAGCCTTGTCCAACTTACTCTCTCCTTCAACCTCCTGTGACTGAGATGGGATGGCAACAGCTTCGTCCAACTCACTCTCTCCTTCAACCTCCTGTGACTGAGTTGGGGTATCTGTCTCTAGAACAGCCTCGTCCAACTTGGTTAGTCTCTCAGCCTCTCTGTGATCTTTATGGGATCTAGATAGAGAAAAGGGAATATCTCTTAGGTCACTGCTATAATGTGAGTGTGAGGATGTGTTCCAATTATAGAATTAGTATCATAGAATTAGAATCATTCTAGAATTAGAATAGAATCACTCAAATTCTATGGCTCCAATACTCTTGAGATGACTCGGCCTATCCAGAGCCAAATATTTAGAGAATTCTGCCAACTTTTAAAAGGACTCAATGTTAGCGCCTTAGAGCCTTCATTTATCCTTTCATTATAAGTAAATTCTAATTATAGATGTTCAGTTACATAGCATTGTTTAAAATGTCAACATTGCCCATGTCACAGCATCATCGGACTGATCTTGTTGTCATTGCAGGAAATCTCAACGCTGTGCGTTACAGGGAAGACATCCTCCTCCCTCATGTGGTACCCTTCCTGCAGGCTCATCCTGACATGACCCTCCAGCATGACAATGCCACCAGCCATACTGCTCGTTCTGTGCGTGATTTCCTGCAAGACAGGAATGTCAGTGTTCTGCCATGAAGAGCCTGGATCTGTTGGATCGGAGGGTGAGGGCTAGGATTTAGCCATTCCCCCCAGAAATGTCTGGGAACTTGCAGGTGCCTTGGTGGAAGAGTGGGGTAACATCTCACAGCAAGAACTGGCAAATCTGGTGCAGTCCATGAGGAGGAGATGCACTGCAGTACTTAATGCAGCTGGTGGCCACACCAGATACTGTTACTTTTGACCCCCCCCCCCCCCCCCCCCCCCCCCCCCTTGTTCTGTTGGTCACACGTCTGTGGAACTTGTTCAGTTTATGTCTCAGTTGTTGAATCTTGTTATGTTCATACAAATATTTACACGTTAAGTTTGCTGAAAATAAACGCAGTTGACAGTGAGAGGACGTTTCTTTTTTTGCTGAGTTTATATCTCAATGTCCCAACTCTCTAAATACATGGCTCTGGGCCTACCTCTCCATAGGCGGTGACCTTTGACCTACTACTGAATCTGTAGGCCTATGTGATCCTGTAACCAGTCACAAATGTGTCATTAGTGTAAATCACTTACCTGACTTCCTTCATAACATCAGCTTCATTGATGGGGTCATCCAGGTCTATGAGGGTGAGGTCATTCCCACTGACCTCTGACCTCTGAAAGACAGCACAAAGTCATGTTTAGATGTCACCTACTGTGTCGCCTTTTGCCGTGTTCAAAACAACTGGGAAATCTCTGACTTCCGACTTCAGTGCGTTCAAGACAACTGGGAAATAGGGAAAAAAAAACAAGCTCCGACTGGGAAAAATCGTTTTGGAGAATTGGGGAGAAAAAGGGGGAGAAAAAGGGGGTAAAAAAAATTGGGGAGAAAAGGGGGGTAAAATTACCACCACAAAATGTAAAAAGGAATTCCAAGTCGGAAACTCTGGCATCTTTCTAGAGCTCCGACTTTCCGACCTGAAGATCACGGACATGATTTGACCTAGTTATTTTTTTCGAGTTCCCAGTTGCCTTGAGAGCACCATTAACCCAACTCTCATTGTCACATCATAATGCATCATATTCAGAGAAATATAATCACCAGAACATCATATCAGGTGTACAGTTCAGTTTACCAGTCAAATTGCCAAGGTCAGAGGCTCTATCCTTTCTAGTGATTCTATTTCTATGGTCACATAATAATGCATCATATCTATGCTTGTGTCCGAAATAGCACCCTAGTTCCAATATAGTGCACTTCTTTTGGCTGGAGCCCTATAGAGTCCCACAGTATGAGTCATAATACCCATAAAACCTAGTGGTCAAACAGGGAAATGGTTCCAATTTTTCCACCATTCATTTTTCCCATTGGGGATTTTAGAAACACTTAAAATAAGGTCTGTGTTTCGTGTAGGCTTACCCTGGTGTGACATTTTGATAACCGTGTAAATCTCTCTAGGACAAGGTGACTTATCAATATATTCGCCTGTATTTACCTCCCAAAAATGTAATGCTTATTAGCTGCTAATGTTGCTATCATAAAGAACTACAAATTTTACGTTTAAGTCATTTAGCAGACGCTCTTATCCAGAGCGACTTACAGCTAGTGAATACATATATATATTTTTTATACTGGCCCCCCGTGGGACTCGAACCCACAACCCTGGCGTTGCAAACGCCATGCTCTAGCAACTGAGCTACATCCCTGCCGGCCATTCCCTCCCCTACCCTGGACGACGCTGGGCCAATTGTGCGCCGCCCATGAGTCTCCCGGTCACGGCCGGCTGCGACAGAGCCTGGATTCGAACCAGGATCTCTAGTGGCACAGTTAGCACTGCGATGCGGCGCCTTAGACCACTGCGCCACTCAGGAGACTTATGCCAAATGCCATGATGATCATGCTGATCGAGGCAAAGGTAAGAATCTCTGGATTAACTATCTAATGTTAGCTAAATGTAGTAATGAATAAATTGGCTGCATTTCTTTAAATGGACAATTCTGTGAACTGTCTAGTGCAAGTTTTAAATTGACACAATACCCGTTAGCAAAGGTGTCAGCTAGAGATGACATGCAGGAGCTTGCAGGGATTTGTAGTTTTGCATGATGTCTACTTGCATTTTCGAATCTGAGAGTAAATAGAGCCGAATATCCTGATAAAAGTCAACTTGTCCGAGAGAGATTTACAGGGTAAGCCTACACGAAATACAGCCCTTATTTTATGTGTTTCTAAAATCGCCTATGGGAAAAATGAATGGTGGAAAAACGATTGGAACCATTTCCTGTTTGACCGCTAGGTTTTATGGGTATTATCACACCTCCACTGTAACACTCTATAGAGGGGTTGGTTTTCGTCATTGCATAGACATGATATCAGTCAAAACACCTCAAAACAAGACATGGTATCAATAACACCATACAACGAGCTGAAACATGCCACAGAGCTACGATTCCCCACATGGCAGCTTGTTGTTAGCTGAGGTTCAGAATCATACCAAGATACACGACTTCCGGCCATCGATGCGTGAGCATCATTTTCGTGACATCAGCCAACCCTTCTATGGCTCCTAGTCAAAAGTAGTGCACTAGCTCCTGGTCAAAAGTAGTGCACTAGCCTACATAGGGAATAGGGTGCCATTTAGGACGTATTTATGAAGGCGCTGTCATAACCTTTGACCCCCATTTGACCCACAGCAGATTCTACTTACTGTACCTTTAGCCAACTCTCATGACTCCCCGGCCATAGACTTTCTAGTTTGATATTACAGCATGAATAGCACACTATTTCATTTGTTAAACAATATTTAATCCACAGTAATTAATATAATTGAAGATTTAAAAATAAATAACATGCCTACCTTGAACTCTTTATTCTCCATCTCCTTGCAAAATCAGCACATTTCCTTGCCAAAATGAACGCGCATCCAGAGCGAAAACAAACGCAATCCTCCAGCACTAGGGAGGATTAGACTGAACTGCTCCAGCAGTTTTTGATCAGTTTAAACGTTTATCAGTGATGAGGTAACAATGACCTGTACAGATTTGACGCACTTTAGATCTCGTGCTGATGCAACACTCTGTGTTGTTGAAAGCTCATGTATGGAAATCCTGCGAGTTGTAAACAAATGTAGGCTATTGTTGCCCTTAAAACTGTAATGTTGAGGACGCCATGAAAAATAAAATACATAACCCACACCGTTAGGCCAAGGTACATGCAATTGTCATCATTTTGCCAATAGACTTCTTGTTCCTTGTTGTATGTAGCCTTTCTTTTGGGATTAGCACCACTGTCACCTAGAAATTGATACTGCGGTTGTCACATAAAACAGATAACCCATAGTTCATTATTAAATAACATAACTCATTTCTTTATTTTATTACTCATAAAATATACAGCAATCTTCAGATACTGAAATAATTCATGGGAGTTTCGAATTCAGTCACTATTTCATATGTACATGCTAGTTTCATCCTTTTAAATAAAAAAAAAGGACACGAAAAAAACTGTGAACCTCCTGTTCCTGATTTGACGAACATAGCATATGTATTGTACATATTTCCAGTTAAAATGATTTTTAAAAAGAGACAAAAACGGGGGTTTGAACAAGCAATCACATAAAAGGATTGAGTGGTTTCATTTTTTTGAAGAAGTTAAAGCAAGCAAAACTGTCAAAATACTGTAATGACCTGACTAGATCATAAAAGAACAACTGTCCAGACAGAGGCTTGAGTTTACGAATGGACGGTTTATTAAACCAACTTTACACAGGCTACTGTTTGGCCGTAGCCCACGCCAAATAAATGAAAGATAATCCACAAGCCAATCGTGACCTTCTCTTGTGAAGCCCAGACGTAAAAAAGAGAGAGAACAAAGGCTAAACCTGGTCTTAACTTCCAATGCTCCATCCCCCTGCCCAACCCCTCTCCACGCCACTCCGCCAACCGCCAGGATGCCCGGCATCAGAACATTCCAGGCATTCCCGTGATTGGCAGATAGCAGGTTGATTGACATGTCGGACCCCCGCGAACACTGGGTACTGGTAGGTACAACACAACCATCTACTAGCCTAACACATAACACACAGCTGTCTGTGCGGGTCGCTACACAGCCCCCCCACCACAAAGTCCCTCGTCCCCGAGGGACAAAACAAAGTCTCTGAAGCGACCCGGAGGTCTCCTTTGCCTGCGTGGCTGTGATGGCCGCAGAGTGCCCCCTCTGGGAACCAGGGGATGAAGGCAAGGACATGGGGGACAAGGAAGCGGGAACGGGTAAATACAGTCCGTGGCTCTGGGGAACCACGCGGTGACACAGGGGGAGTGGGCTGTCTGGAGCCTTGTCTGCGGCACCTGGGGGTGGGTGCCTGGAGAATGTCATTGCCAGAGAGGGGAATTGTGGGGGTTCCTGGGGTTTGGGGAGAAGAGGCCCCTCTATATGGGGCTAACCCTGTCCCGGTGCAGTGTCACCTTTCTCCCCCTGGGAGGAAGCTGCACCCGGTAAACAACCTCCTCTACCCTCTCCAGGACACTGCAGGGTCCCACCCAGTGACTGTCCAACTTGGGGCATCTGCATTTTTTCCTTAGCGGGCTGTAGACCCAGACCAGCTCCCCAGCCACAAAGTGCCTTCCCCGGGTGTGCACGTCATAGTTCCTCTTCTGCCTCACACCTTCATTCAGCAGCTGCTCTCTGGCGAAGGTGTGGGCTGTCTCCAGGCGGTCCTGGAGTCTCCGGGCATACTCCGGCCCCGGGGAAACATGAGGGCTATCCAGGGGCCGACCAAACGCCATCTCCGCAGGGGTACGGATCTCTCTCCCCAGCATGAGGAGGGCAGGCGTGCAGGAGGGGGAGTCTTGGACAGCGGAGCGGCATGCCATGAGGACCATAGGCAGGTGCTTGTCCCAGTCACGCTGGTGTTTGGAAGAGACGTTGGCCAGCTGCTGTCCAAGCGTTTTGTTGAAGCGCTCCACAAGGCCATCACTTTGAGGATGGAGAGGAGTAGTGCGGGTCTTGTGCATACCCAGCCTCTCACACATGGTGGCGAACACACGGGACTCAAAGTTTCTGCCTTGGTCACTGTGGATGGACTCTGCAGCTCCAAACCTGCTGAACATCCCCGCTGTCAGGGCGTCGACGATGGTCTCTGCCTCCTGGTCAGGCAGAGCATAGGCCTCGGCCATTTTGTGAAATAGTCCATGGCCGTGAGCACCCAGCGGTTTCCACTGTCTGTGGTGGGGAACGGCCCAACTACATCCACTCCCACCCTCTCCATGGGAGTCCCCACTGGGAACTGTTGGAGCTGAGCATGACGAGCGGCCTGGGGGGCCCTTTCTCGCTGTGCAGTTGTCACAGCGGCGGCAAAAGTCTTCCACATCCCTCTTGTGCTGCCCCCAGTAAAAAGCCCTGACGGAGGCGGCGCAGTGTTTTTGTGACCCCAAAGTGTCCAGTCCCCACCCCCCCCATGAGTACTCTGGAGCACAGCCTCCCGCAATGCTTTTGGGACCACCACCTGCCACCTCTCCTCCCCCGTAGCTGACTCCTTCCATGCCCGCTGTAACACGCCATCAGCCAGCCGCAGTCGCTCAAACTTTGACCACAACCCTTTGGTCGCGAGTGAGAGCACTGTCACCTCTTCCCATGGTGGCCTCACCTGCGCCTCTACCCACTGTAGCATTGGCTGTAGGTCTGTGTCCCGTCCCTGCTGCTGCCCCCATTCAGCCACGTCGACAGTCTGCAGCTCACAGCAGACAGGCCCCCGCTCGCCCGACACACTGTGGCACAGACCCCCTCCTCTGCACACAGCTCTCTCTCCCGTCCCTCTCTCCGTTCACAGTGGCGGCAGCCGTCTGCAGTACAGGGCCGACGGGACATGGCGTCGGCGTTGGAGTGGCGTGCCCCTGCCCTGTGTACCACCGTGAAGTCATACGGCTGAAGCTCCTCCAACCAGCGTGCCACCTGCCCCTCTGGCTCTCTGAAAGACATGAGCCACTGGAGAGCAGAGTGGTCAGTCCTTACAGTAAAGGGCAGACCACCCAGGTAGTACTTGAAGTGTTTGACGGAAGCCACAACAGCCAAAGAGCTCCCGCCGGGGTGACACAGTAGCGGCGCTCATGTTTGTCAAATGTTTTGCTGAAGTACGCCACCA
>CM072220.1:77640808-77714034 GCA_036851935.1 Coregonus suidteri
GTCCTGTGTAAATTTTAAAGGGTATGCTTTCAAAATTCCCTCTCTTTCTTTTTTTCTCTTTTTGGGGAACCTGACCCCTAGGACCATAGTCAGGACTACCGGGCAGTGGGAAAACCTTTGCTGCCCCCAGTCCGCCTGGCCTTGCTGCTTTTCCCCTTTTTAAACGTTCGCCTGCGGCTACGAAACCCTCCCTGTCCCAGACCTGCTGTTTTCAACTCTAATGATCGGTATAAAAAAGCCAATGAGAGCCCGGGGGCCCTTTAGGGACCATACGGGGGAAACTACCGGGCCGGGGTTTAAACCCCTTTGCTGTCCCCACCCGCCTGGCTTGCTTATTCCAGTTTAAACTGTTCTGCTGGGTTAGGGAAACCCCCTTTACCTGTCCGGGAACCTGTTTTTTTTAAACTCTTAATGTTTGGGCTAGGAAAAAAGCCAACTGAGATTTTTTCCCTGATTTTTTTTGCCCTTTGTTTGGTTTTTTTATGAATTTTTTTAAACATTTTTGGCATGGTTCTTTTTATAATCTCCACCCGGCACACCCAGAAAAAGGAGGGCCCAAACCCCTAAAGGGGCCGGGTTCCTTCTGGGTTTTCTTCCTGGGGTTTTCGCCTTCAGGGAGTTTTCTAGCCACCTGCTTCTCCCCCTTGCATTACTAGCTTTTTGGGGGTTTTTTAAGGCTGGGTTTTGTACAGCACCGAGATTTTTAGCTGTTTGTAAGAAGGGCTATAAAAAAAAAATTTGATTGTTTGGATTGTTTGGTGGGCAGAGGACACCCCAATGCATGTGTCAATTACAGGTGGTCTTTTTAATCACTTCTCACAGACGGAGGGCGGCTCCTGTCATCAACAAGAGCAGTGTCAGCGGACTTACTTAGCGCGTCTGAGTGTCTCTCACAGGGGTGGAGTCCAGCACATATTTGGCTGGTGGTGACTGACACTGGTGGAAAAGAGAAAAAATATGTTCAGTCTATCTCTTTACTCTGTGGTACATGGTTTGGTAGCAGCATCCAATAAGTTGTCAAAGACAACTCTGGGTTTGAGCTGGGACTCCAGCTTTTTCTCTTCTAGTGGGAAGGAGTCTGCGTCATCCACAGTGTACGGGGATACACTTTCAAGGTCTTGCATGATAATATTTACTATATCTTCGGCTGTAGAAACCGCATGGTGTGAGAAGGTGGTGCTAGGCATGCTCTGTAGCAAAGAATGGCTGGCTTTGCTAGCAGCTCTGAGAATGGTCTCACTCACAATGTGTTTGGCCTTAGCTCGGAACTCAGCACTGTGGAAAGCTCTGGATGGAAATGTTAGAGGTATGCTGGCTGCACTAAGAGATCGTGTGAGAGTGAGGTCCTCCAATTTCGAATTATCGAGTCCAACTTCTGGTTGAAGTCGAAGGATGAATTTGACGTACTCTCCCCAACGGAAGCGGAGCAGTCTTCCTTTGAAGTGTCCACCCTCAGCACCGAGATCACCTGTTTGATTACCCCTTTAGTGCAGTGTCGAGGGTGAGCTGGTAGGCTGAGGCTGAGGACTTAGAAGGGGTCTTACTGTCTGTCTTCTGTACAGGAGACACTGCCAAAGTGGCCTCAGTTACAGGAGATTCCTGCACAGTGGCCTCAGTTACAAGTAGGTCCAGTTGCAGAAAGCTCGATTTGCACAGGAGTATTTTTTCCCTCAGTGCGATGGTGGGAGGTGAACAGCTTCCTTAGTTTGTCCAGGGTTTGGTATAAATCTTCTGGGAACCTGAACTCACTTCCACCCAGAACATTTTGTGACCTGATTTCATACGCATGGAGGCCTTATTGACCTCAGATACCTCATGCAGGTCGGAAATAATTCCACAAAAAGAGATCAGAGGATGCCTCCTCAATATTCTCTGAGGAAACATGGACAGATAGGATTTCCGACAGCTTCCCACAAGTGTCGGTTTTATCCAGCGCAGCAGTATATGTCACAGCTGCATCCTGAATGACCTGAGTGATGCATTTCTCAGCTTTGACAATATACTCCTCCACTGGTTGACCATGGAGGATGTTAACTTTATCAGCAGGGAGCTCCTTCTGAATACTCACATTCTCCTCTGATGGGCATGGGTTGTTGAAGATAATGCTCTCAGTGACCATCTTAGAGGAGGCGAGAGATGAGTCGAGAAGCAGAGATCTGTATATTGTCGAGGTGGACATCTCTGGGTGCTTTATCACAGCAGCCTCCTCCAAAATGGCCGACGGGCCCTGGAGGATGTCAGAGATATCCATGTCCTCAATGGTCTCTACCAGAGACGATAGTAGGTCTCTGGCTGCCAGGTTGGTAGGTCTCTGGTTCTCGAGCTCTGTTTTGATTGCTTGACAGGCAGTTGCCAGAGCAACAACAGAGCGAGAACACAACTGCTTCAAGGTGGAGTCAGAAAAAGATGATGACAGATCTGTCATGGACATGGTGGAGAGTTGACTCTCAGAGACAAATGGGCTGAGTTTGACAGACACCTGTCTGACCAAGTCCTCAGCAAGAGCTCTCATATCTATTGCTCCACTAGCTGAGTTGTGGGAGCAGGCACTCTGTGGACTTGACGGGTTCCTGTTATCCAAAAATCCTGTTATCCAAAAAACCTCAAGTACAAGATCCACAACATCGGATGACACTTCTGTCACTCTGTTGTCGGACAGAAATGTACTTGGATGAATGGTGCCTGCATTCACAGTCCAGTCGCAAATGGAGTTGTTGGACTGACTCTGGACTAGTGGAACTAGACAGGTTTCACTTGGACCTTGGCCAAAGAGCTCTGCCATTTTGAGCAGAACTGATCTTAAGACCTTTGACTTGGAAATGTTCAGCAGTGGGTCGTTGTTGGACAGTCTGGTGGATGGTCTGCTAGCCGATCTGTGAACCACTAGGCTTTGTATTTCTGCCGAAATGGCAGTTAGAAAATAGGTCAAGGGGCTGGACGCTCTCCCCTCATTTCCTCCGTTGGCTTTAGCCTTGATGATGCTATCTATAATGATGACTATGACCCTGTCCAGCCAGAGGACCCAAGATGGACTCAAGCTCCCTCTCTAACTCAAGGGGGAGACTTGTGGCTGAGCGCAATATGCTCTATGGCATGGGAATACATCTTAGAAGTCGCCCTGCTTAGCATCTCTTGGGCAAACTGTTGACTTGCTGAGATACTTCCAGTCAGCAGAACTAGAGTTCCCTGACTAACACTTTGCATTAGCTCAGCCAATCTGGAGTTGAGAAGGTTTATAACCAACTCGACAATACCCATCATAAACTTGCCATCCGTTGACATTTTGTTAGGTCTGTATTTCTCCTGTCTACTCCGTTTGGGCGGCGGTACGATGTCACCCTGCGACTGGCCGCTCTGGACCATGTCGAAGACAGAGTCCTCAGAGATGCCAAACACAGATCTCAGTGGTGCTGAGTGTGGTCTGTGTCTCATCTCTCTATCGCCACCCTCAGTAGAGGAGACATATCGCTCTTCGTTCTCACTTAGCAAAGAGGTCATGGACCTGCAGAATGCACAACAGAAATGAATAGTATATGGTAACAAAATAAAAAATATGATCCAAGAATTTGGGACACAAACTCAACCTTGTTATTGTTATTCAAAGGAAGCATTGTGAACCATCTCAAACCACACTCAGACCAAACATTAACATTCAGAGTAAACGTTTTAGAGTGGTTGTGTAGTATCTAAGTAGTATTTCTCACTAAGTGGATCTGGAATGGATATTTGTACCTATAACAGGAAAATACCTGCAAAAAGAGGAGGGGATAGAGCTAGGTATCTGTGAGAGGCGTGGATAGGGGTAGGTACCTGTGAGAGGAGGGGATAGGGCTAGGTACCTTTGAGAGGCGTGGATAGGGGTAGGTACCTGTGAGAGGAGGGGATAGGGGTAGGTACCTGTGAGAGGAGAGGATAGGGCTAGGTACCTTTGAGAGGAGGGGATAGGGCTAGGTACTGTGAGAGGAGAGGAATAGGGCTAGGTACCTTTGAGAGGAGGGGATAGGGCTAGGTACCTGTGAGAGGCATGGATAGGGCTAGGTACCTGTTAGAGGCATGGATAGGGCTAGGTACCTGTGAGAGGAGGTGATAGGGCTAGGTACCTGTTAGAGGCATGGATAGGGCTAGGTACCTGTGAGAGGAGGGGATAGGGCTAGGTACCTGTGAGGGGCGTGGATAGGGCTAGGTACCTGTGAGAGGAGGGGATAGGGCTAGGTACCTGTGAGAGGAGGGGATAGGGCTAGGTACCTGTGAGAGGAGGGGATAGGGCTAGGTACCTTTGAGAGGCGTGGATAGGGGTAGGTACCTGTGAGAGGAGGGGATAGGGGTAGGTATCTGTGAGAGGAGAGGATAGGGCTAGGTACCTTTGAGAGGAGGGGATAGGGCTAGGTACCTGTGAGAGGAGAGGATAGGGCTAGGTACCTGTGAGAGGAGGGGATAGGGGTAGGTACCTGTTAGAGGCATGGATAGGGCTAGGTACCTGTGAGAGGAGGGGATAGGGCTAGGTACCTGTGAGAGGAGGGGAAAGGCGTGGGAATTCGTGTGCTGTAGGCAGTTCTGGCGCTGGTGCACCTGCTGGCTCCTCCACTACAGCTGAATCTGACGCTGCGGCCAAGAGAGGTCACCTCTCCTGCCTCATTACTTCCTGATCCAGAAGAGCTTGGCGAATCAGAGAGCTCTATCTGCATGGTGAGGTCAAGGGCGGGGGGAAAACCACAGTGGATGTAGACTCCATCACCCATGCTACAATATCCATGCACTTGGCACTAAACTCATGTCTGCTCATCTGCAATGTTAAAAGACCATACAGAGTTAGTTTGTTAAAGGGGCTGCACTGATATAAAACTTAGAACCATTTACTCAAGCTAGTCAATTAAAGCAGTGGTTCAGGATTAAAGGTCCTGCAGGATTTCCACAAATGAATGTTTGGTCCATTTTACCAACATTAACTACTTTAGAGGTGACTATAACTCACCCCGGCACGCATATTCTCACTCAGCAGATTCCAATGGCTGAAAAGTAAATAAATGCAAGTACACAATGAACCACATGACATTACCTCTATTATCTTAGACTACGTTATGGATGGACATTACCTCTATTATTTTAGATTAACCTCTATTATTTATTATTATTATATATTATTATTATTTTAGATTACGTTATGGATGGACATTACCTCTATTATTTTAGATTACGTTATGGATGGACATTACCTCTATTATCTTAGATTACGTTATGGTGACACTCTGGCTCCATGGACTTTTGATATTTGAGCCAGGGTTGTTCATTTTCATTGTTTGGGTGTATTTCTATGTTGGGGTGTCTAGGTTGTTGATTTCTATGTTGGGTGATTGTGCTTGTTTAGTCATATGACTCCCAATCGGAGGTAACGAGTGTCAGCTGTCGGCTCGTTATCTCTGATTGGGAGCCATATTTATACTGTGTGGTTTCTCCTTGGTTTTGTGGGTTATTGTTGTTCCTGTTTAGTCTGTGTCACAGAGGACTTCACGTTTCGTCTTTTGTTTTGGTTTTGTCGTGTTTGCACTTTATTGATAAAGTCATGAACGCTCAACGCGCTGCGCTTTGGTCCGCTCCTTTTATAGACGATCGTGACAGAATAACCCACCACAAAAGGACCAAGCGGCGTGTCAAGCGGCAACAGGATCCACCATCACAGGATTTATATCAACCCATATAAAGGATTCATGGACATGGGAGGAGGTTCTGGATGGTAAGGGGCCTTGGGCACAACCAGGAGAATATCGCCGTCCTCGTGAAGAGCTGGAGGCAGCTAAAGCCGAGAGACGGGCGATATGAGGAGGCAGCACGGAGGCAAGGCTGGAAGCCCGAGAGTACTACCCAAGGATTTCTTGGAGGGGGGCTACAAGGGAGAGTGGCGAAGCCTGGTAGGAGACCTGCGCCTACTTCCTGGACTGACCGTGGAGAGCGAGAGTACGGGCAGACACCGTGTTACGCAGTAGAGCGCATGGTGTCTCCTGTACGCAGGCATAGCCCGGTAAGGTACATTTCAGCTCCACGTATCGGCCGGGCTAGATTGAGCATTGAGCCGGAGGTCATGAAGCGGCCCTACGCATCAAGCCACCAGTGCGTCTCCCTCGGGCCGGCTTACATGGCACCTGCCTTACGCATGGTTGTCCCCGGTTCGCCCACATAGCCCGGTACGGGTAATTTCCTCCTTCCCGTACTGGTCGGGCGACGGGGAGTATACAACCAGGTAAGGTTGGGCAGGCTCAGTGCTCAAGGGAGCCAGTACGCCTGCACGGTCCGGTATTTCCGGCGCCACCTCCCCGCTCCAGCCCAGTACTACCAGTGCCTACACCACGCACCAAGCCTCCTGTGTGTCCCCAGAGTCCTGTGCGTCCTGTTGCTGCTCCCCGCACTAGCCCTGAGATGCGTGTCCTCAGCCCGGACCACCAGTTCCGGCCACCACGCACTAGGCCTTATGTGCGTTCCCAGGGTCCAGCATGCCCTGTTGCTTCTCTCCGCACTAGGCCTTATGTGAGTCCCCAGGGTCCAGCATGCCCTGTTTCGGCTCTCCGCACTAGCCCTTATGTGCGTTCACAGGGGTCCAGCATGCCCTGTTGCTGCTCCCCGCACTAGCCCTGAGATGCGTGTCCTCAGCCCGGGACCACCAGTTCCGGCACCACGCACTAGGCCTTATGTGCGTTCCCAGGGCCCAGCATGCCCTGTTGCTTCTCTCCGCACTAGGCCTTATGTGAGTCCCCAGGGTCCAGCATGCCCTGTTTCGGCTCTCCGCACTAGCCCTTATGTGCGTTCACAGGGTCCAGCATGCCCTGTTGCTTCTCCCCGCACTAGCCCTGAGATGCGTGTCCTCAGCCCGGTACCTCCAGTTCCGGCACCACGCATCAGGCCAATGGTGCGCCTCAGACGGCCAGAGTCTGCTGTCTGCCCAACGGCGCCTGAACTGCCCGTCTGCCCAACGCCGTCTGAACTGTCCGTATGCCAAGCGCTGCATGAACTGCCCGTCTGCCCAACGCCGTCTGAACTGTCCGTTTGCCAGGAACTGCCTGAACTGCCCGTCTGCCCAACGCCGTCTGAACTGTCCGTATGCCAAGCGCTGCATGAACTGCCCGTCTGCCCAACGCCGTCTGAACTGTCCGTCTGCCAAGCACTGCATGAACTGCCCGTCTGCCCAACGCCGTCTGAACTGTCCGTCTGCCAAGCACTGCCTGAACTGCCGTCTGCCCAACGCCTTCTGAACTGTCCGTATGCCAAGCGCTGCATGAACGGCCCGTCTGTACTGAGCCTGCTAAGCCGCCCGTCTGCCATGAGCCTTCAGAGCCGTCAGCCAGACAGGAGCCGCTAAAGCCTTCCGCCAGACAGGAGCCGCTAAAGCCTTCCGCCAGACAGGATCAGCCAGAGCCTTCCGCCAGACATGATCAGCCAGAGCCTCCCGCCAGACAGGATCAGCCAGAGCCTTCCGCCAGACAGGATCAGCCAGAGCCTTCCGCCAGACAGGATCAGCCAGAGCCTTTCGCCAGACATGATCAGCCAGAGCCTCCCGCCAGACAGGATCAGCCAGAGCCTTCCGCCAGACAGGATCAGCCAGAGCCTTCCGCCAGACAGGATCAGCCAGAGCCTTCCGCCAGACAGGATCAGCCAGAGCCTACCGCCAGACAGGATCAGCCAGAGCCTTCCGCCAGACGGGATCAGCCAGAGCCTTCCGCCAGACGGGATCAGCCAGAGCCTTCCGCCAGACGGGATCAGCCAGAGCTTTCCGCCAGACGGGATCAGCCAGAGTCTTCCGCCCGACAGGATCAGCCAGAGCCTTCCGCCAGACAGGATCAGCCAGCGCCTTCTGCCAGACAGGATCAGCCAGAGCCTTCTGCCAGACAGGATCAGCCAGATCCGTCAGCTAGCCATGAGCAGCCAGAGCCTTCAGCCAGCCATGAGCAGCCAGATCCGTCAGCCAGCCATGAGCAGCCAGATCCGTCAGCCAGCCATGAGCAGCCAGATCCGTCAGCCAGCCATGAGCAGCCAGATCCGTCAGCCAGCCATGAGCAGCCAGATCCGTCAGCCAGCCATGAGCAGCCAGATCCGTCAGCCAGCCATGAGCAGCCAGATCCGTCAGCCAGCCATGAGCCGTCCAGCCGGGATCCGCCAGAGCCGTCCAGCCGGGATCCGCCAGAGCCGTCCAGCCGGGATCCGCCAGAGCCGTCCAGCCGGATCCGCCAGAGCCGTCCAGCCGGGATCCGCCAGAGCCGTCCAGCCGGGATCCGCCAGAGCCGTCCAGCCGGGATCCGCCAGAGCCGTCCAGCCAGGATCCGCCAGCCGGCCAGGATCCGCCAGAGCCAGCCAGCCAGGATCCGCCATTTAGTCAGGTACTGTCCCAGAGCCCGGTGCTGCCCCTTAGCCCGGTGCTGCCCCTTTAGCCCGGTGCTGCCCCTTATCCCGGTGCTGCCCCTTATCCCGGTGCTGCCCCTTATCCCGGTGCTGCCCCTTATCCCGGTGCTGCCCCTTATCCCGGTGCTGCCCCTTAGTCCGGTGCTGCCCCTTAGTCCAGGTGGGGTTAGTTGGAGGTGGTCATTGGGAGGAGGCTACTGAAGCAGGTTGTGACTGTGGTGGGGTGGGGGATCACGACCGGGGCCAGAGCCGCCACCGTGGACAGACGCCCACCCAGACCCTCCCCTAGTCCTTATGTTGGTGCGCCCGGAGTTCGCACCTTTAGGGGGGGGTACTGTGACACTCTGGCTCCATGGACTTTGATATTTGAGCCAGGGTTGTTCATTTTCATTTGTTTGGGTGTATTTCTATGTTGGGGTGTCTAGGTTGTTGATTTCTATGTTGGGTGATTGTGCTTGTTTAGTCATATGACTCCAAATCGGAGGTAACGAGTGTCAGCTGTCGGCTCGTTATCTCTGATTGGGAGCCATATTTATACTGTGTGGTTTCTCCTTGGTTTTGTGGGTTATTGTTCCTGTTTAGTCTGTGTCACAGAGGACTTCACGTTTCGTCTTTTGTTTTGGTTTTGTCGTGTTGCACTTTATTGATAAAGTCATGAACGCTCAACGCGCTGCGCTTTGGTCCGCTCCTTTTATAGACGATCGTGACAGTTATGGATGACATTACCTCTATTATCTTAGACTACGTTATGGATGGACCCTCTATGGAACTAGGCCACACCCCAGACATCCCTGATTGGTTATTTGGTCCGTTGAGTCCTTTGTATTGGCCCGAGACTATGGGAGACTCTCAATCTCCTCGCCTCCTTCTCAAAACCCATTGGATGAGAAGTTCAGAAGGGCGGGACCTCTGGCTTTCTCATCCAATGGGTTTTGAGAAGAGAGGACACGAGGAGTATGCAATTGAGATAGGGAACATATCTAGGGGATGCATGGGGAAGCCAAAGAGCAACTTACTCGTCCTTCATGTCCTGCACAAAGGTGTGTAGGTCTGGGTAGCTTCTCTTTCCCCTGCTGAGGGTGAGGCTGGTCTGGGAAGTTTCATCCTTGTGGGTCACGGTAGTGAATGTCACCACTGCATCCTGATTGCGACAACAGAAAGCAGAGTTAGGCTGGAATTCAATTTTGCGTAATTAAAACACAAAATATCTCAATGAAATGTCATACATGTAATAGAAAAATACATCATACCTCCTGCGACTGAGATGGGATGGCAACAGCCTCGTCCAACTCACTCATTCCTTCAACCTCCTGCGACTGAGATGGGATGGCCACAGCCTCGTCCAACTCACTCTCTCCTTCAACCTCCTGTGACTGAGATGGGATGGCAACAGCCTCGTCCAACTCACTCTCTCCTTCATTCTCCTGTGACTGAGATGGATGGCAACAGCCTCGTCCAACTCACTCTCTCCTTCAACCTCCTGCGACTGAGATGGGATGGCAACAGCCTCGTCCAACTCACTCTCTCCTTCAACCTCCTGCGACTGAGATGGGATGGCAACAGCCTCGTCCAACTCACTATCTCCTTCAACCTCCTGCGACTGAGATGGGATGGCAACAGCCTCGTCCAACTCACTCTCTCCTTCAACCTCCTGCGACTGAGATGGGATGGCAACAGCCTCGTCCAACTCACTCTCTCCTTCATCCTCCTGCGACTCAGATGGGATGGCAACAGCCTCGTCCAACTCACTCCCTCCTTCAACCTCCTGCGACTGAGATGGGATGGCAACAGCCTTGTCCAACTTACTCTCTCCTTCAACCTCCTGTGACTGAGATGGGATGGCAACAGCTTCGTCCAACTCACTCTCTCCTTCAACCTCCTGTGACTGAGTTGGGGTATCTGTCTCTAGAACAGCCTCGTCCAACTTGGTTAGTCTCTCAGCCTCTCTGTGATCTTTATGGGATCTAGATAGAGAAAAGGGAATCTCTCTTAGGTCACTGCTATAATGTGAGTGTGAGGATGTGTTCCAATTATAGAATTAGTATCATAGAATTAGAATCATTCTAGAATTAGAATAGAATCACTCAAATTCTATGGCTCCAATACTCTTGAGATGACTCGGCCTATCCAGAGCCAAATATTTAGAGAATTCTGCCAACTTTTAAAAGGACTCAATGTTAGCGCCTTAGAGCCTTTCATTTATCCTTTCATTATAAGTAAAATCTAATTATAGATGTTCAGTTACATAGCATTGTTTAAAATGTCAACATTGCCCATGGGGAGCCAGCTGTCATATGGATATCTACTGTGTCATGTAATGTATACATAAACTCAGCAAAAAAAGAAAACGTCCCTTTTTCAGGATCTTTCAAAGATAATTTGTAAAAATTCAAATAACTTCACAGATCTTCATTGTAAAGGGTGTAAACACTGTTTCCCATGCTAGTCCCCTGTAGCTCAGTTGGTAGAGCATGGCGCTTGCAACGCCAGGGTTGTGGGTTTGTTTCCCACGAGGTGCCTGTATGAAAATGTATGCACTCACTAACTGTAAGTCGCTCTGGATAAGAGTGTCTGCTAAATGACTAAAATGTAAAATGTTGTTCAATGCATTGAACCATAAACAATTAATGAACATGCACCTGTGGAACGGTCATTAAGACACTAACAGCTTACAGACGGTAGTTATGAAAACTTAGGACCCTAAAGAGGCCTTTCTACTGACTCTGAAAAACACCAAAAGAAAAATGCCCAGGGTCCCTGCTCATCTGCGTGAACGTGCCTTAGGCATGCTGCAAGGAGGCATGAGGACTGCAGATGTGGCCAGGGCAATAAATTGCAATGTCCGTACTGTGAGACGCCTAAGACAGCGCTATAGGGAGACAGGACGGACAGCTGATCGTCCCGAAGTGGCAGACCATGTGTAACAACACCTGCACAGGATCGGAACATCCGAACATCACACCTGCGGGACAGGTACAGGATGGCAACAACAACTGCCCGAGTTACACCAGGAACGCACAATCCCTCCATCAGTGCTCAGACTGTCCGTAATAGGCTGAGAGAGGCTGGACTGAGGGCTTGTAGGCCTGTTGTAAGGCAAGTCCTCACCAGACATCACCGGCAACAACGTCGCCTATGGGCACAAACACACCGTCGCTGGACCAGACAGGACTGGCTAAAAAAGTGCTCTTCACTGACGAGTCGCGGTTTTGTCTCATCAGGGGTGATGGTCGGATTCGTGTTTATCGTCGAAGGAATGAGTGATACACCGAGGCCTGTACTCTGGAGCGGGATCGATTTGGAGGTGGATCTTGGGCGGTGTGTCACAGCATCATCGGACTGATCCTGTAACCAGTCACAAATGTGTCATTAGTGTAAATCACTTACCTGACTTCCTTCATAACATCAGCTTCATTGATGGGGTCATCCAGGTCTATGAGGGTGAGGTCATTCCCACTGACCTCTGACCTCTGAAAGACAGCACAAAGTCATGTTTAGATGTCACCTACTGTGTCGCCTTTTGCCGTGTTCAAAACAACTGGGAAATCTCTGACTTCCGACTTCAGTGCGTTCAAGACAACTGGGAAATAGGGAAAAAAAACAAGCTCCGACTGGGAAAAATCGTTTTGAACAGTCATCCAACTCGGAATTCCAAGTCGGAAGCAGCGCGGCTTGGCGGGTCATGTTTTGGAGGACGCCTGACTCGACCTTCACCTCTCCCGAGCCTGCTGGGGAGTTGCAGCGATGAGACAAGATCGTAACAAGATCGTAACTACCAATTGGATATCACGAAAAATGGGGAGAAAAAGGGGGTAAAATTACCACCACAAAATGTAAAAAGGAATTCCAAGTCGGAAACTCTGGGATCTTTCTAGAGCTCCGACTTTCCGACCTGAAGATCACGGACATGATTTGACCTAGTTATTTTTTTTCGAGTTCCCAGTTGCCTTGAGAGCACCATTAACCCAACTCTCATTGTCACATCATAATGCATCATATTCAGAGAAATATAATCACCAGAACATCATATCAGGTGTACAGTTCAGTTTACCAGTCAAATTGCCAAGGTCAGAGGCTCTATCCTTTCTAGTGATTCTATTTCTATGGTCACATAATAATGCATCATATCTATGCTTGTGTCCGAAATAGCACCCTAGTTCCAATATAGTGCACTTCTTTTCGCTGGAGCCCTATAGAGTCCCACAGTATGAGTCATAATACCCATAAAACCTAGTGGTCAAACAGGGAAATTGTCATTTTTCCACCATTCATTTTTCCCATTGGGGATTTTAGAAACACTTAAAATAAGGTCTGTGTTTCGTGTAGGCTTACCCTGGTGTGACATTTTGATAACCGTGTAAATCTCTCTAGGACAAGGTGACTTATCAATATATTCGCCTGTATTTACCTCCCAAAAATGTAATGCTTATTAGCTGCTAATGTTGCTATCATAAAGAACTACAAATTTTACGTTTAAGTCATTTAGCAGACGCTCTTATCCAGAGCGACTTACAGCTAGTGAATACATATATTTTTTTTATACTGGCCCCCCGTGGGACTCGAACCCACAACCCTGGCGTTGCAAACGCCATGCTCTAGCAACTGAGCTACATCCCTGCCGGCCATTCCCTCCCCCTACCCTGGGCCAATTGTGCGCCGCCCATGAGTCTCCCGGTCACGGCAGGCTGCGACAGAGCCTGGATTCGAACCAGGATCTCTAGTGGCACAGTTAGCACTGCGATGCGGCGCCTTAGACCACTGCGCCACTCAGGAGACTTATGCCAAATGCCATGATGATCATGCTGATCGAGGCAAAGGTAAGAATCTCTGGATTAACTATCTAATGTTAGCTAAATGTAGTAATGAATAAATTGGCTGCATTTCTTTAAATGGACAATTCTGTGAACTGTCTAGTGCAAGTTTTAAATTGACACAATACCCGTTAGCAAAGGTGTCAGCTAGAGATGACATGCAGGAGCTTGCAGGGATTTGTAGTTTTTTGCATGATGTCTACTTTGATGCTAATTAGCATTTTCGAATCTGAGAGTAAATAGAGCCGAATATCCTGATAAAAGTCAACTTGTCCGAGAGAGATTTACAGGGTAAGCCTACACGAAATACAGCCCTTATTTTATGTGTTTCTAAAATCGCCTATGGGAAAAATGAATGGTGGAAAAACGATTGGAACCATTTCCCTGTTTGACCGCTAGGTTTTATGGGTATTATCACACCTCCACTGTAACACTCTATAGAGGGGTTGGTTGTTTAGCAACAAAACTGGCATGCAACTATGGGGCAAAATAGACAGGGTTTGACTTAGACAACATGTAAACTATATTTAGTCTCTAAATGTTTAATGCAAACATAAATACATTTGAACAATGAACTCGTATCAAATACATTGTTACAGTTGTTGTTGGTTAGCTAGGTAGCGAATTTTAGCCATTGCATAGACATGATATCAGTCAAAACACCTCAAAACAAGACTTGGTATCAATAAAACCATACAACGAGCTGAAAAAACATGCCACAGAGCTACGATTCCCCACATGGCAGCTTGTTGTTAGCTGAGGTTCAGAATCATAACAAGATACACGACTTCCGGCCATCGATGCGCGAGCATCATTTTCGTGACATCAGCCAACCCTTCTATGGCTCCTAGTCAAAAGTAGCGCACTAGCTCCTGGTCAAAAGTAGTGCACTAGCCTACATAGGGAATAGGGTGCCATTTAGGACGTATTTATGAAGGCGCTGTCATAACCTTTGACCCCCATTTGACCCACAGAAGATTCTACTTACTGTACCTTTAGCCAACTCTCATGACTCCCCGGCCATAGACTTTCTAGTTTGATATTACAGCATGAATAGCACATTATTTCATTTGTTAAACAATATTTAATCCACAGTAATTAATATAATTGAATATTTAAAAATAAATAACATGCCTACCTTGAACTCTTTATTCTCCATCTCCTTGCAAAATCAGCACATTTCCTTGCCAAAATGAACGCGCATCCAGAGCGAAAACAAACGCAATCCTCCAGCACTAGGGAGGATTAGACTGAACTGCTCCAGCGGTTTCTGATCAGTTTCAACGTTTATCAGTGATGACGTAACAATGACCTGTACAGATTTGACGCACTTTCGATCTCGTGCTGATGCAACACTCTGTGTTGTTGAAAGCTCATGTATGGAAATCCTGCGAGTTGTAAACAAATGTAGGCTATTGTTGCCCTTAAAACTGTAATGTTGAGGACGCCATGAAAAATAAAATACATAACCCACACCGTTAGGCCAAGGTACATGCAATATTATAATAATATATATCTCACTGGTCATTCCCAAAGCCAACACCTCCTTTGGCCGCCATTCCTTCCAGTTCTCTGCTGCCAATGACTGGAACGAATTGCAAAAATCTCTGAAGCTGGAGACTCTTATCTCCCTCACTAACTTTAAGCATCAGTTGTCAGAGCACCTTACCGATCAATGCACCTGTACACAGCCCATCTGAAATTAGCCCACCCAACTACCTCATCCCTATATTGTTATTTATTTTGCTCTTTTGCACCCCAGTATCTCTATTTGCACATAATCTCTTGCACATCTAGCATTCCAGTGTTAATACTATTGTAATTATTTTGCACTATAGCCTATTTATTGCCTTACCTCCATAACTTGCTACATTTGCACACACTGTATATATATTTTTTGTTGTATTTTTGACTTTATGTTTTTTACCCCATATGTAACTCTGTGTTGTTTTTATTGCACTGCTTTGCTTTATCTTGGCCAGGTCGCAGTTGTAAATGAGAACCTGTTCTCAGCTGGCTTACCTGGTTAAATAAAGGTGAAATAAAATAAATATAAATAAATAAATAAAAAATATTCATCACTTTGCCAATAGACTTCTTGTTCCTTGTTGTATGTAGCCTTTCTTTTGGGATTAGCACCACTGTCACCTAGAAATTGATACTGCGGTTGTCACATAAAACAGATAACCCATAGTTCATTATTAAATAACATAACTCATTTCTTTATTTTATTACTCATAAAATATACAGCAATCTTCAGATACTGAAAGAATTCATGGGAGTTTCGAATTCAGTCACCATTTCATATGTACATGCTAGTTTCATCCTTTTAAAGAAAAAAAAGGACACGAAAAAACCTGTGAACCTCCTGATCCTGATTTGACGAACATAGCATACAGTGGGGAAAAAAAGTATTTAGTCAGCCACCAATTGTGCAAGTTCTCCCACTTAAAAAGATGAGAGAGGCCTGTAATTTTCATCATATGTACACGTCAACTATGACAGACAAAATGAGAAAAAAAAAAATCCAGAAGATCACATTGTAGGATTTTTAATGAATTGATTTGCAAATTATGGTGGAAAATAAGTATTTGGTCACCTACAAACAAGCAAGATTTCTTGCTCTCACAGACCTGTAACTTCTTCTTTAAGAGGCTCCTCTGTCCTCCAGTCGTTACCTGTATTAATGGCACCTGTTTGAACTTGTTATCAGTATAAAAGACACCTGTCCACAACCTCAAACAGTCACACTCCAAACTCCACTATGGCCAAGACCAAAGAGCTGTCAAAGGACACCAGGAACAAAATTGTAGACCTGCACCAGGCTGGGAAGACAGAATCTGCAATAGGTAAGCAGCTTGGTTTGAAGAAATCAACTGTGGGAGCAAATATTAGGAAATGGAAGACATACAAGACCACTGATAATCTCCCTCGATCTGGGGCTCCACGCAAAATCTCACCCCGTGGGTCAAAATGATCACAAGAACGGTGAGCAAAAATCCCAGAACCACACGTGGGGACCTAGTGAATGACCTGCAGAGAGCTGGGACCAAAGTAACAAAGCCTACCATCAGTAACACACTACGCCGCCAGGGACTCAAATCCTGCAATGCCAGACGTGTCCCCCTGCTTAAGCCAGTACATGTCCAGGCCCGTCTGAAGTTTGCTAGAGTACATCCAGAAGAGGATTGGGAGAATGTCATATGGTCAGATGAAACCAAAATATAACTTTTTGGTAAAAACTCAACTCGTCGTGTTTGGAGGACATAGAATGCTGAGTTGCATCCAAAGAACACCATACCTACTGTGAAGCATGGGGGTGGAAACATCATGCTTTGGGGCTGTTTTTCTGCAAAGGGACCAGGACGACTGATCCGTGTAAAGGAAAGAATGAATGGGGCCATGTATCGTGAGATTTTGAGTGAAAACCTCCTTCCATCAGCAAGGGCATTGAAGATGAAACGTGGCTGGGTCTTTCAGCATGACAATGATCCCAAACACACCGCCCGGCAACGAAGGAGTGGCTTCGTAAAGAAGCATTTCAAGGTCCTGGAGTGGCCTAGCCAGTCTCCAGATCTCAACCCCATAGAAAATCTTTGGAGGGAGTTGAAAGTCCGTGTTGCCCAGCGACAGCCCCAAAACATCACTGCTCTAGAGGAGATCTGCATGGAGCAATGGGCCAAAATACCAGCAACAGTGTGTGAAAACCTTGTGAAGACTTACAGAAAACGTTTGACCTGTGTCATTGCCAACAAAGGGTATATAACAAAGTATTGAGAAACTTTTGTTATTGACCAAATACTTATTTTCCACCATAATATGCAAATAAATTCATTAAAAATCCTACAATGTGATTTTCTGGATTTTTTTTCCTGATTTTGTCTGTCATATTTGACGTGTACCTATGATGAAAATTACAGGCCTCTCTCATCTTTTTAAGTGGGAGAACTTGCACAATTGGTGGCTGACTAAATACTTTTTTTCCCCACTGTATGTATTGTACATATTTCCAGTTAAAATGATTTTCAAAAAGAGACAAAAACGGGGGTTTGAACAAGCAATCACATAAAAGGATTGAGTGGTTTCATTTTTTTGAAGAAGTTAAAGCAAGCAAAACCTGTCAAAATACATTGATTATAAGACCAAGACAAATAATATATATATTTTTTTTTCAACAGAAGAAAATCTAAATGCTGCTGTCCTACCATTGGTTTACAGTGTTTCTCCTCTCCAAGGGAGGCATGTTTTCTGCCTCGGAATAGTATCAGTGCTTTTCACAAACGTTGTAGTACTTAGTGTGCATCATTGTTTTCGCTCATACAGCTGCCCCTACTCTCCTAACCTCCCCTCAGTAACTAAAGAAGGCACAAAATGATGACATAAATATCACAAGAAAGTAAATTATTCATTCATGTATTCTTTCTAAAATATTTTCTAGAGGGCAAAGGACAGGTAGGTTTAATAACACAAATGTAAATAGTCCTGTCATACAAATGCAAAACTTTACGTCCTAAATGGCACCCTATTCTTTATAGAGTACACTACTTTTGACCAGAACCCTATGGGCCCTGGTCTTAAGTAGTGTACTATAAAGGGAATAGGGTGCCATTGGGGATGGAAATTCTTTGAAATTACTCTACGATTTTTTGGTTCCCACAGAGGGTCAGGAGCTTAAGACATGAATGATTTTATTTAAATGTTTGTTCATAAAAAATAAATGATTTCCCCTCCTCCCACATGGATTACAGCCAAGAGGCTAGGTGCGTTCTGACTGTCTTAGTGTGCGGATAAACATGACCATCACTCTCATAAAACATAAATGAAACATCACTCCTTATGTTTTTTCTCAGCCCAAAACGCTCAATCCCATTTCTACTGTCAAAACAGGTTTTGAAAAGGCTTCTTCCACATCTTTTGGTCCATGTCTGTTTTTCACTCAGTGAAGTGCTACTATCCCCTTGGACTACAGGTTATTGCCGTCATAAGGTGTCCGTCTGTCTGTTGGCTGGACAGTTTCTACCGTTTAGGACCTTTGTGGGTAAAGGTAAAGGTGGGGTATAGCAGCAGCAGTTCCTCTGAAGTCCAGTATCTGCTGGAAGGACACCTGGTGGTATGAGAGGATGAGTGTGGCCAGCCAGCCTGTTGTGCCTCCCCCTCTCCCTCCCTCCCTCCATTTCTCTCTCTCCAACTGCGGGACTCTTAAGGCTCCTGTGCGGACTGTCTCGGCTCGTGCCCTCCCAAAGCTGGCTGTGGTGATTTAAGACACGGTGTGTATGTGTGGATTTGTTTGTGGCCTCTGCCCCACTTCACTGTCCATCCGCCTGCCCTTGGCTCCGCTCCTGGGCAGCGACCACCACCACCCTCAGTACGTCTCTGAGTCTGAGTCGTTGAGTTCCTCATCCTTGTAGAAGCCTCCATCGTGGTCGCGGTGGCCGATGTTGTTGAAGCTGCAGTAGGAGCTGTGCTCGCTGCGCAGCACGGGCAGGCTGTCGAAGGTCACACTCTTGGAGGGGCTGGTGGTGTAGTGGTTAATGGCACTGAAGGACAGGCTGGGCGCCGGGTTGCAGGGGGACACGGGCATCATGGTGGCCAGGATCAGCGCCAGGCAGTCCGCCACGTCTTTGTTGGGGGCGCAGGCCAAGGCAGGCGTGTAACCTGAGGGGTTCAAACAGAACAGCAGAGGGTCACTTCAGGAGCATCACCGTTTACTACAACACTTTTGGTGAAAAACATGAAATAACAGCAGGCTAGGAGATACAAAGTTAAGACAATAACCAAGCAGTGGACTAGAGAGAAACATTTGTGGACACATTGAGAAGAGAAGTACAGAAGAAAACGGTGTTAGCGTTATGGATCTTACCATTCTCATCGACTGCTAGCACGCTAGCACCCTTCACTAGTAGCTCCTGAACCACCACTGTCAGACCATTTCTGGCTGCAACGTGTAACGGCCTGAGGAGAAAGTACCGTTAGATTAGCCAGCAGCAAATGAAGATACCTCCCAAATGCCAGACTATTCACTATATAGTGCACTTCTTCCAATTATAATAATAATAATAATATGCCATTTAGCAGACGCTTTTATCCAAAGCGACTTACAGTCATGCGTGCATAATTTTTTTTGTGTATGGGTGGTCCCGGGGATCGAACCCACTACCTTGGCGTTACAAGCGCCATGCTCTACCAGCTGAGCTACAGAGGACCAATTCTTCTGGCCCAATTAATACAGCTGAACCATACGTACGTCTGTAAGGCTGCGTTAGTCGAGTTGATGAGGTTCCTGTCTGTAATCTTCTCCAATATCAACAAGGCACTGGTTTCATGCCCCTTTAAAAACCAGAGTCAAACATGTCAGACCAAAATTTTAACCAGAGAGAGCCAACTGTTCAGATGAACGTCATCTTCATGTGGGGATGCTCACCTTACTGCAGGCCAGATGAAGAGCAGTGTTCTTGACTGCATCCTGCAGGGTGAGCTCTACTTTGGTACTGCTCACCAACAGCTCTGACACAGACAGAGAAACATAAAGAAACTCAATTAGGAAATTAGGAAAAAATGACATGTTGAACTTAAGCCGGCTGGGCGAGGCAAAGCGGAGGAGAGGGGGCTGCGTACCGACAGCGTTGGTTTGTCCGTTCTCAGCAGCCATCATGAGGGAGGTCTTCCCGGAGGCATCGGGGGAGTTGACCTGGGCGTTGTGGCCTAGCAGCAGCTGAAGACACTCCACGTGGTCCGTGAAAGCCGCCGCATGCAGGGGGGGGTCCTGGAGAGAGAGGAAACTTATTTCACCGACATCATGTAGGACTGTTATAAACAAGTTTGTTCAATTAACCCTGTTTATACCATAGAAATATAAATCACTAATAGATGTATTAAAAGTAATCTACAATCCCTCATCCAACCCCAGAGGTCATTTTATTCCCAAGACAACATTATTCTACAGAAGAAAAGGACTTTGTCATGTGCTGTAGTTACCGGTTCTTGGTGTCAGTGGCGTTGACAATGGCCGGCCCCAGAGTGTCAATCAGCATCTCTGCAGCCCCCTCGTTGTCATTGATCACAGCTCAGTGGAGGGGCTGAACGAGTTGCCCTCGGTCTTGTGGAAAACCTCCTGTTCCCAGCAGCACCTCTACACACGTGTCACGGCCTAGTGGAAGATTGATTCATACAGGAAAAAGATGACGTCGCTGCAGACCACAACAATACTCTCAGAGAAAGCTACACATCTGACAATGGTGAAGTCACAAAAGATGTTTTAGCTACAACATATGCTATGTCAATCCCTGACAAAGTCCTGTTTCAGTGTAAGGTCCTCCACTGAGAGTCATAACCCCTAATTCTGTTGTAGTCTTGTTCATTCCCCCACATGGCTCCGTCCACACCAATCGAATGCTTTTCAAGCCACAAGAGGGAGTGAATGAGTGTACACTTCATGGAGGAGAGAACAGAGCTACAGTCCAGTTAGTCAGTACGTACCGTTGTATGGCCTGCCTAATTCAGGGACATGTTTACGGTGCTGAAGAGAGAAAATCAGAAAAGATCTAGTGTTCCGTTAGTCCAGTACGTACCGTTGTAGCAGGCCCAGTGTAGTGGCGTGTAGCCCTGGTTGTCTGTGATGACGGGGAGGATCTCCACTGACTGGGCGGCGTGTAGTAGGAGCCCCCCCAGCACCCCGATGTGTCCGGATGCCGCCGCCAGGTGGACAGGGGTCCGCCCCTTACAGTCCCGAACCAGGAAGCTGGCGCTGTGCTGCAGCAGGGCCTCCACACACTCCTCATGACCCCGTCACCGCCTGGGAGGAAGGGCGGGGAGACAAGAATGGATTTGAATAACTAATAATCAATGATATAATAAGGAATCATCAATTATTACAAATGATGTCTGGAGGCAGGTCCCCCTACAGGGGATGAATACACCACTACCCATGGACAACTACTTTTCTGAAGATAATATGTATATTTTTGAGCCTCCCCGTCTCTTTCTGTGTGTGAGCGTATACAGCCAGCTCTCCTCCTCACCCCTCTGTGTAGCGCTGTTCTGCCCCACTTGTCTTTGGCTTCCCACGCTGGCTCCCTTGTTGAGCAGTGAGTACAAACAGTCTGTGTGTCCGCTCAGCACCGACAGCATCAGAGGGGTTCTGATACACAAGACAACAAGGTCATATTACAAACTGGTAATAACCAGGTTGAGTCCCAAATGGCAACCTATTCCCTATATGGTACACTACTTTTGACCTGAGCCCATAGGGTTCTGGTTTAAAGTAGTGCACCAAGTAGGGCATAGGGTGCCATTTGGGACGTAGACCTAGTGTCAAAATCTCTTTATTTCAGGAATTGTATCCAAAACCCAATTGACTTACTGTCCATTCCCGTCTTGAACGTCCACTGCACTCTGGAGGTCAGCATTTCCAATCAGCAAACGCAAACACTCCGAATCACCGTTGGTAGCTAGAGGAGGATAAACAGAGAGGATATAAGAATGTGAGATGATTGACCGTTGGTAGCTAGAGGAGGATAAACAGAGAGGATATAAGAATGTGAGATGATTGACCGTTGGTAGCTAGAGGAGGCTAAACAGAGAGGATATAAGAATGTGAGATGATTGACCGTTGGTAGCTAGAGGAGGAGGCTAACAGAGAGGATATAAGAATGTGAGATGATTGACCGTTGGTAGCTAGAGGAGGATAAACAGAGAGGATATAAGAATGTGAGATGATTGACTGTTGGTAGCTAGAGAGAGAGGATATAAGAATGTGAGATGATTGACCGTTGGTAGCTAGAGGAGGCTAAACAGAGAGGATATGAGCTGATTGCTGGACGACTATTACCTTCACATGAACAGACAGATTTCTAGAACAGTGGTATTGGTAGATGACATCCTCATGATGTTAACACAGCAGATAATAAAAAACATTTGGGGCTGAGGCCCTCGAAGCCTGTCACCTGCTAGCTGTGTACCTGGCTCTGGATAGAAGTCCCCCTGTGCACTGATCTAGGATCAGCTTTACCCTCCCCAGATCCTCAGCAATAATGACAAAAAATGACCTTAGATCAGTGTGTAGTGGACATTTTCACACTATGCTATATAATATCCCTAGAGTGGACATTGGCATCCTAGCAACATGACCAAACAAATGTCCATCTTGGTAAGGAAAACTTTTGAATTACAGAATCTCTAGGTCTTACGTGATATCCTATGCGTACCTGCAGCGTGGATGGGGGTCCTCTTCAGGGTGAAGTCTTTAACCAGGATGGAGGCTCCCTGGTTGATGAGGACGTCAACACACTCCACATGGCCTTTAAAGGCAGCCAGGTCCAGAGGGGTGCGCCCCTGGCTGTTCCTCACGTCTAGATCCAGCAGAGACTGAACCAGGACCTCCATAGCATGGTGGTGGCCGTGGTACGCCTGAATGGAAACAAACACACAGTCTGAAGCAAAGTCCAGTGGTATGCCTGAACAGATATACACTCCTAATATAATCAATGTCCTATAGTAGACCAGTGGTATGCCAGAACAGATATACACTCCTAATATAATCAATGTCCTATAGTAGACCAGTGGTATGCCTGAACAGATATACACTCCTAATATAATCAATGTCCTATAGTAGACCAGTGGTATGCCAGAACAGATATACACTCCTAATATAATCAATGTCCTATAGTAGACCAGTGGTATGCCTGAACAGATATACACTCCTAATATAATCAATGTCCTATAGTAGACCAGTGGTATGCCAGAACAGATATACACTCCTAATATAATCAATGTCCTATAGTAGACCAGTGGTATGCCTGAACAGATATACACTCCTAATATAATCAATGTCCTATAGTAGACCAGTGGTATGAATGAACAGATATACACTCCTAATATAATCAATGTCCTATAGTAGACCAGTGGTATGCCTGAACAGAAACAGTCCTAGACCCCTAAAGTAGACCAGTGTCTCTCAAATCGGGTGCCCATTTTTTTCTCCCCGCCCAGCATCAACATCGAAAGGTCCCTGCCAAGCGTGAGATTTAGAAACAAACACACTACTACTACCTCTGTTGTTGGAGGTTGATTAACTCAAATGGCAAAATAAGGAATCATCCTCATCATCACCGTGTCAAAATATGCATGTATTTTACACTAATCAGGAACAGATAGGAACATGGTGTGTGAGTGTCTGGACAATCAACTTTTCGTGGAAAAACAACACCATGCCTGTATCCCAGATAGCACCCTATTTCCCATGTAGTGCAGTACTTTTGATCTGGGCCCATAAGGTTCTGGTCAAAAGTAGGGCACTAAATAGGGAATAGGGTGCCATTTGTCATGTGGCGAGACCCCTACAGGAGCAGGCAGGCTTTACTCACAGCTAAGTGTAGGGGGCTGATGGGAGCTCTGACATCAGAGTCGTTCAGGATGTCTGTCCCTGAGGTTTCCATTAGCTGGGGAAAGACAAGGACGGGCCAGTTTAGACTTGTAACATATTTACTTTGAAGGTTAGTCTAGTAGCATGTTTCATGTTGTAAATCTCAGTGTCCAGCCCCTGCAGACATACTGGGGTGTTGCATTTGTATCTTAAACAAGCTAGTGTGAGGAAAAGTAACCAACTGGTACTTACCACATCTAAAGGTGTTTCACTTGCAATCTGGAAAAAGAACATCAAGAGTGACGATGCGGCCACGACAAACATGCAACCACACCTTAAAACCTACTGAATATCAACGTCTGTCCCAAATGGCACCCTATTCCCTATATAGTGCATTACTTTTGACCAGAGCCCTATGGGCCCTACATCCATTTGGGACGCAGACAAAATGGTCTGTGAATGCAGGGCGTCTAGTCCCCTGTGGTACTGACTCACCAGCTCCAGACAGAGGCGGTGTCCGTACGCAGACGCGTAATGGACTGCGTTGTAGCCCTGATTGTCCCTGATCCCTGGGTTAGCGTCGTTTCGCAGCAAATATTCCAGACACCTAGAGGTCAGAGGTCAAGAGTTCACTAATCATTATACCAACATCAAGACAGACAGATAAGCAAGCAGAGACACTTTCCCAAAGGAGACGTGGCCAAGCTTTCACACTGCAGATTTAACACTAGTATGTATTCAAACACGGCCAACAACATACTCTAGACTACAGTGAAATGTGAAAGGTCATGGCACCACAACATACTCTCCAGACTACAGTGAAATGTGAAAGGTCATGGCACCACAACATACTCTCCAGACTACAGTGAAATGTGAAAGGTCATGGCACCACAACATACTCTCCAGACTACAGTGAAATGTGAAAGGTCATGGCACCACAACATACTCTCCAAACTACAGTGAAATGTGAAAGGTCATGGCACCACAACATACTCTCCAGACTACAGTGAAATGTGAAAGGTCATGGCACCACAACATACTCTCCAGACTACAGTGAAATGTGAAAGGGTCATGGCACCACAACATACTCTCCAGACTACAGTGAAATGTGAAAGGTCATGGCACCACAACATACTCTCCAGACTACAGTGAAATGTGAAAGGTCATGGCACCACAAACATACTCTCCAGACTACAGTGAAATGTGAAAGGTCATGGCACCACAACATACTCTCCAGACTACAGTGAAATGTGAAAGGTCATGGCACCACAACATACTCTCCAGACTACAGTGAAATGTGAAAGGTCATGGCACCACAACACACACACACACAGTAAGAGAGGTGTGAGACGTACTTTCCGTCTGTGTGTCGAGGCAGCAGCGTAGTGGAGCCGGGTGCAACCCCTTTTATCCAGATCGTTCACACTGGCCCCAGACCCCACCAAGGCAAACAGACACTGGTAGTTACAATTGGCTGCCGCATAATGCAGAGGACTCCTAGAAGAACGCACAGAAAAACCATTCAACATCAACAACAGAAACAACTTTATTGGAGCTGTAAAACATTTACATTTTACATTTTACATTTACCAGAACTCTTATCCAGTGCGACTTACAGGAGCAATTAGGGTTAAGTGCCTTGCTGCAGTGCACATAGACACATTTTTCACCTAGTCAGCTAGGGGATTTGAACCAGCAACCTTTCGGTTACTGACCCAACACTCTTAACGCTAGGCTACCTGCCGCCAATATTTCCCATAATAATTCCTATATGCCCCTATACTATATTCCCCATTATCATAAAGATCACATATGAAAGTTATTTGATGCCACAGACAGACCTTCCGAAGCTGTCCTTTCTGTTGAAAGGTATGCCCCTGTGTTGAGCAGCAGATTCAGACAGTCCAGGTTCCTGGTAACAAGATATCAAGTTCAGAAAGGCCCTCGTACATCTGAGCTATCAGGTGGATGGTAACAAGATATCAAGTTCAGAAAGGCCCTCGTACATCTGAGCTATCAGGTGAATGGTAACAAGTATGGTGTAACGATCCATCTACTACATCGATGTATCGATTTATATTCATATGATCCAACTACATCGATCTGTGCTCGGCGAGTTGGCATTTTGGACAACATATATCGATCTAACATCGTTTTAAAATGTAATAAATCGATTTTATCGATACTAGGAAATAACCCATTGGATTTAAGCACGTCAGACTTTATATGCAGGGGTGCACATAACTGGTACGCAGATACGCAAGCGCGACAAAAATCAGGAATGCGTAATGACACTTGTGTTACTACGCGCCTTTTGCGTACTGACCGATCTTCTCATCTAACCTTACACATGACATGTTGCTTGTCAACTACTGTCAGGGATGTCCAAAAAGCAACAGACATTAAGCAGATTCTTTGGCGTTTCGCCACCTACAAAGAAACGCCAACTGGAGCCAGAGCCGAAAGAAAATACTTTTTTTCGGAAAAGTGGCTTGAAGCTAACGATGAGCGCACTGAAATGTGGTGCAAGATTTGCCGCTCAAATCCACATCTAGCAGACAAAACAGGTGCATTTTATAAAGGCTCAAAGAATTTCAACCATCCTTTATTTGACAAACATGAAAAGAGCAAGGAGCACACGAATGTGGCGCAAGCCATTGCTAAAAGCTAGCCGAGAATAAATGTCCAGTCGCCGAGACAAGCTGAATGAAGAACAGAACAGCGGCAAGCTCTGTTTAATATTTTTCTCTTTCCATAAAGCTAAACATGCACGTCCCATGTCTTCCTATTCTGAGGATGTTCCTTTACTGAATGCTTTTTGATGGATCTGAGGACATCACAAAAACTGAGCAGGAAATAGTTTACATTGTGTCTGTGTCCAGCAACGGAGAGTTTACTTCGGACTTTATTGGACTGATTGAATTGGGTGCTGACCGAACCGCACAGGCCATAACAGACGGACTTGTGAGACTTTTGGTAAGTTTCATAATACCAGATGGTCTGCATGGAGTCATGAAAACACTGTTAAAAAATATCAAGACTATTGCCAGCCATTAAAATGCAACTGGTTACCAGGTATTTATTTCAGTCACACTGGTTGAATTTTTGGCTAAAAGGTTACTGAATCGATTTCAAGTCACTGAATCGTTTCGGATCGTATCGTTCTAAATGAACCAATATCGTCCTTGAATCGTATCGACAACCACGAATCGTGATACAAATCGAATCATTGTTAAAAACGAATCGTTACACCCCTAGTAACAAGATATCAAGTTCAGAAAGGCCCTTTCACATCTGAGCTATCAGGTGGATGGTAACAATGAGAACCTTAAAGAAAAGAGAAACCCGTACACTGCTCTTGCTAGTATCACTGTTTTTATAATGCTAATAAAAGCAATAATAAAAAATGATACTAGCAAGAGCAGTTTGCAGTGGTTTCTCTTCTCTTTCAAGAAGATATAAAGACAATTTAGACCAGAGCGCAAGTCAATACCACCATGGCATGGAACCACATTATACAGAAATGATACCGCACTAATGATCTATACGATTTTTTAATACTGCTAAACAATGTGAAATGTAAGAGTGTGAATATGTGTTTGTTCTTTCTGGTGGCTTTCCAGTTCATGAACTAAATATTCCTTGTTGTAAACCTGGGACCAGTCCACTCACCCAACAGCTGCTGCAGCATGTAAACAGGTCCTTCCAAAGTCGTCAGGGGTGTCTATATCAAAGCCTGATGAGAGGAGCTTCCGACAGCAGTCAGAGAACCCACTGAGAGCAGACAGGTGGAGGGGGAACATCCCATGGACGCCTCGCCTGCAACACATTTTTACATTTGAGACTTTAAGCAGACACTCTTATCCAGAGCGACTTACAGTTGATTCAGCTAAGATTGGAAACAGCACCACATCACAGTCCTCATTAAACCCCACAGCAGATCAACACATCAGCATGCTGCAATGCCCTGTCTATCACATCCCCACACACCACAATGTGTTGAGCATAGTCTAAGCGGGAATTCGGTCAATGACAGAATTGCAGATGCATGTTGCATTTTTGCTGGAAACTGTGTGTGTTCTCACTTGGCTGTGTCAGCTGCGTTCGTGATGAGTGTATTGATGAGTAACTCATGGCCGTAGCGAGCAGAGATGTGCAGAGGTGTGTTTCCATTATTTTCTTCACAGTCGATCTCAGCACCTACAGAACACACACACACACACACACACACACACACACAGACACACACACACACACACAGACACACAACACAGACACACACACACACACACACACAGACACACACACACACACACACACACACACACAGACACACACACACGTCAACCACTTGACCCTAGAGGCCTCATGAAGCTTCATGTTCAACCACATTGCAAGTAACATTGCTCTGTGCCAGTGAATCATGGTTTGAAGACAAAAGACAATGCTGAAGAGCCTACTGGTTCATATATATTCAGTTGAGAGCATTCACAGCGACTCACCATTCTGGATGATGGCTTGAGATCTGGAGAAGCGTCCGTGGATGGCCGTCATGTGGAGGGGGGTCTCTTTCCATCTTTACTCTGCAGATAGAAAGACAAAGATGGTTCACACGGCAGTCTGTGCTGCTGACCACAGGCAAAATCAAACACGTATTGGAGGAGCGCTTGATTGCATTTAGTTTGCATTGTTAGGCCTATTCCATTGGTATTTGAATGTAGACCAGGGCCAAATACTAAGCCATGTGCTGCGTCAGTGTGTGCGTCCCAAATGGCACCCTATTTATAAGTACACTACTTTTTGAACCAAAGTAGTGTACTTATAAAGGGAACAGGGTGCCATTTGGGACACAGGCAGTGTCATCACGGCTCCTTGCTCTATGGGCCCCTGGTCAAAAGTAGTGCACTACATAGGGAATAGGGTGTTATTTAGTTCAGACACAGTGTTGGTCATCCGGTCTCCTCACCTTGATGTTGACGAGGGCCCCGTTGCCCACCAGCAGCTCCAGGCAGAGCGCCCCATGGCGCGAGGCGGCCGTGGAGTGGAGTGGGGCGAAACCCTTCTCGTACACCTCGTTCACGTTGGCGCCGCACTCGATCAGCTCATTCACCACCACATCCTGCCCGTTGTAGCATGCCACGTGGAGGGGGGTGTTACCGTACCCATTGGGCTAATTTATCTGGGAGGGAGCAAAGGGAGGGAAAAGAGTGGAGAGAGAGAGAGGGGGGGGGGAAGAACAAAACAATACATTCCTGATCAGGTCACTTGGTTCTGAAAACCCCCTGGTCCAACCTCTCTCTCTTCATTACTTGGTTATGAAAACCCCCTGGTCCAACCTCTCTCTCTTCATTACTTGGTTATGAAAACCCCCCTGTCCAACCTCTCTCTCTTCATTACTTGGTTCTGAAAACCCCTGGTCCAACCTCTCTCTCTTCATTACTTGGTTATGAAAACCCCCTGGTCCAACCTCTCTCTCTTCATTACTTGGTTATGAAAACCCCCTGGTCCAACCTCTCTCTCTTCATTACTTGGTTCTGAAAACCACCTGGTCCAACCTCTCTCTCTTCATTACTTGGTTATGAAAACCCCCTGGTCCAACCTCTCTCTCTTCATTACTTGGTTATGAAAACCCCCTGGTCCAACCTCTCTCTCTTCATTACTTGGTTATGAAAACCCCCTGGTCCAACCTCTCTCTCTTCATTACTTGGTTATGAAAACCCCCTGGTCCAACCTCTCTCTCTTCATTACTTGGTTATGAAAACCCCCTGGTCCAACCTCTCTCTCTTCATTACTTGGTTATGAAAACCCCTGGTCCAACCTCTCTCTTCATACTTGGTTATGAAAACCCCTGGGTCCAAATCACTGGCTCTAACCTCTCTCTCTTCATTACTATTATGAAAACCCCCTACACATTTGAATGCGTGTTGACTCACATCCACACCAAGGTCCAGGAGGTACTTGACCACACTGATCATTCCACTGGAGGCTGCAGAGTGGAGAGGGGTGTAGGCCTTCTTGTCTTTACAGGACACCTCTGATCCATGAGAGGCCAGCAGTTTCACCACCTCAATGTGCCCTATGGTAGAGAGAGAGGGGGAGGGATAAAAGAGAGAGAGAGAGAGAGAGAGAGAGAGAGAGAGAGAGAGAGAGAGAGAGAGAGAGAGAGAGAGAGAGAGAGAGAGAGAGATAGTAAGGGGGTTAAGAGAGAAACAGAGACACAAACACAGAGAGATAGGCAGAGAGAGGGAGAGATAGATTAGTTTACAGTGGTACACAGCACCATAAGCAACACCTACATCATGTTAGTACAACTGAAAACATCTAATCAACCTACTTAGTACATGATTCTGACATAATAACACACTAGACGTGGCTCATACAGCTGAGCTGTGAGACTAACACACAGTCCATTCATTCATTCATTCATTGGTATAAAGGACATTAGTCAGAATGTAAATGATGTGGTAAACTCATCACCCATGTAAGCAGCCCAGTGGATTGCTCGGGCGATCCTTCTTGTCAAAGGCATTAATGTTGGCTCCTCTGGAGAGAAGCAGCCTCACCATCTAACAGGGGAGGAGAGAGAAACAAAACACAGGTTTGAGGAAACTAAACAGCAAAATCCGCTAAATCTGGCTTCAAAGCCTTCCCTTTAAAATTATATATTTTGTATTCACAATGAATGAAAGATAACATGTAAAGACATGGTACATTTCTCCCCTTTTAGTCCCCCTTTGACCTCCCCCTCCCCCCAGAATGCCTCCAAACACATTTAAAAAGAAAGGTAAAGTAATTGAGTTACATGTCAGAAAACAAAACAAAAGTATACAACAACGTTACTTCAAGCAAAAATGTAATAGCCTAACAATTTCAGGTGATTAAGTGATTTTATAGGCCTATATAGCAGTAATCTCAAGGTGGGGCCAAGAGTACTAATCTGGAGGAAGTGTTTGGAGCTGTTCAAAATAGGATATCATCGGGTCCCAGGAGGAATAAAATGAGTTGGTTGACCCTCGAATGGTAACTTCATTTTTTCTCATTTTAGGAACAGCTTCAGATCTTTGAGCCAAAGAGAGGCTAAGGGAGGATTGATAGATTTCCAATCCAATAAAATCCTTCTGCGGGCTAACAGGGAGGCAAAGGCAATGGCATCTAGCTGTCTATTGGTCAGAGAAGGATTGTTGTTTGGTACTCCAAAAATAGCAATTTCTGCACTACATTTACATTTTAGTCATTTAGCAGACGCTCTTATCCAGAGCGACTTACAGTTAGTGAATACATATCTTTTTTATACTGGCCCCCCCGGGAATCGAACCCACAACCCTGGCGTTGCAAACGCCATGCTCTATCAACTGAGCTACATCCCTGCCGGCCATTCCCTCCCCTACCCTGGACGACGCTGGGCCAATTGCGCGGTCTCCCGGTCACGGCCGGCTACGACAGAGCCTGGATTCGAACCAGGATCTCTAGTGGCACAGCTAGCACAACTGCGATGTAGTGCCTTAGACAAACTGCACCACTCAGGAGGCTAATACTGCAACTAGGCTATACTGCAACTAGGCTACATACTGCAACTAGGCTATGTACTGCAACTAGGCTACGTACTGCAACTAGGCTACATACTGCAACTGCAACTAGGCTACATACTGCAACTAGGCTACATCCTGCAACTAGGCTACGTACAGCAACTAGGCTACATACTGCAACTAGGCTACGTACTGCAACTAGGCTACGTACTGCAACTAGCAACTAGGCTACGTACTGCAACTAGGCTACGTACTGCAACTAGGCTACGTACTGCAACTAGGCTACATACTGCAACTAGTACTGTAACTAGGCTACATACTGCAACTAGGCTACATACTGCAACTAGGCTACGTACTGCAACTAGGCTACGTACTGCAACTACATACTGGCTACATACTGCAACTACTACTGCAACTAGGCTACATAGGCTACTGCAACTAGGCTACATACATAGGCTACATACTGCAACTAGGCTACATACTGCAACTAGGCTACATACTGCTAGGCTACATACTGCAACTAGGCTACATACTGCAACTGCAACTAGGCTACATACTGCAAACTAGGCTACATACTGCAACTAGGCTACGTACTGCAACTAGGCTACATACTGTAACTAGCACACTACTGGGCTACGTACTGCAACTAGGCTACTACATACTGCAACTAGGCTACGTACTGCAACTAGGCTACTAGTACTGCAACTACACTAGGTACTACACGTACTGCAACTAGGCTACATACTGCAACTAGGCTACATACTTTCATACCCCCTGTGGGAATCGAACCCACAACCCTGGCGTTGCAAACACAATGCTCTACGAACTGAGCCGGCCATTCCCTCTACACTACCCTAGGCGACGCTGGCGTTGCAATTGTGCGCCGCCGCATGGGTCTCTCCCGGTCGCGGCCGGCTACGACAGAGCCTGGGATTCAAACCAGGATCTCTAGTGGCACAGCTAGCACTGCGATGTAGTGCCTTAGACCACTGCGCCACTCACAGACTGAGTATTGCTGAGTATTGCTGACCAGAGCCTTCTCTAACAAAGTCAAAACGTCCTTTAATGTCCCACCCTCAGATACAGATGGTGCCTGGTCTGGTTCACGGCCACATTGAGAAAAAGATGACACATTAGGTCTTTTCACAGGACCCACTCCCTCCTGAGGGCAGTCAAAAACAGCAGCAACCTGCTGTGAAAAGTTGTGTTCTACATGCTTTACGTTCCCTTAACAGTTCATCCAACCGATCCCTGTACCTCACTGGCTGTCCAGTCACGAATGGGTTTGCTCTTGAACACTTGGGCCAACTCTTTATCAGGACAGTTGCGTACAAACATGACTGCCAACTCTGAGCACTGATTGGGTAAGGTCCTGCCCTCACTCACAAGGTACTGTTCGGCTGCCTCTGCAGCTTTGTTAAGCCTAATCCAGAAATCTATTGGACCTTCATTAGCATATGGTTTGATTGAATAGAAATCAGCTAATGGCATACCTGAGCAGACAGTATCCCCAAAGTGTTGCTTGAAAACACTGAACACCGCCTTAACATCTGTGACAACAAGGTTGTTACGCTTCCAGACTTTGGTCACATCCCGTGCCCTCCCCATGAGCCTAGACATCACCTCCCCAACATTCCCAGACCCAGTGTAACCCCTCTTCTCTAGGTAGACTTCCATTAACTCCTCCCACTCCAGGACAGAGTACTTATCTGAGCCATCCCCCCTAAAAAGAGGTGGAGCACTAACATCTGACTTCACAACCAGATTCAGCTTGGACGCATCAATAAAGGTTGACCCACACTGCTCAGGCAGGGGAAACTGCTGGGGTTGGTGAGGGGGACGGGCAGGAGAAAGACTTGAAACCCCAGGCTGCAGTAAACTCGCTCTGATAGATTCTCCTATCTCTGAACCAATCTGCTTAATAAGGTCACTAAGCTGACTCGGAGGCGTCCCATTATCACCGAGTACTGTGGATGATGGTACATCAAAAGACAGAGGTGGGATACCCTGGTCAGGTGGAACAAACAGCCTACCCCTCCCAGTGCTTGCAAACTCAGGACTAGCAAACGCTCTACTCCCAGGAGCTGACTGTACAATTGGTGTAAATGGAAGGACACCCCTCCCTCTACCCACACTAAAATCCCCAGCATAACACGTCTTATGGATTTGAGAATCTTCCATGGCTCAACAGAGCACTAAAATACAATGTAATTTAGTGCATTCAAATACCCAAAAAATAAATGCAATTAACAAATTCATCCAAAACATACAAATAAGCACGAATACCTGTATCTAATGAATATGCTACATTCACTTTCACTGTTTACAGTATATATTCACTTACAGTAAGCCATCAACAAATTCACATGCGCAGGTCGTGCACCTCATCCACATGCACAGCTCCGGCGGTCGGCTTGAGCTGACCAGTCGGCAGGTCACGTAATTAGGACACTGCCACAACTGGAATTCTGATGGTTGGATAATTTTTATTCGACCTGCACACGAAGAGACAACACACAATATGTTAGCTCTTGGTGCAGCCACAGCTCTCGGGCACCTTGCTAGTTGAAGGTCAGGCAAAAGAGAACAGGTGCTGCATGCACACATTCAGTGCCTAACAACACACTATACAATACAAGTAAAATGATATACAACATAATTCTGACAAAATAAAAGACATACCTGCACACCACGAGACAACACACAATAGGTTAGCCCTTGGTGCAGCCACAGCTCTCGGGCACCTGCGTGAGCACATAGAAACTCACTCAAACACTGCCCCAAATACTCCCGAGTTACAATAGGTACCCTAATTAGCGAGCTCGGTGAAAGTTGTTAACATACATCTTTATATTGTCCACATTGTAACAAAACATGTAGTTGCGTAACAGCACTTTGTGTAACTTTACCACAGTTTTATATTGACAAATTACGGCGGCCAAGGACAACATACCTTGCTAGTTGAAGGTCAGGCAAAAGAGAACAATAAGAGGGTACATAAATACAGATAACCCGCGATGGACCAAACCAAAATATACACAACTTTTACAATTAGGTGTATTTGCAATATAGATACATAAAAATGTTTGTACACCAAAAAAATTACATTAGCTATGCAGCTGTAATTAAATAAAAAACCACATTGAATTATTATTATTATTAACTTATTAACATCCCCTCTGACCTGGCCTACTTGAACTGTCCTTGTGTGCAATTTGGTGCATAATCTAGGGGAACAACATCACACTACTACACATATAATTCAAGTCATACCTTTATTGTCATTCATGCTCTTATTTTTAACCTAGTAGTTTTGCAAAAGTGTAACCTGCGTCAATTCTAGGAAATATTGGAATAACGTGCTTAAGAGGAGCCCTGACACGCACAACAGGATAACACAACTACCACATTTTCAATTGACAATCATTGATTTAAATGGTGGGGTCAATAGATTTGTATAGGCATATATACTAATTTAATTTAACTTGTAAGCCAAGGTTGGATTAGTAGGTCTATGCAACATGCACCTGGATAACCGCGTCATGAATCGGAACGGGCTCCAACGTCCTCATATACACATTATGACAAAATAAAGATCTTAATATTTCACGAAATAAAGACATAGAAGAAAACAGGTTCTAGAAACTCAATTTCTCCATGGCAATAGAATGTAAACATCCAAATATCGCCTACAACTCAATTCTCAGCGCAGCATATTGGACGACTCCACAGGCATTGATCATTCGCGACTTTAAGTCATTCCTGTTATCTCTAGAGCATCCCGTATATTTATAGCGCTGCATTTCGTCCCCCTCTGACCATGGATAGGGTTGGGAGCATTCCTGAGTTCACTTATGGTCCCACTAAGGTAATCTTAGGAGATATTCCTTTTGGCATACTGTAAATGCCTGTGCATAATGTACCTAATAAAGCATACTTATTTTAATTATCTTCAAAGGAATTCTGTAGAAGCAGCCTTTATTTTCAGACTCTGCAGGCCTGCTGGGAGGAAGCATATTACAATAAACAGGTAAGATTCATCCCACAAAAACAGTAACCACAGAAAAAAAGAGATAGATTTAATCCCAAAACAAGAGTTTTATTTCAAGACAGTTTAGAGAAGATGGTCATAAGAGTTTTTAATATCACTTGCAAATTGTGAGACATGAGCAGTTGTGAAATGTTGCGAGAGGCCCTTCTGAAAGCACATTATATGGTCTTTAGTGGCACGGTTTCACACCTTACCTCATCTTGCAGAAGAAGTTCATGGTCCACTATCTGCTGCTCCAGAGTCGAGGCCAGGTCTCGCCCCATGTCACCATGGAGCACATGAGCGACTGGCTGGTGTCTCAGGGCAAAAAATCCCTTAGGGAGAGGTGAGTACCACGTCAGCTCTCACCTTCACTGCCATTCTCTGTCACCAGCAGCACTCCAGGAGGTGTGGGTAAAATAAACAACAGATAAATAGGAAGCCAGGAAAGTTGAAATGCTTTGTGTTTTATTTGAAGGGTGTGGAAGGAAACCCTGGAGGAGGGGAAACGAACTCGCTCGGCTGGTAAGAGAATGAGAGTTAGAGACTTAGACTATCAGTCAGTGAGCTCCTTTCTAGCCTTTCAAACAACTAGTCAGTACAGCAGAATATATCTGTTGTGAAATTACACTAATGGGACTTCCTGTTTCCTACGGCAGACCTGGGAAGTAAACACCTGCCTAAAAATGATTGACATGGAGCACAAGGCTGTCTGCAAGCTCCGCCGCTCTATGCACACCACCTCTCCAGCTGGAGCTGACATGTGAGTTCCATGTACTGCCCTGCATACAGCTTGCTCCATTCATCTACACATCTGGAGCTATGCAGAAAATAACTAGGGCAGTGTTCTCTGTGTGAACATTGCACATCGTTTAGCTTTCTCTGCTGCTTTTTGTTGATTTCAGCGACCCCAACGTCCACATCATCGTGGAGAGAGCTGTGAGGAGCATTCTGGACAAGCTGTCCAATAAGCCCTGTAGCAACCTGCTCAGCCCATCCCAGGTGGTGGTGGAGCTGGTGCCCAGGATCCTCCTGGCCCTGTGGCTTCAGCCAGAGGAAGGCCATTCAGATCACCCCATCCTCCTAAGCGGGATGGCTGTGAGTATGGTGGTGGCCGTAGGGGAGAAGCTCTCCAACACGTTGAAGGCCTCTTCTCCTCACACCCCTTTCTCCCGGGCTGCTGCTTTTGACTCTGTGAGGTCGATCCTCGGGAGAATCAGCCAGTCCTTCTCCCTGGATGACCTCAAGACCCCTTTTTTTATGAGCTCTGTCTGTGCCTTTGTGGCGGACGAGGTGAAAAGCTACTTCCAGCCTACTGCAGACACCCTGCGAGTTCCCCCTGTCCTAGTGGTGGCCTTCTCCGCCACACTACCAGCTGATATCCAAGCAGGTGAGTAGCACTCATAGAAAGCACTCTGACAGATGCCTTTTGTCATGACATCCTGGTGCCTTGTAGTAGTAGAGCCAATCAGGATTTTAATTGTCACCCCTAACACAGATGCAGACCAGGCTTCTTCCCACCTGGAGGTTGTGGAAATCCCCCATAACACAGAGGCAGACCCAGCTTCTTCCCACCCGGAGGTTGTGGACATCACCCCTAACACAGAGAAAGACCCGGCTTCTGCCCACCTGGAGGTTGAGGGATTCACCCCTAACACAGAGTTTGACCCAGCTTCTCCCCACCTAGATGTTGTTGACATCACCCGTAGCAGAGAGGAAGACCCGGCTTCTTCCCACATAGTGGTTTTGGACATCACCCCTAACACAGAGGCACACCTGGCTTCTTCCCACCTGGAGGTTGCTGACAAAACCCGTAGCACAGAGGCAGACCCGGTATCTTACCACCTGGAAGTTGAGGACATCACCCCTAACACAGAGGCACACCTGGCTTCTTCCCATCAGGAGCTTGTGGACATCACCCCAAACACAGAGGCAGACCCGGCGGCTTCTCAACCCTACAAAGAGGCACAGACCTGGAGATTGTGGTCATCACACCCTAACAAAGAGGCACACCTGGCTTCTTCCCACAGAGGAGCTTGTGTGGACATCACCCCTAACACAGAGGCTGAGACGAGGTTGTACCACCTGAAGTTTGTGGAGGTCATCACCCCTAACACAGAGTTAGACCCGGCTTCTTCCTATCAGGAGGTTGTGACGGCTTCTACCCACCACCCCCTAACACAGAGTTAGACCCGGCTTCTTCCTATCAGAGGTTGTGGACAGAGACCCCGGCTTCTTCCCACCTGGAGCTTGTGGACATCACCCCAAACACAGAGAGGCAGACCCGGCTTCTTCCCACCTAGAGATTGCGGACATCAATTCTAACAAAGAGGCACACCTGGCTTCTTCCCACCTGGAGGTTGTGAACATCACCCCTAACAAAGAGGCAGACCCGGCTTCTTCCCACCTGAAGGTTGTGGACATCAACCCTAACACAGAGGCAGAGCCAGCTTCTTCCCACCTGGAGGTTGTGGACATCATCACTAACACAGAGCCCAGCACTTCCCACCTGGAGGTTGTGGACATCACCCCTAACACAGAGGCAGACCCGGCTTCTTCCCACCTGGAGCTTGTGGACATCACCCCAAACACAGAGGCAGATCCTGCTTCTTCCCACCTGGAGTTTGTGGACATCACCCCTAACACAGAGGCAGACCCGGCTTCTTCCCACCTAGAGGTTGTGGACATCACCCCAACACAGAGGCAGGCCCACCTGGAGCTTGTGGACCCCCCTGCATACCCTGCTTCTTCACTCTTGGAGGTTGTGGACGTCACACCTGAAGAAAAGCCTCTCATGGTGGCCGTCTACGCCACTCTGCCATCTGACATCCAAGCAGGTGAGTAAGACTTATAGAAAGCACTCTGACAGGTGCCGTTCATCATGATAACATGTAAAGTGTTGGTCCCATGTTTCATGAGCTGAAATAAAAGATCCCATTCAACTGGCCAGTGTTTAGAACCTACGGTTTGCATTTATTTACATTCTGTCCCGCTTTTGTCCCTTTCCAGAGGATGTTGCTGTGGTCACCCTGGACGTCACCCCACACGTCACCAAGGACGTGACCCTGGATGTTCCATGCAGGGCGAGGAAAGGGGCAGTCCAGCGTTTTTTTTTGCAGGCTTTGGAGGGCAGTGTGCTGCTGCGCTTGCCACAAGGAAGAGGAGGAACAATATTAATTATTCATTAGACCAGAAACAGGATTGAACCATATACCATTAAATTCTTTGCATTATAGTTGCCTTCAATTCTGATTTTCTTCTGTTTAATTCTTAATTAATTTCAGAACATTTCTCTAAACTTTGTGGAGTAGGTTGTATAAATAGGTGGGAAACATCCCAATCCCAATTTTAATGCTTTTAATAATTAACTTATTACATTTTTTTAGATGTATTATTTGACAAAAAAGTGGAGGGCGCGACAAAAAAACTTTAATCATCATAGAAAACTCTTGCTCACTATTAAAAATGCATTGTTTTATTTAAGCAAGGTTAAAAGATTAACGTTTCGGCCTAGTCTATGACAATATGCAAGTTGTGTTTGCCCAGTTAAAGGGGGACCCAGACTCACCCTGGTTCTTGAGGGTTGCAGACACTGAATAATTATCATTTGAAATAAATGGCACTTTTCAAGTCTTGACTAAAAATCTTTAATGAATATGAATTTAAATACAATTGACTTGAGGATCAGAGCAGGCAGGCTGACTGGCTTGCCCTGAAGGCCCTCTGCCTCTACCTCTGTGTGGTTAATCTCAGCCAAGAGGTTGTATGGGTTGTCTGTCTCTCTCTGGGTGTGAATCACTATCACTATGACCTCTCGCTCCGCCTGCCCATTGCCTGATTAGAAGGCTTCCCCTCTCATTCCTTGTTCACAGGAGCAGGGGTGATGGCATCCGGGGTAACCTCCTCCTCTCCTGTATCTAACCCATCTTTCTGGCTGTGAGTTCGACTGAGGTCACTCGTTCTCTCTCCCAGGGTGTTGGATAGTTTCTCCTCCTCTGTGTCTTGTGTATTTTCTACATTGTAGAATAATAGTGAAGACATCAAAACTATTAAATAACACATATGGCATCATGTAGTAACCAAAAACGTGTTACACATATCAAAATATATTTCAGATTTGAGATTCTTCAAAGTAGCCACCCTTTGCCTTGATCACAGCTTTGTACATACAGAATAATACGAAATGTTCTGAGACCAGGTTGCGCTTTCACCTCCCCCGGTAAGAGGGGAATAAGGCAACCTCAGAGTTACATTCAAGGATACTTTATTGACACACACGGATGAAATGGACATGGAAAGGTAGTGGAATGATAGTGGTCCTGTAATGGACAGATAACAGGGGTAATGAATATGCACAATAACTGATAGCACAAGTAGAGCAACAACGCTATTAACAAAGGAAGGGCTGTATTAATGGCATAATGCTACCTGCGGAGTATTACACAACACAGTAAAACACAGAGAGGCAACTTACAATAGGCAATGGTAGTAAATATAAAGAACACAACAAGTAAGAATGATATACATGTTACAAACTCACTTTGTGCACGTACACTATCCCACGGTATATCTGTGCATTCAAATTGTCATCGATAAATGCAATTGTGTTCATTGTCTGTAGCTTATGCCTGCCCATACCATAACCCCACTGCCACCATGGAGCATTCACAACGTTGACATCAGCCAACAGCTCGCCCATACGCTGCTTTACAAGTGGTCTGAAGTCGTGAGGCCAGTTAGAAGTACTGCCAAATTCTCTAAAGCCGCCTTGGCTTATGGTTGAGAAATTAACATAAACGTATCTGTTAACAGCTCTGGTGGACATTCCTGCAGTCCGTAAGCCAATTGCACGCTGCCTCAAAACTTGAAACATCTGTGCATTGTGTTGTGTGACAAAACTGCACATTTTAGAGTGGCATTTTATTGTCCTCAGCACAAGGTGCACCTGTGTAATTATCATGCTGTTTAATCAGCTTCTTGATATGCCATATTTTGTCAGGTGGATGGATTATCTTGGCAAAGGAGAAATGCTCGCTTACAGGGATGTAAACAAATTTGTGCACACAAATTGAGAAAAATAAGCTTTTTGTGCGAACGAAATATTTCACGCTTTTATTTCAGCTCATGAAAAACATGGGACCAACACTTTACATATTGCGTTAATATTTTTGTTCAGTGTAGTTATTAGGTTGGGAGAATGGGATCCTATCTGGGCTAGCTAAAGCCAACTTCATGGTTAGTAGTATGACAGAGAAAAAAATAACAAGACAAATTTAAACATCACAAATCTGAGGGGGCAGGTGACCCTGTGCCCCCTTTGGGCATGAGGTCTCTGCTATCAACCACATCATTCTGTCTCCGTGAATATTCAAAACAGACACATTCATTCAGGTCTGGTACTGTTCCTACCATATAGATCAGGGATGGACAATTCCTGTCCTTGGGGGCCGGAGTGGTGTCACACTTTTTCCGCACACTCTAGGAGCTCAGATGCAATAATTTAATAACCTAATACCAAAAGTTTCGACAGACAAGCTGTCTTCATCAGGGTATCCTGACGTTGGTTATTAAGTTATTAAATTATTGCATCTGAGCTCCTAGAGTGTGCGGCTCTCCTTTTCTTTTTCAAGTGTTCTAAACTCCGATAGCCAGCACCTCGCCTAAATAGGTGTGCGTTTCTTTCGCCTCCATATTAATCTGGTACTGGTCCTACCATATAGATCAGGCATGGACAATTCCAGTCCTTGGGGGGTCGGAGTGGTGTCACACTTTTTCCCCATCCCTAGCAAACACAGCTGATTAAACTTATTGCATTCTAAACTGAAGCCCATGAGTACTTGATTATTAGAGTCAAATGTGTTAGCTGGGGCTGGGGAACAAGTGTAACACCAATCAGGTCCCGAGGACTGGAGTTGCCCATCCCTGATATAGATGCTCTGTTTTCACACATCGAGGGATGTGGTGACAGTGTGGAGACAAGGGAACACACATAAAACAGCTTTGTCCTTTTAGAAGGTCGTCATAATCCTTACATAAATATGATGTGTATGCAAGAAATGCAGAGCCACTTCCAAAAACATATTGACAGAGTCTAGTATCTAGTAATCTAATCAATTAGTTTTCAACCCCTTTGTTATGGCAAGCCTAAATAATCACAGGAGTAAAAATGTGCTTAACAAGTCACATAATCAGTTAGATGGACTCACTATGTGTGCAATAATAGTGATTTTCAACGACTACATAATCTCTGTACCCCACACATACAATTATCTATAAGGTCCCTCAGTCCAGCAGTGAATTTGAAACATAGATTCAACCACAAAGACCAGGGAGGTTTTCCAATGCCTCGCAAAGTAGGGCACCTTTTGGTAGATGGGTACAATTAAAGCAGACATTGAAGGATTTTTTGAGCATGGTGAACAGGAATTACGCTTTGGATGGTGTATTAATACACCCAGTCACTACAAAAATACAGGCGTCCCTTTTTCTAACTCAGCTGCCGGAGAGGAAGGAAAAATCACAGGGATTTCACCATGAGGCCAATGGTGGCTTGAAAACAGTTAGAAAGTTTAATGGCTTTGATAGGAGAAACTGAGGATGAATCATCAACATTGTAGTTACTCCACAATACTAACCTAATTGACAGAGTATGCACTCACAAACTGTAAGTCGCTCTCTGGATAAGAGCGTCTGCTAAATGACTAAAATGTAAATGTAAAAGAAGGAAACCTGTACATGCATTGTGTTTGCAATAAGGCACTAAAGTAAAACTGCAAATAATGTGGCAAAGAAATTAACTTTAATGCACTGCAAAAAAATATTTTAGTCCTGCCACCAATTGTGCAAGTTTGGGGCAAATCCAAAAATGAGAGTTGTGTCATATTTTCATCAGCATGGACACGTCAACTATGATGACAAATTGAGAAAAGTTTGCATTGACTAGAGACATTTTAGGATTTTGAAGAAATTGCGTTTGCTAAAGTGATTGTTGTGAAATGAATAAGTATTTGGTCCCTGGTTCACGATAAGATTTCTGGACACTGGGAGACCTGTAACTTCTTCATTAACAATACCCTCTGTCCTCCACTCGATACTGTGATTTTTTGGCACACTGACATGAACTGTTGCATCAGTATTAAAAAAGTTGTGAGACACTTCAAACATCATCTCAAAAAAAGAAACGATGTGCTGTCTAGACCAAATTGCACTCAAAGGGTGAAAAAGCTCTTGGAGACTTACAACTGAAACAAAATTGTTAGACCTGACCCAGGCTGGGAAGACTGAATGGTGCAATAGGTAAGCAGTTACAGCCAAGAAAATAAAATGTGGGAGATTATTTAGAATACAGCAAAAAATTACAAGTATGATAATATGTAACTCGATCTTAATTTCACCCCATTCCCAGGGTCAAAATGAAAACAAGAATGGTGAATTGTCATCCCCACATTTAGCTACTAGTGAATTACCTAGAAGCCAGCTGAAAAGCCTACCATCATTTCATCTAGCAGTCCAGCACTCTACAATAGTTTACTGTGCCAGACGTGTCATGTCTTAAGCAAAAATGACCGTGGGAAAATAAGTTCCAATTGTAGTTGCATTTGTTACAATCCAGAAGAGCATTGGAGAGGTAACGCAGGGAAACCAAGCTGTTGTTTTTTTAAGTAGAAACTGCGATCTGTTTGACGCCAGATATTATGCTGGTTCGATGCAAAAAATGCATAACACCATTTGTGCACGCATACTGTTGAAGCAAATGTATTTCTAAATCTTCATACGATTAAGTAGGTGTGGAAACATCATGTTTTTATCATGTTTTCTGCAAAGGCCCAGACAAACTGTGCCCTCATGTAAGGCAAAACATGATTGTTGACTATGTATCGGGATCATGATTCTGATACCCCACAAAAGTTCCTTCCCCTCAGGCAGTGAATTTGAAGATGAAATGTGGCTGAGTCTTTCAGCATCACAATGATTCAAACAACCGCCCGGGGATGGAAGGAGATGACTTGGTTAAAGTCAGTTTCAAGGTCCTGGGAGTGAGCATGGTGAGTCTGCAGATTAACCTGAATGTGTGTGTGGATTGAAAGTCCATGTTGCCCAGCGACAGCCCCTGACATCACTGTCTAGTGGAGATCTGCACTGTGTGAATGGGCATGTTCATACCAGCAACAGTGTGTGAAAACCTGTGGCTTTTACAGAAAAAGTGTGACATGTGTTCTAGCACTGACAGGGTATAGAAAGGAGGATTTATCATGACTGTGGAAGATTTTTACCATAATTTGCAAATAAATTCAGCAAAAAATCTCACCAATGTGATTCTCTGGATTTTTTTTTCTCATTTTTTGTTTCATTGTTACGTGTGACATAGGAAGAGAAATTACAGGCCCCTTCATCAATTGGCATAAAAGTGGGAGAACTTGCACAATAATGTGCTCAACAGTTTTTTTTGCCCTCACGGTATGTCCTGAATACAAAGTTCCATATTGGGGCATAACAAATCCAACACAACGACATCACTGAGTACCACTCTTCATATTTCCAAGCATGGTGGTGGCTGCATCAAGTTATGGGTATGCATGTCATTGGCAAGGACTAGAGAGGCAAAGGATAAAAAGAAACAGGGCTCCACCAACAGCTGGTAAGCCAACAATTTTAGAGGATCAGTCAATAAATGTTCAGTCTGGTTTCCAACAGATGCTGGGAGACAAATTCCCTGTTCAGCAGGGACAATAACCTAAAACACAAGGCCAAATATTCACTGGAGTTGCTTACCAAGATGACAAAAATGTTCCCCCCTTAGACAGTTTTGACTTCAGGAGCCGCCAAAAAAAAAAATGGCTGTCTAAATATGATATTGCATATATTTTACAATCCAGTTGTGCAAAGCTCTTGGAGACTTACCAGAAAGACACAGCTTTAATCGACTCAGGGGTGTGAATACTTATGTAAATGAGATATTTCTGTATTTCATTTCCAATACATTTGCAAAAATTTCAAAAACGTGTTTTCACTTTGTCATTATGGGGTATTGTATGTAGCTGCGTGAGAGAAAATATTATAATTGAATCCATTTTGAATTCAGGCTGTAAGAAAACAACATGTGGAATAAGTTAAGGGGTATGAATACTTTCTGAATGCACTGTATATCTGCAAGAAAATGATAAATATGTGAATGTTTGAAAGGGGGTCATATAAACATTGCCTTATTTATATTTTTACAGACAATATTAAGTGAATTCTGTCTGAAATAGTCATGCTATAATGGGCATAGTTTCTCAGACCAAATTTCCATTCTGGCTGAAACAAAGCAATCTGATCATGCTCCAGTCAAATACAGCTATAGGGAATGCCTATACATTGTCCAATCTCCTTCCACACATTGAACAATTTCATTCTTCGCATCTTTATTCAGAAACAAACAAACTTGAAATTAAGTGCTGTTTCAGTGTCTTGTTGCAGGTTGTGCAATGTTCAAAAGTGTGTGTGATATTAGCATTAACTTGTGTGTGTGGTGTCAAGTGTGGATGGTCCTATGTATGCAAATAGCCGAGATTGGATATTTCAGCACCATGGACAGCAGCGACATTGGGATAGCGAGATCTGTAATTCAGCAACACATGACACTGGATAGCGGCTGTCTCAGGTGAACTTGGCATTGGGAAAATCCCATCTAATAGGAAACGAGGCATAGGAGGCAAAAAGACTGAAGGAGAAGACTCCCACAGGAACTCTATGCTTAACTGTTCTGCCACATTCATTTCAAATGTTACATTTTTCGATTTGTAAATAAAAGGGAACACATCTGCAAATAATGTAAATTGACTTTTCTAACTACACTGTACAGCTTTAGTGTGTCTGTGTGTCATAGGTACAACTGCAAGCAATTCGCTTCTCAAATCCTTCTCAAATGTCTGTTTAATGTGAGAAACTAAATTAAAAACAACCGTTAGACTAATACAATGCGTACTGTCACAAATATTACTATTCCCAACAAGACAACGAAGTGATGGTCTTTACCCACCATGGAGACTTATAAAGGCTACTTCCCCCCCACCAAAAGTTCCCACGCAGAGCGATGTTGTTTACTACATCATTATGCATATGTAGCGTGGTTCGTTCTGCGTTGTGTACTTTTAATTAGGACACTGCCACAACTGGAATTCTGATGGTTGGATAATTTTTATTCGACCTGCACACGAAGAGACAAAAAAAAAATGATGTTAGCCCTTGGTGCAGCCACAGCTCTCGGCACCTTGCTAGTTGAAGGTCAGGCAAAAGAGAACAGGTGCTGCATGCACACATTCAGTGCCTAACAACACACTATACAATACAAGTAAAATGATATACAACATAATTCTGACAAAATAAAAGACATACCTGTACACGAAGAGACAACACACAATAGGTTAGCCCTTGGTGCAGCCACAGCTCTCGGGCACCTGCGTGAGCACATAGAAACTCACTCAAACACTGACCCAAATACTCCCGAGTTACAATAGGTACCCAAATTAGCGAGCTTGGTGAAAGTTGTTAACATAAATCTTTATATTGTCCACATTGTAACAAAACCTATAGTTGCGTAACAGCACTTTGTGTAACTTTACCACAGTTTTATATTGACAAATTACGGCGCCAAGGACAACATACCTTGCTAGTTGAAGGACAGGCAAAAGAGAACAATAAGAGGGTACATAAATACAGATAACCCGCGATGGACCAAACCAAAATATACAAAACTTTTACAATTAGGTGTATTTACAATATAGATATATAAAAATGTTTGTACACCAAAAAATTACATTAGCTATGCAGCTGTAATTAAATAAAAACCACATTGAATTATTATTATTATTATTATTATTATTATTATTATTATTATTAACTTATTAACATCCCCTCTTGACCTGGCCTAGTTGAACTGTCCTTGTGTGCAACTTGGTGCATAATCTAGGGGAACAACATCACACTACTACATTCACCCCTACTGTTTTACACTAGATTATAAACACAAAACAAAACACATTACCTCGAAGGTAACAAAGCAAAGAAAGAAAAAAAAACATTTCACACCCACAGGGCGACAGAGTAACCCAGTGTAGTCCCTTAATTCTAGACCCACAAATGGTTGATCAGCTGGAAAGCTATCCCGTGAAGGATTAGGAAAAATAAGAGGTAGCTAATCCCTTATTCAACCCTATACAAAAAATGCCAAATACATTTTATGCTGATGAACTACACACAAAGTTACATGAATTGTCAAAAATATTAGACAAACCCACAAATCACTCTAAGACCCACTTAGATTACCACATACACACAACAAAAAAAAGGTAGGCAATATCCTACCGTCACTGAGAAACCAAGAATTGTTTCATTTCCTGTGTAGACATAGTTTGGATTAGCCTATTCACTGGATTAATAAATCTACCTAGTCTAGTCCGAACACCCTCACCCAAAAACCTAGCAGGAATGTCACGGACAGCACCAACCGTGCTCAAAGGTCTAACCTCAGGTTGGGGAGTACTACAGATCAGCATATCCGGAGCCAGCACACTTTCAATTTCCGACTCAACACTAGTAGTGTCAGACGACTGATCAGAATCCTGGTAGATTGTCACAGACCAGACTGACAAAGCATCTTCAACCAAGTTAACAACATCAGGCACAGCACCATCCCAGCTGAGTGGAGTTTCACTATCAGAATTCTTGTAGGCTTTGGGGATCTCAGCCCCGAAACCTGAAGGATCTGGAGAAGGTCTGTATGGAGGAGCGGGCCAAAATCCCTGCTGCAGTGTGTGCAAACCTGGTCAAGAGACCTACAGGAAACGTATGAAAACAAAGGTTTCTGTACCAAATAATAAGTTCTGCTTTTCTGATGTATCAAATACTTATGTCATGCAATAAAATGCAAATTAATTACTTAAAAATCATACAATGTGATTTTCTGGATTTTTGTTTTAGATTCCGTCTCTCACAGTTGAAGTGTATCTATGATATAAATTACAGACCTCTACATGCTTTGTAAGTAGGAAAACCTGCAAAATCGGCAGTGTATCAAATACTTGTTCTCCCCACTGTATGTGTCATGCATGTTGCAAATGATGCATGTTTTTATCTGAACTTTGTTAATGGATCAACCCTACAGTATACTTACAGTATTAATCAATAAAAAATCAAGGTATGTTTTTCCATTGTGGTTTGGTGCATTTTCCATAGGTGACAGGAGCCAAAGAATTCGAGAGGCTTGCTGCCGTCGCCAAGCTTGTCCTGGTGTTGGCCCCATGCAAACGCAGATGCTGAGAGGGTGTTTTCAGTTGTGGGACTGAACAAAACCAAGAGAAGAAACAGCCTAGCATTGGATGGCACCCTGTCCTCAATAATGACCATAAAGATGGCCAATCTGGAGCCCTGCTTCAAATGGGAGCCCCCCTCCGATATCATCAAGGCGTCCAAGAAAGGCCACAGGCCAGCATAACCATGCCGACAGATCATAGACAAGAGGCTCATTTGAGATGAGCCAGGTCTGCGCAGAATCGATCACCGGCGATCACCGCCCAATGCATGCTGGTTAGATTTGTGTCCGACTTGATCCCGACTTTCTCTGACGTCATGCACACGTGGGCAACGATAACCTCATGAGATCAAGGCGGCCACAGTTCTGAGACGCAGGCAGTGCAATTGCTTTTTCACCGACTGCAGGACCCCAGGCGGACCCAGGACAAAATCTCACTCCAAGGTTTTTTGAAAAGTTGGCAGGTATGCATCACGTCATGTTTCAGCATGATAATGCAGGGCCCAATGTCGCAAGGATCTGTACACAATTCCTGGAGGCTGAAAATGTCCCAGTTCTTCCATGTCCTGCATACTCACCAGACATGTCACCCATTGAGCATGTTTGGGAGGGCTGGATCGACACGTACCACAGCTTGTTCCAGTTCCCGCCAATATACAGCAACTTCGCACAGCCACTGAAGAGGAATGGGACAAGAGCTCCTCCTCCGGAGGAGGAGGCAGCGGCAGATACCCTGTTCTCATGTAATGGGGTAGGGCCCAGTGATGCCAAGGGCCCAGAGCTGGAGAGAGATGCCTAGCGCACACATCATTATTTGAGTTAAGTTGCTTGTTCAATAAGATAGAATATATACCTTGTTATTAGCTTGTACCTATAATTGTTGATCAGTTAGGTAGCATGTTAACTAACTACCAATACACTGCTTAAAAACTATAATTGTTCAGAATGTGTAGGTTTATTAGTTAATAAGAAAATAAATCAAATGTAATTGTTCAATAATGTGTAATTGTTCAATAATTCAATGTGTTGTGTTTAAAAACAAAAATATCTGATCATATAAAATGTGTTGTCTTTATATTACTTTTACAAATACAAATATGTGAAAATAACCAAACAAATCTAAACTAACAAATGTCAAATCATATTTGTCGCGGAGATGGCCAGTCAATTTGTGTAACGTTATAGACAAGTTTTTGAGCCGTTTCCGCTCTACTTCCTGAACTCCTCCCGTCGATGCAATCCAGTTCCGTTCTGCTGGGCTGGGTTTGTTTTGCTAGCTAGCTCCGTTGTGCCGACAAAGCACTGATATCGCAGTGACAAAGAGGATATAAAAATTACAATGACAACATGAAGAAAAGTGGTTCGGGAACGACGTGTGCGGTAGTTGGTTGCAAAAACTTGAGAAAGCACCTGAACGAGTGGTTAGATAGAGGGTGCTACGACCACAAACCAGCTACAAAGAGGCAATGTCCATGCGCTCCATTGTTTACATTTTTTCGCAAGCCTGATACCGACTCGGAATCAAGGACCTGGCTGAAGGCATTGAATCTAAAGAAACCACCCCTCAACGTTTTTGTTTGTTCCTATCACTTTGTTGACCAAAAAACCTACCAAGGATAATCCTTTCCCAGAGTTGTGGTTGGGATACAATCGCCCTCCCCAGCCAAATAGGCGTCAACTCACCCAGCGGACCACTGCCTCCTCCCAGATAAAGAAACGCAGACTTGAATCTGAGGGTAAGTTCAGCAACTTTAGCTATGAAGCTGACAATACTGTTAATTATGAAGAAGTTGTCATACATTAACATTGCTACCGGTATTTTGCTAAGGCAGTTGATTGTTTTGGAGATGGGACAAACAATGCCCACGATAGCTACATCATTAATTGTGTGTGTGTGTGTGTGTGTGTGTGTGTGTGTGTGTGTGTGTGTGTGTGTGTGTGTGTGCCTGCCTGCGTGTGCCTTAGTCTACATCATAAATACAATGCAAGGTGGCAGGCTGTTGTGATGATGATTGTGTGTGTGCGTGTGAGTGCAATGTTGTAGTACACATTTTTCCATTGTGATGTTTGTAGTGAGAGGACTCTATGCCTGCATTAATTTTGCTCCATCCATGTTTTCTCTTTCCCCTTTTTAGATGCTCCAGAAACCTGTCAGCCTGTCTGTGAGGCCGAGCCTGCTACACCAAAATTTTCGAGATGCCCAGACCCAATGGGTAGCCAATGTCCGCATACATGTGGAAAGAGCAATCCAGAGACTGAAGGTGTTTAAGATTTTATCCCAGAATGTTCCCATCAGCATGGCACCGAAACTGGACAACATCTTAACCATCTGTGCTGGCCTAGTTAACCTGAAGAGTCCACTGATCAGTGAGGTTTAGAATCTTGCCCTGTGTCCCTGTCTACCAACACCCAGCCATGTTGTTAATTAAATACAGATAAACACAACAAAAATACTGCGTGCATTGTATTTTTAAATATTATATATGAATATTTTCATAGTGATGTAATTGTGTGGGCTGCTTTTGTATTTTACTTTTTAATACCTGTTAAGATTAAACACACAATCTTTCTTGTTGAAGCCATTTGTTTAGTTTCCTCAAAACAATTAATTAATCGAGTGTTATTTATGTACAGTATGAGCTTACTATGAATTATGAACTGTGTTAAAATAAATTGTAGCACTCTAAGGATTGAAATTACATCAAACTTTATTTTCACTCAAACAGTAGGCACACTGATATATTGCACAGCATAAAGAGATCATGTAAACAATGGACATCTGTTGGCTCCTGTGGGCATGACCTAAATAAGGCAGTTTATTTTGGTTTTAAAATGCTGAGATATTTACTGCAGAACTGTAACCTTCCCTCAACAAAATCATCAACAATTTTCGGGAGCATGTGGGCAAAGTAGAATGTGCGCAGCCTTATGATATGCCCCTGGACAAAGCCTTGGTCGTAGGGTACTTCGATTTCTAGGTGCTCAGTTTTGTTCCAGATCACCAACTTGGAGTGCTGAAGCCCTGTGCAGTGCATCCCAATTTGTACCTGCATGTAGTAGCCTTTTGGACCATTGCAGGCAATATGGTAATCTACCCTATCTCCGTTTGCCACAGTTGTGATTTCGCAGTTCTTTGTTGCCAAAAATTCTGCAAGTGACTTGTTTCCCCATCACAGGTGATTTGATCTCCAACAGAATGTCGTTGTTTATCACTCCATCGGGAGATGCTGCAAGCCACGGTTCCTTTTCGCACACCACTAAGCCTTTGGTTTCAATGCTGTTGCCCAGAGTTTCCAAATAGTCCCTTGCAAGTTCCTCCCCTCCGCTCCTTGACGGGTTGCGGCATTGCCACGGAAGGATGGGTGTAAGTGTTCTGACAAAAACTTGTCAGGCGCCGTGGTTGAGCGAATGGGCACCTTTCTAGCTGTGCTCGCTGTGATGCGCACTCTCTGCGCATCATGCCAGACCTGTTCTTTGCTCTGTGCTTTTGTAGCCTTCTCAATCTCCTCAAGCTGGGCTGTGGACATGTTAATGTATTCATCATAGAAGGTTCTGCATTTTACACAAGCCAGTGGTGTGTGGTGCTCTTCATGGTTTAGGAGATGGAGGTGTGGACATGGTGTTGGCTCGGTGATGGAGGAGGTATTAGCATTAAAGCAGAGCTGCAGGAGGCTATTCCCAGGGCAATTGAAAAGTGCTGCCATTGGTGAGGCAAGTGCGTTCTTCCTCCACTCTTCATGAGTCCTAAAGAGTGTCACCTCCTGTGCCGGTTCTGGAGTGGTAGAGGATGGTGGTGAAGTTGGTGGCGGCTGGTAGAGATCCTTCCTGTTGTGTCGTTTGAAGCGGACATACTTCATCTTCCTCTGACCAGCATTTCTTTTAGACCCAGCATTCCACTGGTTTTGTCCGTCTGTGCAGGCACGCCCGGTTTTCCCCTGTCTCACAGCATTTTCTACCTAGAGAGATATAGTAAAAACAGTGCATAGATATTATAATGGGTTCACTGCACACGTCATATAATAATAATAATATGCCATTTAGCAGACGCTTTTATCCAAAGCGACTTACAGTCATGTGTGCATACATTTTTACATATGGGTGGTCCCGGGGATCGAACCCACTACCCTAGCGTTACAAGCACCATGCTCTACCAATTGAGCTACAGAGGATGTAACACGAATATGAAGAAAATGCTTTATTATCATAATTCAATTCAATTATGAGCGCGCTTATCTAAACGGCACCTAAAAGCTGTCTCAAAGAACCAGCAAAAGTAATGATTATGAATATGTAAAATATTGCAATGAGACATTTTAATTGTTTATTCATAAACAAGTGTTCGGTTCATGCATAAGCTCCAGTTCAGGCCGGAGCCTTATGTTGTCATTATCTATTGTCTGTCTGCTATATTTATTTTTTATTTATTAAATCCAGGAATTTGGTTAATGAAACATTTATTTAAATTAAGATACAATTAATACAAAACAAAATTCGCTTTAAAGGCTTTGTTCTTTCTGTTTTGAGGTGTCTGTGAAAGTCTGAAAGTCTTTAGTGCCGCTTTCAGAGCGCTCACGTCCATAATGGAGAACTGTCGTAGGCCTAACATTGTTTTTTCCTCATAATGCAAACACGAAAATTAAAACACAAAATAGTTTTTTTTTTAAATAACAAATGTATGGATTTATAGCGTTTTGAAAAGAAGACATAGGCCTAGGCTACAATGGTCAAATAATTACCTTCCACAGGATCGCAGCTGAGTGGGAACAAGATCTCCCTGGTCAGCAACACACGTACATCCCGCAGTTTTGACTTCTCCAGCTTCAGTTACCAGCACCCAAGCATTATGCCATGCATTGTTCAAACACTGGCTAGGCTCTACATTTGCTTTCAGATAAACAACAAACGATCATGTTTGTATGAAATGACACAACCGACTTTGTTGCTGTGCAGATATTGATATGCCTCGGAGGCTTTCAGATTGTCCATTGCTTTTCCATCTATTGCCATGGATTGCACGAAGTAGGAGCAAATCTTGCTGTATGTTATGTTGGGCCACGTCGTCATGTTATCCTCCCAGTTCTGCACTGAATTCGGGGTGGAGGAGAGTAACGCCATCTCCAGTCAAAGTAGTAGAACCGTGTTCCCCAAGCTAGCGTCGACATCGCTGTGTTTACACCGGCAGATGTTGTACAAACAACTTCCGGCGGAAATGAAATGCATTTGTGTAGAGTTATGGCGCCACCCGTGATACAGCGCGTAAACTTGTCTATACAGATACTCTGTGGTTGTCACGGGAATTTTGTTATCTCAATGGTTGAAGTCAAACAGTTCTTAAATCTTTGAATAATTCCCAGAGGTATAAATCTCTAGTTTAAATAAATTAAACAGACCCCTTACTGCAATGGTCATTCTTTATTCATTGAGAGAGCTCTGAAAATCATACAATGCACAACGTTTTGTATACCTCTACTACGCCCCTAAGTGGGCCAATGAGAAAGCTCCTAGCCCATATTTAGGCAACTGTCATATTTCTCTGTTAGCTTGCACAGCAACCTATTATTTCTTCCTGTATCTATTTCACACTGGTTTCAGAAGACACAAATACTCTGTTGCTGGGCAAATATGCATCTTATACAGGCACATATGGTGGGGACATGCTTCTCAGTGTCTAGTTTCACATCCTGTTTTCTGTTATTGGTTTCACAGTTGCATTCTGCTTGCATAGATATAAAAATAAGCCAAAGCCCTTGTTTTACTTCTAACTAAGCTAAACACATTATCAGATTGTAGTTTTATGATTCTAACACATTTCACAAAGAATCGGAGTGTAATAATTAGTAATTACCTAATTCTTCTATCAGTGGTGTACTAGTGTATTTATTCTCCCACTTGGATGTCACTTCCACAAGCTTTAAATTGAGGGCCAGGTTGTCAGGATGGGTAATGTACTGTACACATTAATTACAAGTACTCCTAAAGATACACTTCATTTTAACTAGCTAAATCCTGTGTAACAACTAGTAATTACATTGTACTTGGCTAACATTACATGTACTATGCTTTGCAATAGTGTCTTATTCTTCATCTGGGACTTGTATTTATTATGGATCCCATTTAGCTGCTGCCAAGGCAGCAGCTACACTTCCTGGGATCCAGCAAAATTAAGGCAGTTCATACAATTTAAAAAACATGACAATACATTCACAGATTTCACAACACACTGTGTGCCCTCAGGCCCCTACTCCACCACTACCACATATCTACAGTACAAAAATCCATGTGTACGTGTGTGTATAGTGCGTATGTTATCGTGTGTGTATGTATGCATGTGTCTGCGCCTATATTTGTGTTGCTTCACAGTCCCCGCTGTTCGATAAGGTGTTTTTTAAATCTAATTGTACTACTTGCATCAGTTACTTGATGTGGGAAAGAGTTCCATGTAGTCATGGCGCTATGTAGTACTGTGCGCCTCTCATAGTCTGTTCTGGACTTGGGGACTGTGAAGAGACCTCTGGTGGCATGTCTTGTGGGGTATGCATGGGTAAAAGTAAGTGTTACCGGCATCTCTTCTTTATGTATACGTTGATGTGCTTTAAAAAAAACCCTAGAGCACCCCTGTGGAAATCAAATTAGCATCATAATAACAATCCCCATCAAAATCTGTCTGTTTAAGCTAGAGATGTATTTTTTGCATGGGCTGCGTCTCAATCCACCACATCCGCTGATGTCAGCCTTCCTCATCTGCGGTGGAAGAACTACAGTGTTGTTTGTCAGACCAGGAGACTTCTGTCTGTAGCGTCCGAGAAGTTTGGCCTACACATCGAAAGGTGAGACTCACCAACAAGTTCATGTCTGTTGTTTCGCTCTAGGACGCCTACAAGTGAAGGTAGCAGGTACCAGTCTAAAACATTTGTGGAAGTAAATATTGAAGTACTTAGTGCCCAAAAAAGGTGTTAAATATGTTTGACTTATCTTTCTTAATATAGAACAGAAACTTAAAAACCAACTTCCCTTTGAAAATGATTAGCAATATCATCCCCCACTCACTATCACAAGGGTTAGCAAATGTCAGGGTCAATTCCATTTCAATTACAGTCAATTCACAAAGTAACCCAAATTCCAATTCCACATTTTCCTCATTAATTTACAGATGGATACACTGCTGATTGGCAATGATGTTTAGATATCCTGTGGCATTCAAAAGTTGCTGCACTTTTATCAAGAGAACCAATATGTGCCATGAAAACACACCATCACCACCAGCCTGAAACAGTGACACACAGCTTGGATGCATGTACTCATGTTTTTCTCCATACCCTAGTCCTCCCATCAGTACAAAACTCATCAAATCAGGCAATGCTTTTCAAATTCTCCACTGTCCAGTGTTTTCATTCCATAGCCCACTGCAACTGCAGTTTCTTGCTGAAAGCTAATGGGGATCTATAATAAATACACAAAAACTACATCATTAAGGATCATAGCGTTCAGTCAATGTCATGGAAATAGCTGGTGTCCATAATGTTTTGTACACACAGTGTATGTTGTGTCTAACAGCTCATTCCCACAGAAAACTGCAGAAGGAATCAGTACCACCCAGTCAACCATCAGACTCCATTGTGAGACGCCTCAAAGAGGATATTCAACCCTAAGGGCAAATCCAAGGTCATCTCAATATCATTACAGTAGAAGCTATCTAAGCACACCAAAACTGACAAGGTGCACACTGAAGTAAAGATAGGTTAACATTCTATAACGCTTCCGTTCCTCTTCACAGTTCTCTCACAGTGAGAAACAATAGGATTACAATAGAGTGTTCTACGCTTTCTTCATTTGATCCAATTAACTGTTACCACTTCTTTTATGATATGAGAATTAAGTGGAGTGACTAATCTTAGCTGGTCTGAGAGAACTGATGAGGATTTCACCTTTATACATTGGTTTCTCTTTAAGGTGCCCATTTGAGAAAAACTCTTTCCACAGTCAGAGCAGGAGTAAGGCTTCTCTCCTGTGTGTGTTCTCTGATGACCTTTTAGCTCAGTTGATGTTGTGAAGCATTTTACACAATTAGAGCAGGAGTAAGGCTTCTCTCCTGTGTGTGTTCTCTGATGAACTATTAACTAATTTGATGTTCTGAAGCATTTTACACAGTCAGAGCTGGAGTAAGGCTTCTCTCCTGTGTGTGTTCTCTGGTGAACTTTTAGCCCAGTTGATGTTCTGAAGCATTTTACACAATCAGAGCAGGAGTAAGGCTTCTCTCCTGTGTGTGTTCTCTGATGAACTTTTAGCCCAGCTGATGTTGTGAAGCATTTTACACACTCAGAGCAGGAGTAAGCCTTCTCTCCTGTATGTATACGTTCATGTGTTTTTAAGTGGCCCAGTCGAGAGAAACTCTTTCCACAGTCAGAGCAGGAGTAAGGCTTCTCTCCTGTGTGTATAAGTTCATGTGTTTTTAAGTGGCCCAGTTGAGAGAAACTAGCCCCACAGTCAGAGCAGAAGTAAGGCTTCTCTCCTGTGTGTGTTCTCTGGTGAACTTTTAGCTCAGTTGTTGTTTTAAAAAAATGTCCACAGTCAGAGCAGTAGTAAGGCTTCTCTCCTGTGTGTGCTCTCTGGTGAACTTTTAGCTTAGTTGATGTTTTGAAGCATTTTACGCAATTAGAGCAGGAGTAAGGCTTCTCTCCTGTATGTATACGTTCATGTATTTTTAAGTGGCCCAGTCGAGAGAAACTCTTTCCACAGTCAGAGCAGGAGTAAGGCTTCTCTCCTGTGTGCACTCTGTGATGAACTGTCAGAGCCTTTGATGTTGTGAAATTCTTCCCACAGTCAGTACAGGAAAACAGATTCTCTCCTGTGTGTATTTTTAGGTGTATTTTTAACTTTGATAGAATTGAGAAACTCTCCTCACAATGTGGGCAGTGGTGAGACCTCTTAGCTCTGTGATCTTCCTGCTGTTGCTCTCTGGATGTAGAGAATGTCTCAACATGGTCTCCTGTGTGAACAACATCAGAAGATCAAGTATATTTTATCAAGTATATTTTATGAAGCCCTTTTTACATCAGAAGTTGTCACAAAGTGGTTTACAGAAACCCAGCCTAAAACCCCAAAGAGCAAGCAATGCAGATGTAGAAGCCATATCATCCTCCACTCACCATCACAAGGGTTAGTGTCATCCTCCACTCACTATCACAAGGGTTAGTAACTACACAGACTCATTTAATATAACTTTAAAACACTGCCAGTTTGTCTACTTGACTTCTTTAATCTACTCTCTGAGCACTCCAGATAGCCCAGTGAATAAAACACATGCTGGCAATACTGGTGTCAAATCATGTAAGTGTCAGTAGCATGAAATAATATCTACCTTCTCATTGAAACAGTTCATCATGAAACAGTTATACTGCAACTTTTCATGCACAGTGAGAAGTTGGAACGAATAACACAAACTTAGTTAGATAGAACCTGCTCTTACCATGAGAAACAGATTTCCCAATCTTCTCCTCCTCTTCTTCATCTTTAATGTTGACATTCAGCTCCAGTGTTTGACTGCAGTCTTCCAGCTTCACTGATGCCATCTCTGGATCCTGCTTAGCAAACTGGGCTCCACTGTCACAATCAGGACCCAGTGACTGTAGGTTTGGACTCAGTGTGGAAGGAGAGAGGCAGGCTGGGTTTGTCCTCACTGTTGATGTTACCGGCCTCATACTTAATTCTAGTCGTCCTGTAGTAACAATGAGAAACAGACACAAAAAGTTAGTGTCTTGACAGTTCTGACACTTTCTTTATTCTCTAAAAATATACTCATCTTGTTAAATTATCTAATTCAGTGCTTGACTTGGACTGAAATAGGTGCTAATACTCATTTTGGGTGCCGGTACTGTTTATATTAAGGTGCAGGAGCTCCACAATACTTTTGAGCTAATATTCTATAAGAGGAACATGAGCTCAAGCACTAGATATTTGAGGTGCCGGTACTTAACCTAACCACCTACTTATTCAAGTGGTTCTTTATTTTTACTATTTTCTACATTGTATAATAATAGTGAACACATCACAACTATGAAATAACACATATGGAATCATGTAGTAACCAACAAAGTGTTAAACAAATCAATATATATATATCTTATATTTGAGATTCTTCAAAGTAAGCGACCTTTGCCTTGATGACAGCTTTGCACACTCTTGGCATTCTCTCTACCAGCTTCATCTGGTATTCACCTGTAATGCATTTCAATTAACAGGTGTGCCTCGTTAAAAGTTAAATTGTGGAATTTCTTAATGCGTTTGAGCCAATCAGTTGTGTTGTGACAAGGTAGGGGTGGTATCCAGAAGATAGGCCTATTTGGTAAAAGACCAAGTCCATATTATTGCAAGAACAGCTCAAATAAGCAAAGGGAAACAACAGTCCATCATTACTTTAAGATTCTTCAAGAGCAGTCGCAAAAACCATCAAACGCTATGATGAAACTGGCTCTCATGAGTACCGCCACAGGAAAGGGGAAGACCCAGAGTTACCTCAGCAGCAGAGGATAAGTTCATTAGAGTTACCAGCCTCAGAAATTGCAACCCAAATAAATGCTTCACAGAGTTCAAGTAACAGACACATCTCAACATCAACTGTTCAGAGGAGACTGTGTGAATCAGGCCTTCATGGTCGAATTGCTGGAAGGAAACCACTACTAAAGGACACCAACATGAAGAAGAGACTTGCTTGGGCCAAAAAACATGAGCAATGGACATTAGACCGGTGGAAATCTGTCCTTTGGTCTGATGTGTCCAAATTTGATATTTATGGTTCCAACCGCAGTGTCTTTGTGAGACGCAGAGTAGGTGAACGGATGATCTCTACATGTGTGGTTCCAACCGTGAAGCATGGAGGAGGTGGTGTTACAGTGCTTTTCTGGTGATTTATTTAGAATTCAAGGCACACTTAACCAGCATGGCTACCACAGCATTCTGCAGCGATACGCCATCCCATCTGGTTTGCGCTTAGTGGGATTATCATTTGTTTTTCAACAGGACAATGACCCAACACAACTCCAGACTGTGTAAGGGCTATTTGACCAAGAAGGAGAGTGATGGAGTGCTGCATCAGATGACCTGGCCTCCACAATCAACCGACCTCAACCCAAATGAGATGGTTTGGGATGAGTTGGACCACAGAGTGAAGGAAAAGCAGCCAACAAGTGCTATGCTGTGAACTTTTTCAAGATTGTTGGAAAAGCATTCCAGGTGAAGCTGGTTGAGAGAATGCCAAGAGTGTGCAAATCTGTCATCAAGGCAAAAATCTAAAATATATTTTGATTTGTTTAACACTTATGGTTACTACATGATTCCATATGTGTTATTTTATAGTTTAGATGTCTTCACTATTATTCTACAATGTAGAAAATAGTAAAAATTAAGAAAAACCCTTGAATGAGTAGGTGTGTCCAAACGTTTGACTGGTGCTGTATATTTGCCACTGCTTGACTAAAAAAAGATTATAGTTAGATAGAACCTGCTCTTACCATTAGAAACAGATTTCCCAATCTTCTCCTCTTCTTCATCTTTAATGTTGACATTCAGCTCCAGTGTTTGACTGCAGTCTTCCAGCTTCACTGATGCCATCTCTGGATCCTGCAGTGCAAACTGGGCTCCACTGTCACAATCAGGACCCAGTGACTGTAGGTTTAGACTCAGTGTGGAAGGAGAGAGGCAGGCTGGGTTTGTCCTCACTGTTGATGTTACCGGCCTCAGACTTAATCTGAGTCGTCCAGTAGTAATATAGAGAAACGGACACAAAAGTTAGTCTTGACAGTTCTGGCACTTTCTTTATTCTCAAAAAATATATTAGATCAGGTAGCTAAGCATTGACAACAAAACATTTATTAATTTCACATTAGACACAAATTGCACACTTTAAATTAAACAACGTAAGTGCACTTAACCTATAGTAGATTTCAGAAATTCACATAATTGACTCAAAAACCATTTAGTACAAGGTTGCATTTTGTTTTAGGCAGCACTATGTAATATTTTGCTGAATAACGTTGTCTTCACTGTATTATTTCAATCAAAAAACAATTGTATTTATTTATAGGTATAACTTCACAAGCCCTTAATTCATTAGATTGCTGACTGTTTGAAATGCAGTGTATTTGACCTTTAATTGTACAACACTTACTTAGAGAAAAACTAAATTAAGAAATCTTGAAATCACCCATACGTTTGAAAAAACTCAAGATACAGCTGTATGATTTAGTCCATATAGCCCAGCCATAACAGAGTACATTAGAGTAAAGTAGAATACAATACAGTATGTTATACTGTACTATACTCTGCACTGTACTAAACTTCTCTTTCCTGTACTCTGCTGTACTGTACTTTCCAATCTTGTGAAACAGTCGCTATGTTTCCAATAACTTGTCCAGTGATTTTTTTCTGGACATTTAGAAAAAGTTTGCATAGAAAATAGCCATAGACAATTGCCCTCTAGGGTGTGTTTCCATGTAACTATCTTGTGTCGATAAAAACAGCTGGACGTAATGACTCACCCTGTAACGTCAAAATGGTTTGGCAATCATCATTTATTTAAAAAACACTGTTTCAATCCTCACTTGTCAGAATAAAGAAACTTTGACAAAAGAAAAACCCACCCGTCCAACGATTAAAAATGTTGTCGAGCTTTAGAACATTCCTCCTATATCTGCCGCTTCCATTACACACGGTGCAAAGATTTTTTTTGTTGCAACATTGCTTTTGTCGAATGCACCTGGGTCAATGGAAACCTGCCTAATGATGTCTGAGTGATTGGTTCAGATTTGGTCCGGTCTAATGTTTGGGCCAAGTCAGTTAAGAACAAATTCTTATTTACAATGATGGCTTACACCGGCCGACGCTGGGCAAATTTTGCACCGCCCTATGCGACTCCCAATCACGGCCCGATTGTGATACAGCCTGGAATCCAACCAGGGTCTGTAGTGACAGATGCAGTGTCTTAGACCGCTGCGCCACTCGGGAGCCCTGTGACTAATCATTTTGTCTATTTAAGCTCTGAAAATGCCTATCAGCTACCCAACTTTATCAGGAGTTGTCCTGAGCCTATTTGCAATGAGAAACAATGCATTTGCACAGCGGGAAATGCAGAAGTATATAATTTTTTGCTATGATCATCTCGTCAAAAATGTACAGAGACAAACTTGAAACCACTGATTATCATGACAATTTAGCTGACAGGGTTAAACTCCAGGACAACAGTGGTTTCAGAGTCCTGTAATAGAGTGAAGACTCTAATATTTGTGTAAACTCTACATAGTTGTGTTCTGTGGGTGTCACTGAGTAGGCTGAACAATACATAGGTAGGGCTGGACAATGCAATATGAATGTCCAATACAAACAAAAGAAACAGCATACTCAACTGGCATAACACGGTAAGGACCAAGAACGGGGTCGATATGGACCACGGGTCACAAAAAAAGTATATAATAATACTGTTTTGGTTGGGCTTCAACCCCTGGTATCATATAAAACACACAAGACATGGAAACATGTAGAATTGCTTAAAAACAGCAACAACTAAAAATCTCAGCCCTGTCGTAAAATGTGTAGAATTAGAATATTAGGATATTAGCTTTAAAACTGCTAAATGTTTTCTCCGCCAACAAGAGGGTTGTGAACAGTTTGGGGTCGCAAGTTGGGGGTTTGTTAATAGGCCAATAAATGGCAATATCCATCCGGACCTTTGCCACCTAGGAAATTTGTTTGACCGGACCTTCTCAAATAGTACTGGAGTACCCCTGCAATAGACTGACTGGGAAGGTGATTTTTCACAGTCAAAGTCCTGCAATAAGAGCTAACACGCTAATTTTTGTATAAACTCTTGAGAATTGTTTTCTGTGGGTGTCACCCACTGGGAGCACAATCCAACCCGTTTCATAAGTGCATATAAGAATGCCCCCAATGCAATTATGTGGTCTAATACCTCCACAGTGGGATTTCAACCGTTTCTTTCTGTTTATTTTCAAAATAATTCGTTTTTGTAATTCATTTTAAATTAAGTAACAACATTTGACATGATTCCAATATTTTATATCAGTTTGCATCACTTTCAATGAAGGCCTTTTATTTTGAGGGCAAACCGCAAATTCCACTATTGTGGCGAATCATTATTATGACTAGCTTCACATACATAGGGACAAGCGGGTACCAGGGCTGCGTCCAGCAGGAGGACGGAGACGTTGGCGACGATCAGATACAAATGTATTATGTAGAACAAACATGCCTCTGATTCTATTGAATCATGTCACTTCTATTCAGGGTATTTCTATCTGCAACTTTCCTAAACGTTTTTGTACTGAACATGCCCAGGCGAAACGCACTGACCTATATACGAACCTGGAAAGCCTCACAAATGAAAACATGTAATGGACCCCGCGCCGTGTGATTGTAAAATATATTTTATCACGTTCTTCAATCACTCGGATTGACACAGAAATTACACAAAACCTTTGCCAAACGTGATAATACTTTGACTGATTTGTTATCTAACATGTTATGACGTTATTTCGATATTAGACAGTTTAAAAGTGCTATTACATACCTGTAGTAATAAAGAGAAACGGAAAGCACAGTCCTTTCGTTTTCTTTGTTCTGAAGAATGTTGCGCGCCTCGCCGGAAGTTCCTGTTCCCCAACTACCACAATGCAACAGCGCCATCTTCTTCTTCTTCTGTGGGTTTTATGGCAGACTACATCCAAAAGTTGTATTGCCACCACCAACTGGACGGTTTGAAACCACAAAATAAATTAAATAAAAAATACATCCATACTTAATAGTGATACTAACTTACTCCACCCTAATAAAAATAGTACATTGCCAAAACAAACAAAACTCCCATTTCTTCCTTCCTTTAAATCTCCATATCTCCCTTCTCAGTCTCTAGGACCTGAGATGGTGGTACGGCTTTTGACAATATTCCATGTAACTCTTTTGCCAAGAAATCTTTCAGCCCCAGGACGTGTCCCCCTGCTTAAGCCAGTACATGTCCAGGCCCGTCTGAAGTTTGCTAGAGTGCATTTGGATGATCCAGAAGAGGATTGGGAGAATGTCATATGGTCAGATGAAACCAAAATAGAACTTTTTGGTAAAAACTCAACTCGTCGTGTTTGGAGGACAAAGAATGCTGAGTTGCATCCAAAGAACACCATACCTACTGTGAAGCATGGGGGTGGAAACATCATGCTTTGGGGCTGTTTTTCTGCAAAGGGACCAGGACGACTGATCCGTGTAAAGGAAAGAATGAATGGGGCCATGTATCGTGAGATTTTGAGTGAAAACCTCCTTCCATCAGCAAGGGCATTGAAGATGAAATGTGGCTGGGTCTTTCAGCATGACAATGATCCCAAACACACTGCCCGGGCAACGAAGGAGTGGCTTCGTAAGAAACATATCAAGGTCCTGGAGTGGCCTAGCCAGTCTCAAGATCTCAACCCCATAGAAAATCTTTGGAGGGAGTTGAAAGTCCGTGTTGCCCAGCGACAGCCCCAAAACATCACTGCTCTAGAGGAGATCTGCATGGATGAATGGGCCAAAATACCAGCAACAGTGTGTGAAAATCTTGTGAAGAATTACAGAAAATGTTTGACCTGTGTCATTGCCAACAAAGGGTATATAACAAAGTATTGAGAAACTTTTGTTATTGACCAAATACTTATTTTCCACCATAATTTGCAAATAAATTCATAAAAAATCCTACAATATGATTTCCTGGAGGAAAAAAATCGTCTGTCATAGTTGACGTGTAGCTATGATGAAAATTACAGGCCTCTCATCTTTTTAAGTGGGAGAACTTGCACAATTGGTGGCTGACTAAATACTTTTTTTCCCACTGTACCATAACCCCGATACCACAACACTGACATCAGCAAACCGCACGCCCACACAACGCCATTACACGGTGGTCAGCAGTTGTGAGGCTGGTTTGGCAAAATTCTCTAAAACAACATTGGAGGCAGCTAATGTAGAGAAATTAACCTAACATTCTCTGGCAACAGCTCTGGTGGACATTCCTGCAGTCAGCATGCCAATTGCATGCTCCCTCAAAACTTGAGACATCTGTGGCATTGTGTTGTGTGAAAAAACTGCACATTTTAGAGTGGCATTTTTGTATTTGTTAGGGATCCCCATTAGATGCTGCCAAGAACCTATTCAGCTACTCTTGTCCCCAGCACAAGGTGCACCTGTGTAATGATGATCATGCTATTTAATCAGCTTCATGATATGCCACACCTGTCAGGTGGATGGATTATGTTGGCAAAGGAGAAATGCTCACTAACAGGGATGTAAACAAATGTGTGCACAACATTTTAGAAATAAGTTTGTGTCTGGAACATTTCTGGGATCTTTTATTTCACCTCATGAAACATGGGACCAACACTTTACATGTTGCGTTTATATGTTTGTTCAGTGTATACAGTATTTCTAAAAAAATCATACAAACTATCAATAACAACATTTAAATTAAATCAGCCTGCTTTTCTGTTCTAATCAGGTCCCTACACAGGCTCAGAAGGATCCTGTGAGGGTGGAACATTTTCTGGCAACAGTAGACCTTGCAGGGCTTCTGCCGTGAAGTCTTGGAGGCCCAAAAACTTCTCAGCTACAGATATAATGATGTCCAGCTTCTTGGACTTATTGTGCAGTAAAATTAATAACTGTGGCTATAAATACTAAAAAATCCACCTTCAAAATAAGTGTATCCAGATCACTTGATTGACGTACAACATTTGCAACTGGTTGCAGTGCATCCACCGCCATATCTTCTTCAGAACTGTGGCCTCTTGCTACTATAACTCTCTTCACCGCCTCCACATAGGAGATTTGCTGTACAGCCCTGATCCTTGAGACCTGAACCTCTTTCACCCTAACAGGACACTCTGGGAATTCAGGAATATGACCCCCACCACAGTTACAACATTTTACATTCACATGCTCTTCAATAACATATTCCTTCCGTCTGCAAACACTTGACATGTGGCCAAACTTTTTACATTTCTTGCATTGCATCAGGTTTTACACAAACTCTCTTATGGGGTATATTATATATCCCAGCTTTACATAGGGTGGTAGATCCTCTTCATCAAACATCAATAATAAAGATTTAAAACTTTGCTCCTTGTTCACATTCTCCATCCTTCTTCTTCGGGATTTGGTTGGCGGAGCGTATTCAACTTTTAGGTGCATACACCGCCACCTACTGTACTGGTGTGTGAGGCCATTCACAGACTACATACATTAAATTCATTGATACGGTAATTAATACAAAATTGCAGTATTAGCCTGCTCTAAAAAATGTGAGGGTAAATGTTCTTGGTTGGTGCAGATGACTGACCTCCTCAGACCAATTGGCAGTACGCACAGAACATTGGTTTTGGATCCAAAAGGGATATCTCAGTTTCAAGGTCTCAGCTTGGAGAGAAGAAGCCTTGTGAGGTATTGGTTGGTCACATGCAGGAACCAAATGTTAACGATTAATTAATTATTAATAAAGCTAAAATCATGCAAATATAACTTGTCTGTGTAAGCAGTATATAGGACAACTAATGGGACTGCCCCGGCAGAGCTCCCGACCGACGTGTACTATGGTGCTTTTAAGTTTGTTGGAACCTCTCCAGATTGATGATAAATTAATATTATTTTTTAAGTTTGACTTTGAGTCCCTTCGTGGCAATTTTCCACGACAAAAACCCACCACCCCATTCCACTATTTAACCCTATCTAGTCCTACGCCAGACCACTACCACTCAACACCCCCTGCAGCTGTTCTGCAGTAAATCCTCGCAATCCCAAGTACTTCTCTGATGCTGCCACCACAGCCTCTATTTTCTGTGACTTTTGATCCATTTCTGCAGTACAATTGACAACCATTGCTATAAATGCTAAAATGCCCACCTTACTGAAGCACATATTCTTCCCATCACTCTCTCTTGGTCTCGGTCTACTCACAGGAATGCTCACAAGATCCATCACCCTGTACCCATCTTCCTCTACCACTCTCTTCACTGCTTTGGCATTCAACACTTTCTGTACTACTGAAACCCTGGCAACCTCAATCTGCCTTTCTCTCACCTGACACCTCAGATCTCCAGCCCGTTAGCACCCCCACAACTAACACACAGAACTTTCTCCACCGATACCACACATTTCTTCATCTCATGCCCTCCTGCAGACTTGTCACATCTAGGCATCTCACGCCTACACACTGCTGCAACAGGCCCATAAACGTCATCCCTAAAACACTGTAGTATTTACAGAACAGAATCGCTCACGGGATAACTGACACTTCCTACCTTGATCGTATCTGGCAGAGACTATGCATCAAAACCCAGCATGACAGATAATGTATTCTCTGTTTCCCCACGCTCTACACCGGATCTACGTCTCACCAAACGGAGGGTGTCACAGACACCTGGAATCTTCCATTTCAACTGCTCATCCTCAACACTTAAACCTAACCCCGCTATCACTCCTATCAATGCCACCCTGTTCCGGAGAGCAATTCAAGTCACAATTCCTGTCTCTAATCACGTAATCCGCAGCGCCCGCTCCCTCTGGACAGAGGAGAAACAATAAATGTTCACGAGTCCACTCAGTTACCTTCAACAGTCCCCAACCTCTTCTCCACCTAACCTGACACCACATATGGATCCATTCTCTCTACAAATCTCACTCCCACTGGGCCAGAATCATCCTTATCATCCTCGGAACGAGGCCCGAACTCGGAGTTCCTCGCCACAGTTAATTCATCCCCACTCTCGTCACGTTCACTTTCCTCCTGTAGCTCTTCTAAAAGTTCTGTGTGATCTTCCATTCCATATTCACTCAAAACATATTCCACTTTTCTCCTTTGTCCATGTCCACCATCTTCTCCTTCATCAGATCTTCCAGAAGGTTTGTGCATCCCCCATTCCACTTTTTTCTTGTCCGCCATCTTACCACATGTCTCAGCTCATCCACACCCCACTAGCTTCATGTAGTATCAATATATTGGCCTGTATTTACCCCTACAAAAATGAAATGGTAATTAGCTGCTAATGTGGCTATCATAAAGAACTACAAATGCCATGATGATCTGGACAAAATTGCAGAATCGAGTCAAAAATGTAAGGATCTCTGGGTTAACTATATAATGTTAGCTAAATTTAGTAATGAATAAATAGGCTACATTTATTTAAATGGTTAATTCTATGACTGTCTTGTGCAAGTTTTAAATTGACACAATACCTGTTAGCAAAGGTGTCAGCTAGAGATGACGTGCAGGAGATTGCAGTGATTTGTTGTTTTGCATGATGTCTACTTCGATGATAATTAGCGTTTCATAATCTGAGAGGAAATAGAGACGAATATGTCACGCCAGGGTAAGCCTACACGAAACACAGCCCTTATTTTAAGTGTTTCTAAATTGAATAAAAATGAAAAATGATTGGAAGCATTTCCCTGTTTGACCGCTACGTTTTATGACACAATTTCTGCGAAAATAATAATAATAATAAAAAAAAAAACTGTATTCAGACTTTACTCAGTACTTTGTTGAAGCACCTTTGGCAGTGATTACAGCCTCAAATCTTCTTGGGTATGGCGCTACAAGCTTGGCATACCTGTATTTGGGGAGTTTCTCTGCAGATCCTCTCAAGCTCTCAGTCAGGTTAGATGAGGAGTGTCGCCACACAGCTATATTCAGGTCTCTCTGTACTTTGCTCCGTTCATCTTTCCCTCGATCCTGACTAGTCTCCCAGTCCCTGCCACTGAAAAACATCCCCACAGCATGATGCTGCCACCACCATGCTTTGCCGTTGGGATGGTGCCAGGATTCCTACAGACGTGACGCTTGACATACAGGCCAAAGAGTTCAATTTTGGTTTCATCAGAACAGATAATCTTGTTTCTCATGGTCTGAGAGTCTTTTAGGTGTCTTTGGCAAACTCCCAGCGGGCAGTCATGTGCCTTTTCATGAGGAGTGGCTTCCGTCTGGCCACTCTACCATAAAGGCCTGATTGGTGGAGTGCTGCAGAGATGGCTGTCCTTCTGGAAGGTTCTCCCATCTCCAGAGGAACTCAGTGACCACAGGCTTCTTGGTGACCTCCCTGACCAAGGCCCTTCTCCCGACATTGCTTAGTTTGTCCGGGCAGCCAGCTCTAGAAAAAGTATTGGTGGTTCCAAACTTCTTCCATTTAAGAATGGAGGCCTTTTGATCATGTCCTTGGACTAAAATGATTGACACTCAGGTGGAAGCCTAACATCATGTGCAAAGGGCCTTTGGGTAACATTGCACATATTCAATGATATCTCTTTTTCTCACGTAGGCTGTTCATTTCTGATCTTTGATACTTTTTTTGGTTTATAAACGTATCATGGTATACTACATTAACGCTATACGTATGGGCCATATTGTTACTTGGTAGCTACTAGCAGCAGACCCTGTGTTGTGAATCATCTACCACTATTTTGGACGGTCCATCCTGTAACGTTAACGTTAGTCTCAGGCTTCACTAACTAGCGTTACTGTTTTAGGTGGAGCTATTCTTTGCTATTTTTCAAACAAATACTACGTGATATTTCACATATCATCTTGCTAGATAGGCTTTTTGTTGTGATATTTCACACAACATCTTGCAAGATAAGCCTTTTGTTTTGTTCGTGAGAAGTAATGGCCGAGAGAAGGCAGGAGACACTTTGTTTTGTTTAGCGTCGCTTAGGTTAGACTGCTCTCTTTAATGGATCAGTCGTCCACCAAGCTACACTCTACGATTAGGGGGAGGTGGGAGAGGAAGCGTTGGGTGTCTCGGTTAGGGAGACAGTGGAATGGGGTTCAGTGTTTTACTGTTAGGAAATATCTATGTTTGTTTCAACAGCTCTTTACATATTTTCCTCACTACAACATATTAATGTGGTCCTTGTGGTTCCTAAACATATTTTAGATATGCCTTTATGCTATAGCTTATTCCATGTTTACATCTTTGGTTAAATGCCCTCAAATGCAAAACTTAAATGTACTTTGTGGATTGTCTGTGGAGTTTGTAAACTATCCAAGCTTAAAACAGGTTATTACTAGGCTTAAACAACTTCATCTATTGTGTTCCTACAAGAAACTCACTTGTTGAAGGATGAGCTACTTAAAGTATGCAGGAGATGACAAGGGCAAGTAGTAGCATCCTGTTTCTCCTCTCATTCTCATGGAGTTATGGTTTTAATTCACTAATCTGTTCCGTTTCAAGTGGATACTATTATAACTGATACAGCTGGTAGATACATTTTGATACAGGGAACTCTTTTGAATGATCATATTAATCTGGATAATGTTTATGGTCCTAATGATGATAATCCCAAATTCTTTGAGAATGTATTTCTATTGATAGCCTCCATTCCTGTTAAAGTCCTAATGGCAGGGGACTTTAATTGCACTCTTGATCCTCATCTAGATTGCTCCTCTGGTTTAGACACTTCCCACTCACAGAGTAGAAAGACATTTTGTAAATGTGATCGTTCAGTTGTTGTTTTTTTGCAACAATTGATTAAAACCTGTTTTTGCTTTGTCATTATGGGGTAATGTGAGTAGATTGAGGAAAAAACAACTTAAAAATCAATTTTACATTAAGGCTGTAACGTGACAAAATGTGGAAAAAGTCCAGGGGTCTGAATACTTTCCGAATGCACTGTATATAGACAGGTGTGTGCCTTTCCAAATCATGTCCAACAAACTTAATTAGATAGAACCTGCTCTTACCATGAGAAACAGATTTCCCAATCTTCTCCTCCTCTTCTTCATCTTTAATGTTGACATTCAGCTTCAGTGTTTGACTGCAGTCTTCCAGCTTCACTGATGCCATCTCTGGATCCTGCAGTGCAAACTGGGCTCCACTGTCACAATCGGGACCCAGTGACTGTAGGTTTAAACTCAGTGTGGAAGGAGAGAGGCAGGCTGGGTTAGTCCTCACTATTGATGTTACCGGCCTCAGATTTAATTCTAGTCGTCCTGTAGTAATAAAGAGAAACGGACACATAAGTTATTGTCTTGACAGTTCTGGCACTTTCTTTATTCTCTAAAAATATATTAGATCAGATAGCTAAGCATTGACAACACACCATTTATTAATTTCACATTAGACACAAATTGCACACTTTAAATTAAACAACGTAAGTGCACTTAACCTATAGTAGATTTCAGAAATTCACATAATGACTCAAAAACCATTTAGTACAAGGTTGCAGTTTGTTTTAGGCTGCACTATGTCATATTTTCTGAATAACGTTGTCTTCAATGTATTATTTCAATCAAAACCAATTGTATTTCCCGTTCACACCATAGTAACAATTATAGATAAAGATAGAAACAACTGAATGTGTCTGAATATATGGAAAAAGGGAAGGGGTCTGAATACTTTCCGAATGCACTGTAAGGAATTGGCAACTCGTTCTTATTCTGAGAAATAAGGTAGGCCACTTGATTTCAACATCTGAACAAAGTGGACAGGCTAACATGCTTTTCAAACAGTTGGAGACAGACAGAATGGTGTGCTCATAACAACTCAACTGTTCAACCTTGTTAGCAAACAGATCCAAGTTGGCTAAACCTGAAATATAAAGATTAGCTGGTTAATCACTAACACTTGAGAGATTGTTGATGAGACCTGTGTTCATTTTTCTATAGCCTAATGCCTGATACAATAAGTTAGTCAATTTGTAACAAAAAAATGCATTTTCAGAGACCAACTTGAAAGCCAGATCAGTGATTAATGCCCCCCAAAAAAGCAGGTTAAACTATTTTTTTTATAAAATAATTAGTGGGTCTTATTGGTTGTGGATGGCTTATATTTAGCCTAGGTATAACTTCACAAGCCCTGAATTCATTAGATTATAGCTGACGGTTTGAAATGCAGTGTATTTGACCTTTAATTGTACAATGCTTACTTAGAGAAAAACAAAATTGAGATACAGTGAGGGAAAAATATGTTTGATCCCCTGCTGATTTTTTACGTTTGCCCACTGACAAAGAAATGATCAGTCTATAATTTGAATGGTAGGTTTATTTGAACAGTGAGAGACAGAATAACAACAACAAAATCCAGAAAAACACATGTCAAAAATGTTATAAATTGATTAGCATTTTAATGAGGGAAATAAGTATTTGACCCCCTCTCAATCAGAAAGATTTCTGGCTCCCAGGTGTCTTTTATACAGGTAACGAGTTGAGATTAGGAGCACACTCTTAAAGGGAGTGCTCCTAATCTCAGTTTGTTACCTGTATAAAAGACACCTGTCCACAGAAGCAATCAATCAATCAGATTCCAAACTCTCCACCATGGCCAAGACCAAATAGCTCTCCAAGGATGTCAGGGACAAGATTGTAGACCTACACAAGGCTGGAATGGGCTACAAGACCATCGCCAAGCAGCTTGGTGAGAAGGTGACAACAGTTGGTGCGATTATTCGCAAATGGAAGAAACACAAAAGATGGGACCATAGTCACCAAGAAAACAATTGGTAACACACTACACCGTGAAGGACTGAAATCCTGCTGCGCCCGCAAAGGTCCCCCTGCTCAATAAAGCACATATACAGGGCCGTCTGAAGTTTGCCAATGAACATCTGAATGATTCAGAGGAGAACTGGGTGAAAGTGTTGTGGTCAGATGAGACCAAAATTCAGCTCTTTGGCATAAACTCAACTCGCCGTGTTTGGAGGAGGAGGAATGCTGCCTATGACCCCAAGAACACCATCCCCACCGTCAAACATGGAGGTGGAAACATTATGCTTTTGGGGTGTTTTTCTGCTAAGGTGACAGGACAACTTCACCGCATCAAAGGGACGATGGACGGGACCATGTACCGTCAAATCTTGGGTGAGAACCTCCTTCCCTCAGCCAGGGCATTGAAAATGGTTTGTGGATGGGTATTCTAGCATGACAATGACCCAAAACACACGGCCAAGGCAACAAAGGAGTGGCTCAAGAAGAAGCACATTAAGGTCCTGGAGTGGCCTAGCCAGTCTCCAGACCTTAATTCCATAGAAAATCTGTGGAGGGAGCTGAAGGTTCGAGTTGCCAAACGTCAGCCTCAAAACCTTAATGACTTGGAGAAGATCTGCAAAGAGGAGTGGGACAAAAGCCCTCCTGAGATGTGTGCAAACCTGGTGGCCAACTACAAGAAACATCTGACCTCTGTGATTGCCAACAAGGGTTTTGCCACCAAGTACTAAGTCATGTTTTGCAGAGGGGTCAAATACTTATTTCCCTCATTAAAATGCAAATCAATTTATAACATTTTTGACATGCGTTTTTCTGGATTTTTTTGTTGTTATTCTGTCTCTCACTGTTCAAATAAACCTACCATAAAAATTATAGACTGATCATGTCTTTGTCAGTGGGTAAACATACAAAATCAGCAGGGGATCAAATACTTTTTTCCCTCACTGTATATAGAATTTTTTTTAAACTCAAGATACAGCTGTATGATTTTTAGTCCATATTGCCCAGCCCGAACAGAGTACATTAGAGTAAAGTAGAATACAATACAGTATGTTATACTGTACTATACTCTGTACTGTACTGAACTAAACTTCTCTTTCCTGTACTCTGCTGTACTGTACTTTCCAATCTTGTGAAACAGTAGCTATGTTTCCAATTACTTGTCCAGTGATCTTTTTCTGGACATTTAGAAAAAGTTTACATAGAAAATAGATAGGACAATTGCCCTCTAGGGTGTGTTTTCATGTAACTATCTTGTGTCTCAGAATAAAGAAACTTTGACAAAACTTAAACGATTCAAAATGTTGTCGAGCTTTAGAACATTTCTCCTATTTCTGCCGTCTCTATTACACGTCGCAAAGATTATTTTAGCAACATTGCTTTTGTCGAATGCAGCTGGGTCAATGGAAACCTGCCTAATGTCTGAGTGATTGGTTCAGATTTGATCCGGTCTAATGTTTGACCCAATGTTTGGACCAAGTCAGTTAAGAACAAATTATTATTTACAATGACGGCCTACCCCGGACGACGCTGGGCCAATTGATTGGGACTCCAATCACAGCCGGATAATGATACAGCCTGGAATCAAACCAGGCTCTGTAGTGTCTTAGACCGCTGCGCCACTCAGGAGCCCTGTGACTAATCATTTTGGCTATTTAAGCTCTGAAAAGGCCTATCAGCTACCCAACTTTATCAGGAGTTATCCTGAGCCTCTTTGCAATGAGAAACAATGCATTTGCACAGCGGGAAATGCAGAAGTATATAATTTTTTGCTATGATCATCTCGTCAAAAATGTACAGAGACAAACTTGAAACCACTGATTATCATGACAATTTAGCTGACAGGGTTAAACTCCCGGACAACAGTGGTTTCAGAGTCCTGCAATAGAGTGAAGACGCTAATATTTGTGTAAACTCTACATAGTTGTGTTCTGTGGGTGTCACTGAGTAGGCTGAACAATACATAGGTAGGGCTGTACAGTGCAATATGAATGTCCAATACAAACAAAAGAAACAGCATACTCAACTGGCGTAACGCGGTAAGGACCAAGAAAGGGGTCGATATGGACCACAGGTCACAAAATAATTATATAATAATACTGTTTTGGTTGGGCTTCAACCCCTGGTATCATATAAACACACATAAGACATGGAAACATGTAGAATTGCTTAAAAACAGCAACAACTAAAAATCTCAGCCCTGTCGTAAAATGTGTAGAATTACAGGATATTAGCTTTAAAACTGCTAAATGTTCTCTCCGCCAACAAGAGGGTTGTGAACAGTTTGGGGTCACAAGTTGGGGGTTTGTTACTATGCCAATA
>CM072220.1:77714534-77744814 GCA_036851935.1 Coregonus suidteri
AATTAGCATCATAATAACAATCCCCATCAAAATCTGTCTGTTTAAGCTAGAGATGTATTTTTTGCATGGGCTGCGTCTCAATCCACCATTCCGCTGATGTCGGCCTTCCTCATCTGCGGTGGGAAAAAAACGACAGTGTTGTTTGTCAGACCAGGAGACTTCTGTCTGTAGCGTCCGAAAAAAAGTTTGGCCTACACATCTAAAGGTGAGACTCACCAACAAGTTAATGTCTGTTGTTTCGCTCTAGGACGCCTACAAGTGTCTGAAGGTAGCAGGTACCAGTTAAAACATTTGTGGAAGTAAATATTGAAGTACTGAGTGCCCAAAAAAGATGTTAAATACAGGTAAATATATATATATATATTTACTTATCTTTCTTAATATAGGACAGAAACTTCAAAACCAACTTCCCTTTGAAAATGATTAGCAATATCATCCCCCAATCACTATCACAAGGGTTAGCAAATGTCAGGGTCAATTCCATTTCAATTCACAAAATAACTCAAATTCCAATTCCACAAAAGTATTGAAGAGTATTGGAATTGGATGTCAGAATTACAAAATTCAACCTAGCAATAGACTGGGTAATTTATCAAGATAATTTATAGATAGATATAACCTGCTCTTACCATGAGAAACAGATTTCCCAATCTTCTCCTCCTCTTCTTCATCATTAATGTTGACATTCAGCTCCAGTGTTTGACTGCAGTCTTCCAGCTTCACTGATGCCATCTCTAGATCCTGCAGTGCAAACTGGGTCACAATCAGTGTGGAGGAAGGCAGGCTGGGTTTGTCCTCACTGTCAATCTGGTAACTCTGAATAGGATCCCAGTACTAAATAGAAGTCTGAGATCAACTTCCTGGTCCTCCCCCCTACATGCCACACCTCCTCCCATTGTACTGTATGCATGAACACATTTGGAACTATGGCTGGCTAAAATGCTGTGGTTCTACTAACACAATAGGAAAGGTTGTGATAGACGCGGGCCATCACAGGTGAGTTCACAGCTCTTACTGATCATAAATGTCAATGACTCACCCTCAAATGGCCCATCAATACCAGAGATCTACAAAACTATTTACGGTAACGCTTCCTTTTATGGGGTCCTTATTACAATGTAATTACATGTGTAACTACATCGTAACAAGACTATTTACATTATCAACTGGACATTTGAACAGTCTGACCCTCAATATAGTCCTGTGCATATATTGAGCTCCAACAATGGGGGATAGAAAGGGTCTGTTGAGATGAATACTATTGTGGTGTGAGAAAGGTAACACAATCTTCCTCTCTGGTTCCATTCCCCAATAGTAAGTGGGTCATTGTTGATTTGTTGTGGTAATGCTGTCCCTGGACTTTGGTACCGTATAAAACACTTTAAAATGACACTACTTTTCCCCCCATTTTATTTCACTGTTATTTAATAAGAAACATATGTAAGTCCTTTATACTGCAAAACATCTATTTGTATGCATTGTAGCAAATAATGGTGGCCAGCAAATTGGCTTGTCCCAATGGTGATGTGTAAAGGTGTAGTGACATGTTTTGACTAGATAATAGACATGTAAATTATTTGAATGCCATGAATAAACAAAACCATTGTATTTTCTGTATAGATAAACCAAAAAACAAAGGTTGACCAGCACAAATTAATGTAGAATGTTTATTTTTCATTACAAGATCAATTACGTTCATTACAGTTACATTTACATTTTACATTTTAGTCATTTAGCAGACGCTCTTATCCAGAGCGACTTACAGGAGCAAGTTATCCAAATATATTTATCAATGACAAAAAAGAATGAATCTAGTTTTAAAAGACAATTTAATAAACACATGTAGTCGTTTCATAGCCTGTGTATCATTAAACAAAAGTGATGTAGTAAAAACTAATCCACCCAAAGTAATGGTGAAAACTGATCATCACACCATCTCTATCTGATAGGTGTCTATGAGCTCATTCCCACAGAATACTGCAGAGGGACAACTTGGTGTCAGAGACAAACATACTATATGTTACAAAAAACATACCACTCAATATAGTATGATACAGTATGTTATGTTACATTACATTGGCCTATGAATGTAATACGATTTCTAGGATGTATAGTATGTTACGAATTACAATTCGTTCAATATGTTACGAATTTGTGATATGTATGATATTTTACAAATTCCAATTTGTTGTTTTTAACATTAATTTACATGCTAAGTAGTATCATGTTAAGCTAACATGCAAAGTATACTACATATACAAAAGTATGTGGACACCACTTTAAAATAGTGGATTCGGCTATTTCAGCCACACACGTTGCTGACAGGTGTATAAAATCGAGCACACAGCCATGCAATCTCCATAGACAAACACTGGCAGTAGAATGACCTTACTGAAGAGCTCAGTGACTTTCAATGTGGCATCGTCACAGGATGCCACTTTTCCAACAAGTCAGTTGGTCCAATTTCCGACCAACCCCCCTCCTTTTGTTTTTGCCTTATAGGGACATTTATAAATGTTTCAACTCCATGTTCATCATTTCCAGCACCACCCCAACATCAACATATGTGAAAATTGCAAGTTTCTATGTTTTGTACAAAAAAATATGGAGAAAATATAATTTCCAGTGACATTCTATATTCCCATCAGCATGAAACAGCAGGAAACGGGATTCATCAGACCAGGCTGTTTTTCTATTTTTCCAGTGTCCAGTGTTTTCATTCCATAGCCCACTGCAACTGCAGTTTCTTGTTTTCTGCTGAAAACTAATGGGGATCCATAATAAATACACCACAACTACATCATTAAGGATCATAGCTTTCACCTGGGTTCACCTGGTCAGTCTATGTCATGGAAAGAGCAGGGGCCCTAATGTTTTGTACACTCAGTGTATGTTGTGTCTACTAGCTCATTCCCACAGAAAACTGCAGAGGGAAGCAGTACCACCCAGTCAACCATCAGACTCCATTGTGAGACACCTCACAGAGGATATTAAACCCTAAGGGCAAATCCAAGGTTATCTCAATATCTTTACAGTAGAAGCTAACAAAACACACTTAAACTGACCAGGTGAACACTAATCAGTAAAGTAAAGAGATGCTAACATTCTATAACGTTCGCTTTCCTCTGCACAGTTCTCTCACAGTGAGAAACAATAGGATTACAATGTTGTGTTCTATGCTTTCTTCATTTGATCCAATCCACTACCACTTCTTATGTATAGGTTGGTTTCTTTTTAAATTGCCCAATCTGTAGAATCTCGTCTCACAGTCAGTGCAATGATAAGTCTTCTCTCCTGTGTGTGTTCTCTGATGACCTTTTAGCTCAAATGATGTTTTGAAGCACTTTACACAGTCAGAGCAGAAGTAAGGCTTCTTTCCTTTGTTTACCTTGGTGTCTTTTTAGATGGCCTAGTCGAGAGAAATTCTTCCCACAGTCAGAGCAGGAGTAAGGCTTCTCTCCTGTATGTATACGTTCATGTTGTTTTAAGCTGCCCAGTTGAGAGAAACTTGCCCCACAGTCAGAGCAGGAGTAAGGCTTCTCTCCTATATGTATACGTTCATGTTGTTTTAAGTTGCCCAGTTGAGAGAAACTTGCCCCACAGTCAGAGCAGGAGTAAGGCTTCTCTCCTGTGTGTGTTCTCTGATGAACTTTTAGCTCAAATGATGTTTTGAAGCACTTTACACAGTCAGAGCAGGAGTAAGGCTTCTCTCCTGTATGTATACGTTCATGTATTTTTAAGGGGCCCAGTCGAGAGAAACTTGTCCCACAGTCAGAGCAGGAGTAAGGCTTCTCTCCTGTGTGTGTTCTCTGATGAACTTTTAGCTCAGTTGATGTTTTGAAGCGCTTTACACAATCAGAGCAGGAGTAAGGCATCTCTCCTGTGTGTGTTCTCTGATGAACTTTTAGCTCAGTTGATGTTTTAAAGCATTTTACACAGTCAGAGCAGGGGTAAGGCATCTCTCCTGTGTGTGTTCTCTGATGGACTTTTAGCTCAGTTGATGTTTTAAAGCATTTTACACAGTCAGAGCAGGGGTAAGGCTTCTCTCCTGTGTGTATCCGTTGGTGTGATTTCAAGCTTTCCTGCTGAGAGAAACCCTTCCCACAGTCATTGCAGGAGTATGGCTTCTCTCCTGTATGTATACGTTCATGTATTTTTAAGTTGCCAGAAAGAGAGAATCTTACCCACAGTCAGAGCAGGAGTAAGGTTTCTCTCCTGTATGTATACGTTCATGTTGTTTTAAGTTGCCCAGTCGAGAGAAACTTGTCCCACAGTCAGGGCAGGAGTAAGGCTTCTCTCCTGTGTGTATACGTTCATGTTGTTTTAAGCTGTCCAGTCGAGAGAAACTTGTCCCACAGTCAGGGCAGGAGTAAGGCTTCTCTCCTGTGTGTATACGTTCATGTTGTTTTAAGTTGTCCAGTCGAGAGAAACTTGTCCCACAGTCAGAGCAGGAGTAAGGCTTCTCTCCTGTGTGTGTTCTCTGATGAACTGTCAGATCCTTTGATGTTGTGAAATTCTCCCCACAGTCAGTACAGGAATACAGATTCTCTCCTGTGTGTATTTGTAGGTGTATTTTTAACTTTGATAGAATTGAGAAACTCTCCTCACAATGTGGGCAGTGATGAGACCTCTTAGCTCTGTGATCTTCCTGCTGTTGCTCTTTGGATGTAGAGAATGTCTCAACATGGTGTCCTGTGTGAACAACATCAGAAGAACCAGTCAGTTGGTGTGATATACATGTCAATCAATTGTATTTTATGAAACCCTTTTTACATCAGAAGTTGTCACAAAGTGCTTTATAGAAACCCAGCCAAAAACCCCAAAGAGCAAGCAATGCAGATGTAGAAGCCATATCATCCTCCACTCACTATCACAAGGGTTAGTAACTACACATACTCATTTAATAGAACTTTAAAACATTGGCAGTTTTGTCTACTTCACTTCTTTAGTCTACTCTCTGATCACTCTAGATAGCCCAGTGAATAAAACAAATGCTGGCAATACTGGTGTCAAACCATGTACAGTGAGGGAAAAAAGTATTTGATCACCTGCTGATTTTGTACGTTTGCCCACTGACAAAGACATGATCAGTCTATAATTTTAATGGTAGGTTTATTTGAACAGTGAGAGACAGAATAACAAAAAAGAAATCCTGAAAAACGCATGTCAAAATGTTATTAATTGATTTGCGTTTTAATGAGGGAAATAAGTATTTGACCCCTCTGCAAAACATGACTTAGTAATTGGTGGCAAAACCCTTGTTGGCAATCAGAGGTCAGACGTTTCTTGTAGTTGGCCACCAGGTTTGCACACATCTCAGGAGGGATTTTGTTCCAATCTTCTTTGCAGATCTTCTCCAAGTCATTAAGGTTTCGAGGCTGACGTTTGGCAACTCGAACCTTCAGCTCCCTCCACAGATTTTCTATGGGATTAAGGTCTGGAGACTGGCTAGGCCACTCCAGGACCTTTAATGTGCTTCTTCTTGAGCCACTCCTTTGTTGCTTTGGCCGTGTGTTTTGGGTTACTGTCATGCTGGAATACCCATCCACAACCCATTTTCAATGCCCTGGCTGAGGGAAGGAGGTTCTCACCCAAGATTTGACGGTACATGGCCCCGTCCATCGTCCCTTTGATGCGGTGAAGTTGTCCTGTCCCCTTAGCAGCAAAAAACACCCCCAAAGCATAATGTTTCCACCTCCATGTTTGACGGTGGGGATGGTGTTCTTGGGGTCATAGGCAGCATTCCTCCTCCTCCAAACACGGCGAGTTGAGTTGATGCCAAAGAGCTCCATTGTGGTCTCATCTGACCACAACACTTTCACCCAGTTCTCCTCTGAATCATTCAGATGTTCATTGGCAAACTTCAGACAGCCCTGTATATGTCCTTTCTTGAGCAGGGAGACCTTGCGGGCGCTGCAGGTTTTCAGTCCTTCACGGCGTAGTGTGTTACCAATTGTTTTCTTGGTGACTATGGTCCCAGCTGCCTTGAGATCATTGACAAGATCATCCCGTGTAGTTCTGGGCTGATTCCTCACCATTCTCATGATCATTGCAACTCCACGAGGTGAGATCTTGCATGGAGCCCCAGGCCGAGGAGATTGAAAGTTATTTTGTGTTTCTTCCAGTTGCGAATAATCGCACCAACTGTTGTCACCTTCTCAACAAGCTGCTTCGATGGTCTTGTAGCCCATTTCAGCCTTGTGTAGGTCTACAATCTTGTCCCTGGTCTTGGCCATGGTGGAGCCCTTCTCAAAAAAATGTGGGGGTAAATGTTTTTGGGTTCGTGCAGATGACTGACCTCCTCGCCCAAATTGGTTTTTCGCCCACAAGCATGTGAGCAAGGGGAGGGGGAGCGGGGGGGAGCGCAAAAAACGGCGGATTTTGGACAGACGCAGAGGGGGCTTTTTTAAAAAGGACGGAGCTTTTGGCCCTACCCCCCGGCTCCAATTTCGCACTGCTCCACCACGATCTAAAGCTTGCCAGCCCATAAACGTAATTTTTTTCCCCCAAATTTCGGCTCAAATGGATTCCCCGGTACTTAAAAAAGGAAAATGAAAGCCCTACGGTGTACTTTTAAATATAAAACTAACCCCCCTGATAATGGGTTAAAAGAAAAAAATGGGGTTACATCTTTTCAGTCGTAAAAGATTCATTTTGGGAAATCTAAAAAGAAACATCTCTCAAAACACAAGTTTTGCTAGGGAACACCGGGGGAAAAAAGAAAAAGGTTAGAAATTTGAAAAAGGGAAAATTGTCCCAAAAGTGTACTTTAAATAAAAGCCTAATTTCAAAAAAATTTTCGTTTTGTCTTTCCCAAGTGGGCCAAATTTAAATAGGGTTCTTTTTCATTTTTTTTTTTTTTTTTTTTTTGCCCCCCCCCGTCCATGTTTTTGTTTTTTAAATAGAGCAAGAAGGGGGGCAGCAGCAGCCCCAAGAAAAAAGGGTTGAGGAATTCAAAAAAGTTTCTTCCTGCACAAAAAGGGCCCCAAACCCAAAACCGGGGGAAGAAAAAGAATCTGGATGTAGCATTTAAAAAAAATGATTTACGGGAACTATGAACCGTTTGGGCCAACAACCTACGGGCCCCCCCTCTACCACATGCCCGGGAAGAATGGAAGCCAAAACTGAAAAGACCTACTGCAAATGGGGGTTTGGCTCGTTCTTCAGCGGACTGTGGACCAGAAAGGGGGGGCACATTTCCCTTTGGGCATCGGGGCCATTTTTAATTGTTTGGGCCCTTTCCGGGGGCACAGGGTTTTTTTGGGCTGTGGCACATACAGGGGCCCCATACCGCAGTTTCGTTTTTAAACCAAAGTATAAATTTCCTAAAATTTGGAACTTGAAACGACGTTTATTGGGGTCGCCCACTGACAGTCCCGCAACATGATCAAGGCTTTAAACCTCCCCCCGGGCCCTTTGAAGAGGAGGGGGGAGGGTAAAGTCCCCGGGGATGCCACCACAGCGCAAAACATGAAGAGGAGGATGGGGCCACCTGCCCCCCTCGAAAATCCTTGGGGGTGAAAACCTCAAATGTAGAAACAAAATAAATCTATTTTTAACTGTGTAAAAATTTACATCTGAGTTCCCCATTAAACCTGCTTCAGCTGGCATAAAAGCGCCATTAACGGGGAAAGAAAACCCTAAAAGGGGGGGGGGGGTTGTAAAAGGTGGGGCACCTGGTAAAAAGCGTAACCCCAGACCCCCCTTTAACCCACAGAGAAACCAAACCATTTAGGTGTCCGCACCACAAATGCCTGCCCATTTCGTAAAACAGTCAGCTGGGGATGTTTTTCAGTCTTTATATCCGGGGTTTTTTCCAAAAAGCCCCTTATGGGCAAAAAAAACCAAAGGTCAAATTTTTTGCAAACGGGGTCCTCTGTAGTTTCAGCTTTTTAGAGCACACGCTTTAACGCCAAGGTATGGGTTCGACCCCCGGGCCCCACCCCATACAAAAAAAATTAGCACGCATAAACTGAAGTCGTTTTGGGGGTTTAAAGCGTCGAAAAAATTCATTTTATTTTATTATAAACCCTAAATAAAGTACGGCGGCTGACGCACCTTTCATGGGCTGACCCCAAATGGCAAAACCCTCACAGCAAAATGCAGAAGGACGGGGAAAACCTTTGGGGATGACCCCCCTTCTTCACAGAAACCCCAACCCCGCTCCCATGACACCCCACGCTGCATTTTTAAATGGGCATCCCTCTTTTGCAAAACTTTGGCAAAACGTGTAAATTCGCTATGGAAAACTTACTGAAAAACATCCCCTTTTAAAGCACCCTTTTAGACCCCTTTTTCAAGACAAAAGGGTTTTAATCCGGATAAGTCTGTATGCAAAAAAAACTGGGGGAAAACCGTGACCTCCTCATAAAAAAAAGTTTAAAAAATTAAACCCGCTCCCAGGGGCAAAAACCCGAGACCCCCCACCCCCCCCGCTGCCCTTAATCCGCCCCTAAAACCAAAAGAGCTCCCCTGTTCGGGTCATACTTCAAAAACCAGCTCCATAAGGGAACGCCAAAAGGGTGGCCCAAAAATTTCCCCTCTCATCCCCGAGACAAAACCCGGCCCAATGTTTTCGTTTTTTGGAAAGAAAACTCCATGTTTTTTTCCCCCCCTTTGGTTTAAAGTGCTCGCATTGTTTTCTGCACCCCAACGGGCCCCGGGCGGCGAAAGAGGGTTTTTCCTCCGCTGCTTGCCGCTGTCAAAAACCACCGCATGAGTCTAAAGCCTCAGACTTTTCCCAAAACCGTGTGTTTCTTGAAGGGAACTCAAAAAAACTTTTAAAAGGGAAAGCGTTCTTTTTATTTTTTTTAAAAGTTTGAAAAGGGATTAAACCCCTTTTAATTTTTTATAAACCGTCCCAAGCGGGCGAAAAATTTTTTTATCAAAATTTTGGGCCCCTGATATTTAAATTTTACTTTTAAAATTTTGGATTTATACCTGTATATTTTTTTTATAAATTAGGCCCATTGATTTTTTTAAATTTTACATGACTTTTTTTTTTATATTCCTTCTTACATGGCTAGGCCTATTTGTAATTTGAAATAAACATTTCTATTTGGAAAATTTGGGGGCTTTTCCCCTTTATTTTTTTGGGGAGGAAAGGTTTGGGGTTTTTAAGCAAAAATAAAATTCATGCAGTTTTTTCTCCTTTTTTGGCGAGGGGGGGCCCCGATTTGAGGGGGAGCGCGTGAAAATTTCTTTTGGGGCGCGAGCGAAAAATGAGCGGACGGGGCCTAAATTTTGGCTTTGAGGGGGGGACCCGGGGGGGTGAACAGCTCCGTGAGCGTGAGCTGAGATTCCCCACCGCTCCACTCCCTTTCTAGCTCTGTTTCCCAAACATTTTTTGGGACCCAAAAAGGGAAAACCCTCATTTTAAAGGTCCACTTGGAGAAAAAGAACCTTGTGAGGTATTGGTGGGTCCCATGCGGGAAACCCAAAATGGTTAAAAATTAATTAATTATGAAAAGCTAACATCATGCAAATATAACTTGTTTTGTGTAAGCATAAAATTGGAAAACTAACGGGACTCCCCCGGCGAGCTACCGACCGCGGTACTATGGTGCTTTTACGTTTGTTGGAACCTCCCCAACAAGGATTTCTTTGACTTTGAGCCCCTTTCGTGCGATTTTCCCCACGCCCAAAACCCCCTCCCTTCCACTTTTTAAAACCCCATCTGTCCTACCCCCGCCCACTACCACTCACACCCCTTTCAGCTGTTCTGCAGAAATCCTCGCATTCCCAATATTTCCCCTTTTCCCGGCTCCCACCACAGCCTCTATTTTCGGGGACTTTTTGATAAATTTTTCTAAAGTAAAATTTGAAAACCCTTGTTTAAAAATGCTAAAAACCCCCCTTACTGAAGCCCCTATTTTCCCATCACTCTCTGAAAACTCCCCCTTTTCCAATTTGCCGCTCTCCCAATTGAGCTACATTTAAACTACAGAGGCCCAAAAAAAAAAAAATCTCCCTTTTCTCCACCTAAACACCTCAGATTTTCCACCCCTTTTAGCCCCCCCCCAAAACAACACACAGAACTTTTTTTCCCACCGTACCCCACATTTTTTTCACCCTCATGCCCTCCGGCACACTTTCACATCAGGCATCTCACCCTAAAACACTGCGGGAACAGGCCCATAAACTTTTCACCCTAAAACACTGAAAATTTTTAGGGAACAAAATCGCTCACGGGATAACGACCTACTGACTCCCTTATTTTAAACGGGCAGGACTATGCATAAAAATCCACATGAAAAAATTTTTCCCTGTTTCCCCACGCTCTAAACCCCGGATCTACGTCTCACCAAACGGAGGGGGGTCCAAACACCGGAATTTTCCTTTAAACGGCACACCTCAAAAATTAAACCAAACCCCCCCGTTATCACTCCTTTCAATCCCAACCCTTTTCCGAGAGAAATTTTCAAGTCACTTTTCCTGTCTCTAACACTAATCCGCAGCCCCCCGCCCCCTCTGGAAAGGGGAAAACAAAAAACCCGGGACGAGCCCACTCAGATTCCCTTTCACCAACTCAATTTTCCCCCAACCTCTTCTCCCCCAAAACCTGAAAAAACCAAACATATGGACCTTCCCCTCTAAAAATCTCCCCCCACTGGGCCAAAATCTCCTTATCTCCTTGGAACGGGCCCGAACTCTAGTTCCTCCCCCCGCGGGTAATTCTTTCCTCACTCTCGCCATTTTTTTTTTTTTTTCCATCTTTTACTATTTGGGGAAAAAACGATCCCTCTTTTACACTAAAATTATAACCTCCCTCGCCAAAACCTGCTTCCCTCTACACTCAGCTCCTTCTCAGCGGTCTTCCCGGGCACCGCCACCACATTTTAAATTATTTTTAAATTGCCCACAAATACCTGTTATAAAGGTTTTACAGTTTAGAGGGGGACGTGCGGGAAAGCTTCCCCTTTTGTTTTTGTTTTTTTGCATATGTCTATTTTAAAATGATAATTGGTTTTTTATAATCTGAGAGGAAATAGACCAATTTTGGGCTAAAAATCACGCCAGGGAAAAAGCCTACACAAACAAAAACCCCCTTTTTTTAAAAGTTTTTTTAAAAAATAAAAAAAGGGAAAAATGATTGGAACCATTTCCCGGGTTTAACCCGTACGGTTTGACCCTTTTTCCCAAAAATAAAAATAAAAAAACTTAATAAATTTTTCTCAGTTTTTGTTGAAGCCCTTTTTGGCAGTGATTCACCCCTCAAGTCTTTTTGGGTTATGACCTAAAAGTTTTGGCATCCTTTTTGGGGAGTTTCTCTGCGATCCTCTCAAGCTTGCAGGTGGAGGGGTATTTCCCCGCAGCACACTTTTTCGTTCTCTCTGTACTTTGCTCCGTTCTCTTTCCCTCGACCTAAACAGTCTCCCAGCCCCTGCCCCCTAAAAAAACCCCCCACAGCAGATCCCTGCCACCACCATGTTTTTCGCCGTTGGGAGGTCCCCAGGATTCCTACAAAACTGACGTTTGGGGCCATTCGGGCCCAAAGAGTTAAATTTTGGGGCTTCATCACCCAAGAATTTTGTTTTCATGGTCTGAAGCCCTTTTAGGTGTTTTTTTTGGGAAAACCCCACGGGCTGTCGGGTCCCTTTTTCATGAAAAATTGGCTTCCGTCTACCCCCTTCTCCCAAAACCGTTTGGTGGGGGGGGAGAGAGGGTTTTCCTTCTGGAAAAATTCCCCCGGTATCGCCAAAAGAACCCCTGGAGAAACGGGTCAAGTAAACCAGGGCTTCTTGAATGCCCTCCCTGCCCAAAGGCCCTTTTCCCCCAAATTGCTTAGTTTGCCCGGGGCGGGCCAGCTCTAAAAAATTTAAATTGGGGGTTCCCATTTTTTTTCCCTTTAAAGAATGTTGGAGGCCTTTTTCGATCATATCCTTGGACAAAAAGGTTTTGGACCCCGCAGGGTTCAAGCCTAAACATCACCTGAAAAGGGCCTTTGGGAAACCGTAGCACATTTTTCCAATGATATATTTTTTTTCCTCACATAGGCTGTTCATTTCTGATTTTTGGGATATTTTTTGGGGGTTTTATAAACATCAGGGTATCTAGGGTTAAATGCTATCCGTTGGGGCCATATTGTTATTTGGGTACCCTACCCGCAGACCCTGTGTTTGGATCATTACCCCCTTTTTGGGCGGCCCTTTACGGGAAAACTTTAAACTTTAAATCTCGGGCTTCACTAACTAGCGTTACTTTTTTAGGTGGAAGCTTTCTTTGCTACTTTTCAAACAAATCTACGTATTTTTTCACTTTTCATTTTGCAAAAAAGGGCCCTTTTTTTTGTGATTTTTTAGGCTACAAACAAAAAACCCTGTGTTGTTGGGGGGGGATTTTAATAAAAAATAAAAAAATAACCCATTTAGCCCCTTTTTTCCCCAAAAACGCCTTACATCATGCGTGCATACATTTTTGGGTTTGTGGGGGGGGGCCCCGGGGATCGAACCCCCCTACCCTTCGTTAAAAACGGCCGTCCAAAACCGGGGCTGAGCTAAAAGGGGACCGGTTTATTTTTGTTTCTTCCACGATCTTACATTTTTTCCCTTTCATTTAACAAAATTTCCTGGGGTCCTTGGGGTTACTAAACATATTTTAGTTTATGCCCTTTTAAAGGCTAAGTTTTTCCATTTTTACAAACTTGGTTTTAAATGACTTAAAAGGGAAAAATTTAAATGAAACTTTGGGGAATTTTTGGGGAAAGGTTTGTCTACCCAAAGCTTAAACAGGTTTATTTAAACTGGGTTTAAACAACTATTTTTTCCTTTGTGTTCCTACAATAACTCACTTGTTTAAGGATGACTATTAAAAGTCTCCCGGAGATGGAAAGGGGCCGTAATGCATCCTGTTTTTTTTCCTAAAATTCCCCCTTTTTTGGTTTTTAGGGTTTTAAAAAATTCCCCTAATGGGGGTTTCCTTTTTAAAAAGGGGAACTATTAAACTGATCCCGCGGGTTAGATACATTTTGATCCCCAGGAAACTTTTTTAATGACCCAATTAATCTTTAATTTTTGGGTCCTAATGAGATAATCCCCAAATTCTTTTTGAGAATGTTTTCTTTTTATAGCCTCCATTCCTTTTAAAAGTCCAAAGGGCAGTACTTTTTGAAACTTTTGACCCTATCTGGGAGGGCTCCTCTGGTTTAAACCTTATCCCCTTTCCCCAGAGAAAGAAATTTACAGCTTTCTTTAAAGGATTTAAAATCTATGTGAACGTTGAGGACCAGAAACCGAGTAAAGGAGTATTCAGTTTTTTCGTCACATTTAAATCATATTCTCATGTAGACTTTTTTTTTCCGTTTCCTAGGGTTTTGACACTTTCCCCCCCTTCACAAGTAAAAAGTCTTTTTTGTAATGTAAATCGTTCTTTTTTTTTTTTGGAAACAATTGAAAAAACCTGTTTTTGTTTTTGTCATTATGGGAAATTTTGAGTAATTAAATGAGGAAAAAAAAATTTTTCCATCAAATTTTAAAACAAAAAGGCTGTAACGTAAAAAAATCAAAAAGCCCCGGGGGGTCAAATACTTTTAAAATCCCCTGTATAAAAAAAACGGGTGTTCCTTTTCCCAAATAAATGTCCCAAACTTTTTTTAGATAAAACCTTCTTTTTCCCAAATGAAAAAAAAGTTTTTCCCAATCTTCTCCTCCTCTTCTTCATTTTTAAATGTTGAAAATTCACTCCATTTTTTTTGGGACTGCAGTTTTCCCACTTAAAACTGATGCCATCTCTGGATCCTGCTTACCCAAACTGGGCTCCACTGTCCCAATAAAGGGAACCCAGTGACTGTAGGTTTGGGCCCAAATTTTTGGGAAGAAGAGAGACGGGCCGGGGTTTTGGTTCTCACAAATTGATTTACAGGCCTAAAATTTTTAATTCTAGTCTTCCTGGGGTAATAAAGAAACAAACACAAAAGTTTTGTTTTGACATTTTCGGGCACTTTTTTTTTTGGGCTAAAAAAAATTTTTCCCTCTTTCTTTTTTTTGTTAATCTCAAATTTCCAGTGTTTTACTTGACTGAAATGGTGCCGGGAAACTTTTTTATTTTAGGGGGGCAGGAGCCCACAATACTGTTGAGTTTAACATTCTAAAAAGGGGAAACCGGAGCTCAAGCACTAAAAATTTGGGGTTCCCGGGTATTTAAACCATAGTATATTTTTCCCAAAATTCACATAAGTAAAGCCCAAAGGGTTTTTTAGGACCCTACTCTTCCCAAAAAGGGGTTTTTTAAAATTTTTAAAAAAATTTTTTCTCCCTGGGATAAAAAAATGAAATAACCCATAGGGAAATCATGTAGTAAAAACATTTTTTAAAACCAAAACCCAAAATAGTTTTTTTTATTTTTTTTTTTGTGAGATTCTTCAAAGTAGGAAAAACCTTTTTGGCCTTTTATGACAGTTTTGGGGCAAAACTCTTGGCATTTTAAAATAAACAGGTTTTCCTTTTTAAAATTTAAAATTTTGGGGAATGCCCTTAAGGGGCGTTAAACCTTCAGTTTTTTTTGTCCCCGGTGGGGGGTGGTTTTAGAAAGATACCCCCTATTTGGTAAAATCCCAAATTCCCATTTATTCCCAAGAACAGCTAAAATAAGCAAAAAAAAAACAGTCCATCATTTTTTTTAAAGATTCTTAAAGTGCAGTGAAAAAACCAAAAAGCGTTATAAATAAAAAGGGCTCTCATAAAGGACCCCCACTGGAAGGGAAAGCCCCCGAGTTCCCTCTGCTACAGAGGATAATTTTCTTAGAGTTACCAGCCTCAAAATTTTGGCAGCCCAAAAAATTTCTTCACTAGTTCAAAAACAACACATCTAAACCTCAACTTTTTTCAAAAGGAGACTGCTTTGAATCACCCTTCAGGGTCGAATTGTTTGCAAAAAACCACTACTGGGACCCCAACATAAAAAGAAGAGACTTTTTGGGGCCCCAAAAACAAAGGGCAATGGACATTAGCCCTTTGGAAATTTTTCCCTTTTGGGGTTTTTGATGGCCCAAAATTTTTTGAGTTTTTTTGGTTTCCAACCGCTTTTTTTGGGGAAAACCAGGGGGTAAACAATGATTTTCACTGTGTGCTTCCCACCGTGAAGCATGGGGGAGGAGGGTGATGGGCTTTCGGGTGATTTTTTAAAAGTTTTAAAAAGCACATTTAAACCCCAAAATGGCTACCACAGCAGTTCACGATACACCCCCCCTCGGTTTGTGCTTAGGGGGATTTTTTGGGTTTTTCAACGGGACAATGCCCCAAACCCACTCCAGACGGGTGTGGGCTTTTTGCCCAAAGAAGGGAGTGATGGATTGTTTCCCTCAATGACCGGGCCCCCAAATAAACCCGGGGCCTAAACCCAATTGGGATTTTGGGGATGATTTGGGGGACCGCAGAGTAAAGGGAAAAGCGCCAAAAAGTGCCCCAGCTGTGTGTAAACTTCTTAAAGATTTGGGGAAAAACCTTTCCGGTGACGGGGTTTGGAAATGCCAAAGGGGTGCAAATCTGTCATAAAGGCAAAGGGTGGCTATTTGAAAAAACTAAAATCAAAAATTATTTTGATTTTTTTAAAAAACCTTTTTTGGGTTACAAACATGTTTCCCAAAAGTTTTTTTTTTATAGTTTGATTTTCTTAAACTATTTTTTCTACAATTTGAAAATAGTAAAAAATTTAAAAAAACCCCCGGGAATGAGTAGGGGGGTTTCCAAATTTTTGACTGGTGCTGTATTTTCCCACTGCTTGAAAAAAAAAAAAAGATAACTTATAGTTAGATGAACCTGCTCTTCATGAAAAAAATTTTCCCCAAATTTTCTCCCTCTTCTTCATTTTTAATTTGACATTCAGCCCCAGTGTTTGACTGCAGTTTTTCCGCTTCACTGTCCCCATCTCGGGATCCTGCTTACAAACGGGGCCCCCACTGCCCGCAATCAGGACCCGTGACTGAAATTGGACCTTTTTTGGAAGGGAAGGCGGCTGGGTTTTTTTCTCACTATTGATTTTACGGGGCCCTCAGAAAAAATTTTCTAGTCGTCCTGTGGTATGAAAACAGAAAAAAAGTTATTGTCTTGAAGTTCTGGCACTTTCTTTATTGTCTAAAATATATTAGATCGGGTAGCTAGCATTGACAAAAACCATTTAATTTTTTAAATTTAAAAACACAAATTGCCCCCTTTAAAATTAAAAAACCATAAAGGGCCTTCCTTAGTGGGTTTCAAACCCCCATAAATGACTAAAAACCCCTTTAGTACAAGTTTGGGGGCAGTTTTGTTTTAAAGGCACATTTGAAATTTTTTTTTCCTGAAAACCCTTTTCCACTGTTTTATTTCAATCAAAACCAATTGTTTTCCTGTTCCCCGGCCATAAAAACCATTTATAGAAAAAGACAGAAACCTAAATTTTCAATATAGGGAAAAAAAGGGGGGGGCCCTAAATATTTTTGAATCCCTGTAAGAATTGGCAACTCTTCTCATTCTGAAAAAAAGGGTGGGGCCCCTTAAAATTTCAAATCTGAAAAAAGGGGACAGGTTTAAACATGCTTTTCAAACTTTTGGAGACAGACAGAATTTTGTGTTCCCCCGCAAAATTTTTTAAACCTTTGGTTAGCAGACAGACCCAAATTTGGGGGCAACCCCTGAAAAAAAGTTTAGCTTTTTAAATTTCCACACATTGAAATTGTTTTTTAAAAAACCCCTTTGTTATTTTTCTATAGCCAATCCCTTTAAAAATAAAAGGTTTTTCAATTTTTTAACAAAAAGGGCTTTTTCCCAAGCCCCCCTTTAAAAAGCCAGATCGGGGTTTAAATCCCAATAAAACGGGTTTCACTTTTTTTTTTTTTTTTAATTAAAAATACAAAAATTAGGGGGTCTTTTGGTTTGGGGAAAGGGCTTATATTTAGCCTGGGTTTTAAATTTCACAACCCCGGAATTCTTTTAAGATTAAAAAGCTGACTTTTTTAAAAGAAAGTGATTTGCCCCTTTTTTGTACAACACTTAAAAACCCCCAAAAATTGAGAATCTTAAATCCCCCTCCGTTTAAAAAACTAAAGATACAGCTGTAGTTTTAAACCCCCATAAAAGCCCACCCAAAACAAGTACATTAGAGAAAAGAAAAATACAATAAAGTATTTTATACTGTACTATACTCAGTCTTTTTGTACTGTATGAACTAAACTTCTTTTTCCCCTGTACCCCTGCTGTACTGTATTTTCCCCAATTTTGGGTTAACTGTACTATTTTTTCCAATAACTTTTTCCATTGATTTTTTTCGGGCTTTAAAAGGTTTCAAAAATGATACGACAATTGCCATCTAGGTTTGTGTTTCCTTTAAAACTATCTTGTGTCGTAAAAACAGTGGACGAAATTTCTCACCCTTACCGTCAAAAGGGTTTGGGGGCAATCATAAATTTTTTTAAAACCGGTTTCAAATCCTCACTTGTCAGAAAAAAAATTTTTTGACAAAAAAAAACCCAAACCCGGGCCAATTTTAAAAAAAGGGTTTTGTGGGCTTAAAAACTTTTCCCTTCCTATATTTTCCCCTTTCCATTACCCAGTGCAAAATTTTTTTTTTGAAAACATTGCTTTTGTCGAATGCACCTGGTTCAAGGGAAAACCTGCCTAATTATGTCTGAGTGATTTTTCAGATTTTGGGCCTGCTAATGTTTGGGGCCCAATCCCGTTAAGCCAAATTCTTATTTACAATAAAGCTCCCTGGGCCAAAACCCCCCCCGAAAGCTGGGCCCAAATTTTCCCCCCCTTTCACTCCCAAAAATTGTGATTTCAGCCCGGGTCCAACCCGGGTCCCGAAATGCCAGAAAGCAATTGGGTTTTAACCCCTGCGGGGCCACTCGGGCCCCCGTGACTAATCATTTTTGGGCCCATTTAAACTTGAAAAGGCCTATCAGCTACCCAAATTTTTTCAGGGTTTTTCCCGGGCCTATTTCCAAAAGAAATCAAAACATTTGCACAGCGGGAAAAACAGAAATATTTAATTTTTTTCTATTCATCTTGGCAAAAATGTACAGAGACAAAATTAAACCCCAAATTTATTATCATGACAATTAAACTGAAAAGGGTTTTTTAAAATTCCCCACAAAATGGTTTTAGATCCTGCAAAAGATTTAAGACGCTAATATTTTTGTAAGTCCTAGTTTTTGTTCTGTGGGTGTCACTGAGTAGGGTGAACATAAAATAGGGAGGGTTTTACCGTGGGAATATTAATGTCCCAAAACAAAAAAAAAAACCCGCATACTCAAATGGCCTAACGCGGGGAAAGGACCCAAAAACGGGGGGCGATAAGGGGGCCACGGGTCCAAAAAAATTATATTTAAAAATTTCTGTTTTTGGTTGGGCCTTTTCCCCCCCGGATCATAAAAACACACATAAACATTGGGAAAAATGGGAGAATTGCTTAAACGCAACCCCCCCAAAAAAACTCAGCCCCGTTTGTAAAATTTTAAATTGCGGGGTATTTTGCTTTAAAAAAGGCTAAGGTTTTTTCTCCGCCAAAGTGGGTTTTTGAACATTTTGGGGGCGCAAGTTGGGGGTTTTTTTACTACCCAATAAAAGACAATATCCATCCCTGGGAATTTGTGTGACTGGGCCTTCTCAAAAATACTGGAGTACCCCCGCAATAGACTGACTTGGGGGGTGATTTTTCCCAGTCAAAAATCCTGCAATAAGAGCTAAACGCTAAATTTGTATAAACCTTTTAGAATTTTTTTTTTGGGGTGTCACCCCTTTATGGGGCACAATCCAAACCCCTTTCATAATTGCATATTGAAAAGCCCCCAAAGCAATTTGGTCTCTCCTCCACGTGGGATTTCAACCGGTTTCCCCCCCGTTTATTTTCAAAAAAAATTATTTTTTGTAATTCATTTTAAAATTAAATAACACCCTTTGCCTTAATTTCCCAAAATTTTTTTTTATCAGGTTTTTCTTTACTTTTAAAAGGGGCCCTTTTATTTTGGGGGGGGGAAACCCCAATTCCACTATTGTGGCTAAACATTTTTTGACTAGCTTCACATACATAGGGACAAGCGGGGGACCAGGCGGGGTCCCCCAGGAGGCGGGGAAAGTTGGCCACATTCAGATCCCAAAAGTATTATTTAGAACAAAAATGCCCCTGATTCAATGAAAACTTTTCTTTTTATTTAGGTATTTTTCCTCTCGGGGGAAATTTCCAAAAAATTTTTTTCGAAAATGCCCAGGGGAAAAAGCACTGACCTATATAACCTGGAAAACCCCAAAAAACCCAAAAGAACCGTTAATGGGCCCGCGCCATTGCTTTTTAAATTATTTTTTCACGTTCTTCAAACACCGACCCGCCCCAAAAATTCCCAAACCTTTCCCCCCCTTTAAAAATACCTTACTGATTTGTTTCTAACATGTTTTGACGTTATTTTGATATTAGGCAGTTTAAAAGTTTCTTTACATACCTGTAGTAATAAAAAGAAACGGAAAGCCAGTCATGTGGTTTCTTTTTTTTGAAAGGTTGCGAGCCTCCCCGGAGTTCCCGTTTCCAACTACCACAGAGCAACGGCGACTCTTCTTGTTCTGTGGGTTTTAGGCAGACCACTACATCCAAGGGGTTTCTTTCCCCCCACCAACGGACGGTTTTTAAACCCCAAAATAAAATTAATAAAAAAAAAAATCCAGACTTAATAGTGAACTATTTTTTCCCCCTAAATAAAAAATAGTAAAAAAAAAATTTCCCCAAACAAACAAAAATCCCATTTCTTCCTTCCTTTAAATTTTTCCATATCTCCCCCTTTTCGTCCTAGGACCTGAATGGGGGTACGCTTTTTTACAATATTTTTCCCTGTAACTCTTTTTTCCCTTTAAAAATTTTAGCCCCCGGAAAACCCCTTTTTGCCGCAAACCCCAAAGATTTCTATCTTCCTATAAATTTTCTCCACCTTGGCCCGTGCCCTTCCCCCATTGCGATAAAGGCCACAAAGTCCACCTTTTTTACCTTTAAAAATTCAGGTCATCTTTTTGAAAGGGAACCCCTGCACCCTTTCAAATTTAAGGGTTATCCACCCACCATTATATTTACTGTAAAGATAACCCCCAAAAACTACAATGATTTATAGATCATAAAGTTCCCGTACCCTAGCAAAGTCTCCAGCTGGGTTAGCGACCCAAAAAAGTTAGTGAAAAAAGGTTTGATTTTGCTTTGTGATGCTCTTTTAAAAATCCTGTCTTGTTCAGCTTCAGAACAAAAGTAAAAATTTTCCCCTTGAAACAAGTTTTTTTTGGGGAAATTTCCCTTACCAAAAAAGAAAAGCCCTTTACTAGAACAAAATTTATATACTACTATTTTTCTTGGGGAGATAAAATTTAAAAAGGCTTTAAAAAGCCTTTAAAGATAAATTAAAAACTAAATAAATCATCTAGTTTTAAAAAACAAATTTTAAAAAACAAAAAGGGATCCACCCCCAAAATAAGGGGGAAAAAATGATCATCACAACCCTCTCATCTGATCAATTTGTGTCTACTACTCATTCCACAGAAACTACAGAGGGGAAACAAAAACCCCCAGTTTAACCCCCCCTCACAGAGGGTATTCCCCTAAAGGGGAAAACCAAGGTAATCTCAATATCTTTACAATAGAAGCCAAACCAAACCCCCAAAACTGACCAGGTGAAAAACTGATCAAAAAAGTAAAGGGGAGGCTAACATTCTATAACGCTCCCTTTTTCTGCAAAAGTTCTCTCACATTTAAAAACAATAGGATTTTCAATAGAGTGTGCACTTTCTTGGGGAATTTAAATGATGGGAAAATTTTTAACTTAGCTAAAATAAAAAAAAAACTGATTAGGATTTTTCCCCAAGGGAGTGGGGCCCCTGTTTTAAAAAATCTTCCCAAAATCGAGCAGGATTTCCAGATCCCTTGATATTTTACAGCTCTTTCCCCCAATCAGAGCAGGGAAAAAGTTATCTCCTTTTGTTTTTTTTAGGTGAATTTTTGTTTGGGTAAATTGGGGGAAAAACTCCCACAATGTGGGGAAATGGTAGACCTTAGCTCTGTGATCTTCCCGCTGGGTTTTTCCCTGATGGGAGAGAAAAGTCCTCAACATGGTCCCCTGTATGAACAACATCAGGATGAAAAGAAGGCGAGAGAGAAAGGAGATAAAGAACAAAAATTAAATCTCCCCCCAAACTAAAAAAGGAAATATGACGAAGCGGATGTGCGCTTTGGCCCTTTCCCTTTATACGGTTTGGGGGGGGCGGGAAAGACCGGTAAAATTTTTTCGTTCCCAAAAATTTTGGGTGCGGACAGCATGAAACCAAAAAAATTAAAACGTCACTAAAAACATTCACTCCAATCCCGCTGATAGCCGCTGAGTTTTTTTCGCAAAAAGGCCAATATTTCCAAAAATAAATCCCCGCTTTTTTGAATGCTCTTCAGTAACCGCGGACTGTTGCATCATAAAAAGGGGCGTAAACCCAAATTTGCTCATTTCAAAAAACCCCCTCCAAAAAGCAGAGGAGCTGATACTACCTGCAGCTTAGACATTGGGCCCCCTTGGGCATGGGTGGATGACGCAAGTTTCTGCAAAAAAAAACTATTTCCCCCTGTTTTAAAAGACGCTTTTCCCCCCAACGTATAAAAGCCCTTCTAACGATCCTTTTTAAAACAACCCGGTAGATAAACTAAAAAAACAAAAAGTTTTTGGCCTTTTCGTTCGTGGCCCCCTGACGGCAAACAAAGACTGTTTTTTTTGGCTTTTGTACATTTGACAGAAAAAACTCCTTGTGTGAGGGTCTACTTTTTTGTAAATAGTCAGAGACAGAAACCAAGCTGAAAAGCTATTCAAAATTCTGAACTCTTCCTGACTGAGAATGGGCTAAAAATGGGGAAAATGCATTTTGTTTGCAGTATGGTGCCCCGACCATGGCAGGGAAAGGGAAAAAGGAAATTTTGGGGGGTCCATCAAGAAGGCCTCACCTAATGGGTGGTGGAAACCCCCTGTATTATACACGAGAACCTGGCATCAAGGCACTTTCCCCCTGAATTAAATGAGTTTTTACTGACTTTTAAATGTAGTCCAAATTTTTTAAAAACCAACCCACTAAAAAAGAGGGTTCTCCCCTATCTGTGAGGATGGGGGCTGAACAAACCAACTGTGCTGTTTTTACAGTGAAACAGGGTTGGCCCGTCCCCAAAGGAAAAAATCTTTTTTCCCCAGTTTTTTAGCTCAGAGAGCAGTAAGAAAGTTTTTTCGGACAGGAGCCCCAAGTATTAACCCCGCAAAAAATTTAGTGATGGAACTTCCTGCAAAACTGGCCTAACCTTAGGGGCATAAATTTTGGAAAACTAAAAAAATAAATCTACCTTTAAGGGGGAAAAATAAACAACCCCCCTCAGGCACAGACAAGATCCTCTTTCACTCGAAAGCTTTCAAAGTTTAGGCAGGGGACTTGATGAAGGACATACTGATTTATTCGGAACCTGCTGAATTTTTTTTACACCCACTGACTATGATGGGCCCCTCAGTTTATTCCATATATTAAGGAGCATATTTCATCCTGTTTGGGGTTTCCTTAAAAAATCTTCCCTGAAAAAATTTTCCCAATATACTGGGTCCCGAGATCCTTTTTAAAGCACCGCTCCAACTGTTTCAGCTCTGCAGAGGAGGACCCCTTTTTTTGTTTGAACGTCTGACTCCAATTTTAGACTGGGTTTTCCCTCACAAAACACGAGTGGAAAATTAAAGGCTGAGTGTTAGAGAGGCGTATCCACTCTTAGGGGGAGAAAGGGCCCGGGGATTCTTCCCTTCCTTTTGCAAAATCTTATCTTTTTGAACTGGTTTTTCTGCTGTTGCTGCACTGAAACCAAATACAAGGGCCCAGCTTTAAAAATTGAGCAGGAGCCCGAAAAGGGTTTCATTTTCATGCTTCAAACCCCCCCCTTCGAAAAACTTGCACTGAAAACGCTCATTGTGCCATTAATCCGGGCCTCCTCCTTTTGGGTTTTTAAAAAAACAGCACAAAATTTTTTTATTCATTTTTTTTTTTTATGGTCAGTGTTTTTTATATATTGTACCCTGGTTAAAAGTTTTCTATCAATTTGAAGGGTTTTTTATGTATTGATTATATTTTTTTTTATTTTTTAGTATCAAAAGGGGAAAAAAATTTTTTTCAGTTTTTAAAAAAGGGTTTTAAAATTTTTTTTTTTTAATTTCAGGGAAATTGATCACTTTAAATATTTTTCTGGTTTCAGAAATAAAAAAAAGTAATAAAGTTTTCTTTTTTAAGTTGGGTCTATATTTCTTTTTTTTTTTTTTTTGTTTTTTTTAATATTAATAAAGGGTACAATGTTTTTGCAGGGTGGACTTAAAAACCCAATTTTTAGACAATGATACTATTTTACAGTCCAAACGGGGAGTTTTTGGGGGGCCAAAGTTTACTTCTTCCCAGGGGGGGGGGCGTAACCGAAAATAATTGAGAAGCCCCTGCCCTAACCCCAAAGTTTTAGGCGTAAAATAAATGCCTAAACCAGGTTTTCCAAAAGAAACCAAAAAGCTCCGTTTTTTAGGCTTTGCCCTTTTCCCCTCTGCCTTTTCCCTGAAACACGGATGCTTTCCCGGGGTTTTGGGTTTACTCCGCGAGGGTGGGGAGGAACCCCGGGCTAAAACCCCCAAAAAAGCCAAACAATGCAGAAGCACAGGGCTAGGGAAAAAATCCCCAGAAGAAGGGAAACCCAGGAAGAAACCTAGAGAGGAAACCCCGGGCCCCTGACAGTGGGGCCCTCCTCTTCTGGCTGGACGGGGAACAAATGAATTTTTTATAGTATGCTGGGAAAATACAGGGGAAAAAAACTTTTTCTAAAGCCCTATCCTCCTCCCTCACTATCCAAGGGGTTTGTAACCATAAATTTTTGGGGTCAATTCCATATCAATTCCATTTTTTTTTTTGACTAATTCACAGACACTCTTATCCAGAAAGGGATTACAATATTCATTCAAACTTAAATAGCTAGGTGAGACAACAACGCATCACAAACGTATCAAAATTTCATTTTTCCCAGGGGGCAGAAAGGGGTAGGGGTGGGTTTCCCGGAGGGAAAGTCAAGTCCTGAGAGAGGATTTAAAAAAATGGCCCAGAGAGCGGAGGGGAGAGTGAAGATTTGGGGGGGGGGCATTTCCATCTGGGTTAAGGGCCCGATGGGGGGAGCTGACCTGGGTTGGGGTGAGTGGGAGAGCATGACCATCTTGGGGTTTGGGTGATTTTGGGGGGGCATGAACCATCGGGTTAGGGCTGAGTTGGGGGGAGGGATGACCCTCTGGGTTAGGGCTGAGTGGGAGGGAGCATGCCATCTGGGGTTAAAGGGGTGAGTGGGGGAGGTTGGAAAGGGGGATGGGGTAAAGGAAACAAAGTAGGGTCAGAGAAATTGGAGGGGGGTTTTTCAGTGAGACTAGTAGGGGAAACCTCTATGAATTTGGGGGCACGCCGTGGGAAAGGGGATGGGAAAAGGGGGAGGTCAAAAAAGGGAAAGGGGTTTCCCCGTAAACCTTTTTTCCCGTTGAAAAAAATTGAAAGAATTTTAAATTGAATGAAAATTTTCTTCCCCGAATTTACTGGAATTTAAAAGGAAATTTACACCAACCCTGGCAAATACACAGACTCTTTCATAGAACCCTTAAAAAAAACCCGGCAGTATGTCTACTTCACTTCTTTTTTCTACCCCCTGATCAAATCCAGATAGCCCGTTAATAAAACAATTGCTGCAAAACCCGGGGGTCATCCATCAATCTCTTAGGCATAAAAGACATCTATTTTTTTTTGTCGGGAAAAATTTTTTATAACAATTTTCATTTCACAACCCATAAACCAAGGCCCTTTGTTTTTTGGGTTTAGTTTTTCAAGGGGTGTCAGGGAAAGACAAATGAAATTTTGGGGGTCTTTTCTTTGGAGATAAAAAATTTTAGATGTTTGAAATTAGGTTTTTATAGGGGGCGGCCCAACCCCGGGCTTTTCTTTTAAACCCCAAAGGGGTTTTACTAAATTTTTTTCTTCCCGGAATTAGGTCCCTCCTTCCGGGGCTCCCACACCCCTTTTCTGAAAGATTGGGGGTTTATTTTCAACCCTTTTTTCCCCCCCTTTGAAAGGTTGGCCAATTTACCCAATCCCCCTTCTGGAAAGATTCATTTCTCACCATCCCCCCTTCTGTCAAAACCCCCTGAGCTTCTGTTTTTGTAACATGCTGTTTGGCCCCGATATCTGATTGGAAATTTAAATCAAAATAATGTCCTTGATCCAAAAACCCGATTTTTAATCCCCAAAATGGGCAAATGGTTCTAAAAGGGTCTTAGCTTCAATGTGTCTTTCTCTTTTTTTCTTTACCTGCTGTGGTAGATATATACTGAGTGGGAAAAAAAATAGGCCCCTTCCTAAATTGAGTTGCACCCCCCTTTTGCCCCCAAAAAGCCCCACTTTGTCAGGAAAATGGACTCTACAAGGGGGCAAAACTGGATGTCCTTTTGGGGGGTGGACCGTTCTTGATACCCCAAAAGGGAAAAATGGTTTAAACTGCGGGGAAAATGTTTTGCAGTTCTTGAACCCCTCCCAAACCGGGGCTTTTGGGCCCCACTTTCCATAAACCCCGTTTTAAACTTAACACTTAAAAATTTTTGTTTTGGCCCCTTCACCCGCTGAATGAACCATACACAAAAAAACTCCCCTGAAAATGGATTTAACAAAAGGGCAACGATAAGGGATATAGCTTTCACCCGGGCAAACCCCAGGCCCGGGGAAAAAAGCAGGTGTTCCCAATGTTTAATACACCCCAGTTTACACTGTCTTTCCTCTGCCCCTCTCCCATAGCTATGGGCCCCGGCCCCCAACTTGGAATTTTTCTCTATCCCATGACTATGGGCCCCCCGGCACAAATAAAAAATTCCCCTTCTTTTTTCTTCCCCCCTGATCATGTTTAGATACTTAATATTTTTTTTAATGTCATTTTTTTTGCCCTTTTAACTTAGGCGGGAAAGGGAAATGAAAGGGTTTTGGTTCGAATCCCAGGCCCGGGTAGGGGGAAAAAAATTTTCCCATGTGCCTTGAGGCCCAAAGGGACTAACCCATTTTCCCTAAAATTAAAAAAAAGTAAGTGAATCGTTCTTTTACATGTCCCTTAAATCTTTTTCCCTTTCTAGTCAATACAAATCATTGCCCATGCTTTCTTTTCATATTTTTTAAACTCTTTAAAGGTTCAGATAAAAATTTTAATTAGACTTTTAAATTAAAAAATAAATTGAATTTTTTTTCATTAGTAAACTGGTGAGGTGTAATTTTTACATGATCACTAAAGAACCACTCTTACCCTGAGAAAAAATTTCCCCTCTTTTTCCTCCTCTTTTTCATCTTTAAATTTTTTATTCAGCTCCCCTTTTTTTACTGCATTTTTTCCACTTTTAAATGATGCCCTCTCTGGATTTCCCGGGGGTTTCAAAAAACTGGGCTCCCCTGTCAATTCAGGACCCAGTGGGGGGTAGGTTTGGACTCAGTGGGGAAAGGGGAGGGGGCAGCTGGGTTTGTACTCACTTTTTAATTTTTTAAAAATTTGGGTGCCTAAAAAGCTGTGGTGCTTTTCTAACCCCAACAGGGAATATTGTGTTAGTGTTGGGGCCCTCCTTAAATTTTCCCCCCTATTACATACAATGAATCCCCTCAAATGGACCATCCAAAACCAAATTCCCCACAATATATTTACATTTTAAAATCCTTTTTTCAACCCTTTTCCAGAGCGACTTACATTTTGTGGGAAAGTATAAAATGTTTTTTTTTTCTGGCCCCCTGGGGAAACCCAATCCTGCCGGCAAACCCTTTCCCCCACCTTGGACACACTGGGCCCCAATTTTTGCCCGCCCTGGGCCCCGGACTCGAAACCCGGATCTCTTTGTGGCACAGCTTTTCACTGCATGCAGTGCCTTAGAAAAACTGCCCCATCGGGAGTCACATAATCAACTGGAAAATTCAACAGCCTTAACCCAAAATAGTCCTGGGCCCTATATTGGAAATCTAAAAATGGGGTGGGGAAAAAGGGCTGTTGAAAAAATACTGTATTTTTGTGGAAAAAGGGAAAAAACTTCCTCTCTGGTTCCATTTCCCCAAAAGTAAATGGGGCTTTTTAAAACACTTTAAAAAAATTCAAATTTAAAAATTTTATTTGTTGTTTTATTTAATTGTTACAAAAAAGAAACCTATCTAAATCCTTTAAAGCGAAAAAAACTTTCATATGCATTAAGAAATAATGGGGGCTAGCAAATTTGGGTTTTCCCAAAGGGGGAATTTTTAGAGCGTAGTGGGCATGTTTTGACCAATTTAATATATAAAGAGAAATTGGGGTCATTTTAAAAGTTTCTTTTGTCAAAATGGGGATTTGGGGGCCGTGTTCAAAAGGGTATTTTTTATTTTTAATTTGGGATTTTTTAAATTTAAATTTTATATAAAAAATTTCCCCCCTTTATAAAAAACATTGGGTAAAGGTTTTAAAAAAGAAGCTGGGCCGGGATGCATGGGACATTTCATTTACCATAATCAGCCTGGGAAAGCTTTTTCTTGAACAATCTTCCCTTTTACTTTCCAAATTAAACCGGATTTAAATTTTTAAAAATATTTTTTTTGGGGAAATGAGGGAAATTTATAGGTCTTGAAACGAAAACTTAAATGCTGTGATACTTTTGCCCCCACCCCCTGATGTACCCTCAAAGCCAAAAGTTTACTGGGCATTTCAAAAATCTGTCTCTCAAAAATAGTCCTGGTCCCTATATTTTTTTATCTTACTTTGTTTTAAAAAGCTAACTTTTTTTGCTTTGTGGGGACAAAACCTTGCAAGTCAATTGATTAAAAAATACAGTTTCTTTACTTTAAAAGACGCTCTTATCCGAGCAAATTACAGGAGCAATTAGGGTTAAGGGGCCCTTGCTCCAAAGGGGACATCGACAGATTTTTTTCACCTTTTTTGGCTCGGGGGAAAAAAAAAAAACCCCCCCACCCTTTTGGGTTTCTGGGAAAACGCTCTTAAAACCCAACTACCTTCCGCCATTTGTTAAAAACGCTAAGTACTTCAAACTGGTTACAAACTGCCCTATTTGAAAAAGCCTTGTTTTTTGCATAGGTCAAATGTTCTTTGTGATGCCATTTTTAGGGATTTTTCCCCTTTAGCTTCAGGGCAAAAACTAAATATTTTAAATTAAATTTTTTTGTTGTTTCAAACTAGAGAAAAAAAGAGTTTGACCACACAGATAAAGTCCAATCTTTTTGGGGAAAGTGTCTACATTTGTTTTTGCGGGGGTCCTGCTGTAATTTATCAGTGTAAAGCGGTGGATTTGAAGTCAGGCGGGGGAAAACACAGAACTCGAAGAAATTACTTTTCCCAACTGAGTAAAACAATTTCAGAAACCTCCACACAGAAAGGAAAAAACCCGCTCACCAAAGACCGAAAACTAAAAACAACCAAAAAGCACAAAACACCCTTTGGGGCCCCTGGGTTAAAAAGGGGGGCGTAATTTAAAAATAATGGGGAACCGGGGTCTGACTTAGACAACAGGTGCAACAAAACAAGATCGGGAGTAGCTAGTATTCCGGTGACGACGAAAAAGCCGCAGCCTGCCCGGCAAGGGGAGGGCCGCCCCCAAATCCCCTGACAAATAAAGTATTTTTTAATGGTGCTCCCGTGGGATGTTTTAAAGTTTTTGATATTTTTTTTTCACCCAAACCCGATCTTACTTCTCCACACAACCCTTTTTCCCGACCCTTTTTTTAAAAGCCTTTTTTTTTTGGGGGCCCCCAAAGGTGCCGCTTTGGGGGTGCCCCCCTTTCTTAGAGGTGTTGCAACTCTGGGGCCTTTCGAACAGGTGTTATATTAAATGGGGATCATGTGAAAATCATGGGAACCAAATTTAAAAAATAAAACACCTGTGGGGCTCTAAAAAAAATTATGTGACTTTCTGAAGGTTTTTGGTTTTCCCCCCAGATTTATTTTAAAAAAGGTTTGGGGTTCATGAAACAAAGGGGGTTGAAATAACAATGCCGCACCACTTTTTCCCCTTTTTTATTTTTTATAATTTTTTGAAAAATTTTTTTTTTTAATGTCACTTCACCATTTGGACTATTTTGTGTATTCCTTACAAAAAATCCAAAAAAAAAATCTGTTTTTAAAATTTCAGGCTGTAATGCAACAAAAAAGGAAAAAACCCCAAGGGGGGGGAAACTTTTTGCAAAAGGGACTGTACATGACTTTATTTTTAAAAAAGTGAAATACCTTTTCCCTTTAAAGGGGCGGTAGGTTTCTTGAAAAGGGGTGTTTTTTACATACAAAAACTTTTTTTGTATAGCTTTTTCCGTGACCCGAAAATCCTTCCCGCCGGAGCAAGGAGGAAAGGGGGGCCTCGGCAGAATCCGTGACACTTCCAATCTGTTTTCCTATAATAGACAAATCCCTTTTGGAAAAGTGGAAACTCATGGGCCCCCTTTGGTTTTTTTCTGCATTCTTCTTTTATCTATTGGGGTTTTTTTTGGTGGTATTCAGACCAACGTTTAAAAAAGGGGCACACGCCAAACCCTTTTGGCTGGGGTGTGATAGGACAATTTTTTTTCGGGGCCCCCGGGGAGATCACAGGGGAAAGACAACTTTGGGATGGGGTTTGTCACTCCCGGCACTCAGCCCTTGAAAACCAATTTATCTGTCAGTCTAATCTGGAAGAACTGATACAACCATAAGAACCATTCATTTCTGGGCAGATCTAATATTGGGAAACTGAAACAACCCTAAAACCATTCATTTCTGTCAGATCTAATAAAGGAAAAACTGAAAAAACAAACCCTAAGGGGAACCTTTTATACTTTTCAAAAATCTAAAAAGGAAGAACTTTAAAAAAACAAAACCCTAAAACCATTCATTCTGTCAGATCTAAAATAGAAAACTGATACAAAACCTAAAAAAACCATTCTACGTCAATCTAATTGGAAAAACCGGGAAAACCAAAAAATAAAAATCCATTCCCCCCAAAAACTGAAAATATAATAGGAAACGAAAAACCAAAACCCTAAAACCTTCAAAACGGGCAAAATAATATGGGAAAAAAACTAATACAAAACCCTAAAAACCTTCATTACGGTCAAAAATCCCAATAGGAAAAACCCGAAATACAAAAGAAAAGGAGAGGGGGAAACCCCGGGAAAAAATTCATGTACAATGTTTTTTTTTCCCTTGGCAGATCAAAAGCATTTTTTTTTTTTTTTTTTTCCAAAAATAATCACCAATTTAGTTTTTTTTGTTAAAAATTTTAACTACCCCG
>CM072220.1:77745314-77887346 GCA_036851935.1 Coregonus suidteri
AAACCCCAAAACCCACCGGGGGACCTGTATGACCTGCAGAAGCGGGGAAAAAAGTAAAAAACCTCCATCATCCCCAACTACCCGCCGAGACTAAAATCCTGCATTGCCGACTGTCCCCCTGCTTAACCATACATTCCAGGCCCTCTGAATTTGCTAAGTGCATTTGGTGATCCAAAAGAGGATTGGGAAAAGTCTATGGTCAATAACCAAAATAGAACTCTTTTGGAAAAAACCAAACTCGTCGTGTTTGGAGGACAAAAAATACTTTTTTATCCAAAAAAAACACCACCCCTACTGTGAAGCTAGGGGGGGAAAAACCCCCATGTTTTGGGGGCTTTTTTCTCAAAGGGACCGGGACCTGATCGTGAAAAGTAAAAAATAAAGGGGGCCCATTTTCTGAGATTTTGAGTAAAACCTCCTTCATCAGCGGGGCCTTGAAATAAACGGTGGGTCTTTCAGCATGACAATGATCCCAAACACCGCCCGGGCAACAAAGGGATGGCTTCGAAAGAACTTTCAAGGTCCTGGATTTGCCAGCCAGTCTCCAGATCTCAACCCCATAGAAATCTTTTAGGGATTTGAAAGTCCTGTGCCCAGAAACACCCCAAAACTCACTGCTCTAAGGGATCTGCAGGAGAAATGGCCAAATCCAGCAACATATGGGGAAAACCTTGTGAGACTTACAGAAAATGTTTGACCTGTGTCATTCCCCAAAAAAGGGTAAAACAAAGTTTGAGAACTTTTGTTTTTGCTTCTTTTTTCCAACATAATTTGCAATAAATTCATAAAAATCCTAAAATGTGATTTTTCGGATTTTTTTTTTTCTCATTTTTTCTGTCAGTTTTACGTTACCTATGATAAAAATTTACGGGCCTCTCCATCTTTTAAGTGGAACTTGCACATTGGTGGCGACTATATACTTTTTCCCCCCACTGTATGTGGCCATGTTAGAGAAACTTTTTCCAACAGTCGACGGGAGTCCAGATCCCTTGATATTTTAAGATCTTCCCACAATCAAGCAGGGAAAAAATTTACCCTGTGTGTATTTTAGGTAATTTTTTTTCTTGATAAAATTGGGAAAAATCCCCAAAATTTGGGGGGCGTGGTAACCCCTTAGGTCTGTGATTTTCCCGCTGTTTTCTCTGGATGTGAGAAGTCTAAAATGGTCTCCTGTGTGAACATCAGAAAAACCAGTCTTAGTATATTTACAAACACTTTATTTAAAAAGCCATTTTACATCACCGTTTCACAGAGTCTTTACGATACCCAACCTAACGTATCGGGCTAAAAAAAACGCCAAAACCAGTCCCAGAACCAGCGTTTCGGGTTTTCGGGTTTTCCCTTTCCCTCTCTGCCTTTTTTCCCCCTGAACAGGGAGCTTCCGGGGTTTGTTGACCCGCTGAGGGGCAGGTCCCGAACACCCCCCCAAAGGCAAGCAATGCAAAGCACAGTGGCTGGGAAAAACCCCTAGAAGGAAGGAACCTAGGAAAACCTAGAGAGGACCGGCCTGGCAAGGCCAGCCCCTTTTCTGGCTGTACGGGTAACAAATGACTTTATATAAGTATCGCACAATACAGGGAAAAAAACATTCAAAATGTTTGAGCCATATCCCCTCCACTCCTATCACAAGGGTTAGTAACCATCGGGGTTTTGGGGTAAATTCCATATCAATTCCTTTTTTAAAATTTGCAAATTTCAGCAACCTCTTATCCAAAGTGATTTACAATAGTGCATTCATTTTAAGATAGCAGGTGAACAAAAAAACGCACAAAATCGTTAAATTACTTTTCTAGGTAAAAAAGGGAGTGAGTAGGGTCCAGAGGCAAAGTCAGGCATGAGAGGGATAGGTAAAATGGCAGAGAACGGGAAGAGAGAGTAAAGTTTGGGGGCGGTCATGACCATCGGGTTAGGGCTGGTGGGAGGAGCTGACCATCGGGTTTGGGCTGATGGGAGGAGCATGACCATCTGGTTGGGGCTGAGTGGGAGGCCCCATGCCACGGGTTAGGTGAGTGGGAGGAGCTGCCCCTCTGGGTTGGGCTGAGGGGGAGGGCATGCCCATCTGGGTTTGGGGTGGAGTGGGAGGGGCATGACCACTGGTTAGGGCTGAGTGGGGGCATGAAATCTGGGTTAGGGCTGAGTGGGGGGAAAGCATGACCATCGGGGTTAGGGCTGATAGGAGGAGCTACCATCGGGGTTGGGGCTGATGGGAGGAGCATGACCATCTGGTTAGGCTGGGGGGAGGACATACCATCGGGGTTAGGGCGGTGGGGGGGGCATGCCCCTCTGGTTAGGGCTAGGGGGAGGACCCATGCCTCTGGGTTGGGGCTGAGTGGGGGGAATGACCATCGGGGTTCGGCTGATGGGAGGACATACCTCTGGGTTGGGGCTGAGTGGAGAGCATGACCATGGGTTGGGGGCTGAGTGGGGGGAATGACCATCTGGTTGGGGCGAGTGGGGACATGACCATCTGGGTTGGGGGCTGATGGGGAGCAACCATCGGGGTTAGGGCTGAGTGGGTAGGTTGGAGGAGGATGGAGAAAAGGACCAAGTAGGGTCAGAGATTTGGGGGGGGTTGCAGTGGATTAGTAGGAAACCCTCTAGTGAAGATGGGGTCCAGGGGAGGGACTGGAAAGGGTGGGTAAAAAGGGGAAGGTTTTCCAGTAACCATTTTTCCTATTGAAAAACATTGAAGAGAATTGGGAATTAGAATGACAGTGTACTTCCTAAATTGCGGGAATTTAAAGAATTTACCCCAAACCCGGGCAACTACACAGACTCTTTCATAAACTCAAAACACTGGCCTATGTCTACCTCTGATCACTCCAATAGCCGCGAATAAAAAAAAATGCGACAATACTGGGTCCCCATGAAAGACTCATAGCATGAAAAACATCTATCTTTCATCAAACCCCGTTCTATACAATTTTCATGCAAAACGTAAAAACTTTGTTTTTTTAGTTCTTCGGGGTTCAGAATGACAGAATAAACTTAGGGAGTCTTATTTTTGGAGATAATCATGATGTAGTAGCATATAGTGGCGGCCAACCACAGACTTCTTTTTTATCACCCAAAGGTTTTACTGTCTTCTCAAAATTCAGCCTTCCTGTGTTGCTCCCCACATCCCCCTATTCAAATGATGCTTTTCACCATCCCCCATTCTGAATGTGCATTATCTCCCATCTCCCATTCTGAATGATGCATTATCTCACCACCCCCCTTCTGATTGCATTATCTACCATCCCCCATTCTGTCACACCTCTAGTTTCTGTTTGAAACTACTGTGGGTCTATTCTGATTGGAATTAATCAACTAATGTTATTGATCAACAACTCCGATTTTTAAAACCCAAACATGGTAAAATGGTTCAAAGGGGTCTTAGCTTAAAATGTGTCTTTCTTTTTTTGTTTTTGCCCTGCTGTGGTGAGATTTTAAAATGAGTGCACAAAACTTTGGGAACACCTCCTAATATTGAGTTGCCCCCCCTTCTGCCCTCAAAAACCTAACTTTGCAGGGCAGGGACTCTAAAAGGGTTTCAAACCCCTTCCACAGGGATGCTGGCCCATTTGTTTCCCAATGTTTCCCAGTTTTTTTTGTAGTGCTGGGGTCTATGATTTTGCTGACTTTTGCAAAAATTTTAAAGGGGAAACTGGCTCTCTTGCGGAAACACGGGAAAAGCTTCTACAAGGCTTTTTTGGAATAGGGTGGGGGGAGATTGGGGAAAGGGCCGGGGATTGGGGTTTTTAAAATACGCCATTTTATGTTACATAGGAATAAATACCAGGTTCTGAACAAAGGAGGGAAAGACAACATATTGGATCAACAGATTGGCCGTTTCTCTCCAGATATAACTGCGATTCTGTAAATTAATACTGTGAACTTTGATAAAATATATTTTATAATAAAAGAACAGTGTAAGGGACTTCTTATCTCACGGGCATAATTAGAAACGTGTCTTGGACCCACAGTGTAAAGGGGGCTGGATTCCTTTTGGTGGTGGCCCCTTTCTTATACCCAGGAAACTTTTGAACTGCGGGAACGTTTTTGGCAGTTCTTGACACTTTAAAAAGGGTGTGTCGGTACCTCCCACCATACCCCTTTCCGGGCACTTAAATATTTTTTTTTGGGCCCTTCACCCTCTGAATGAACACATACAAAAAAACCTTTCTTTAACCCTTCATCTACACTAAAGTGGATTTAACAAGAGACATCAAAAAGGATCATAGTTTTACCAGGTCAGTCTAGGCAGGGGAAAAACAAGTGTTCCCGATGTTTTAAAACCTCAGGTCACTTCTTTTTCTCTCCCCCCTCCCCTGGCTTGGGGCCCGCACGTTATGGTTCTTGTCTTTCTCTTCCTGTCGTCATGTTTAATACTTAATGTTTTGTTAATGTCTATTTACTTGTAAATTAGGCTTTACGCTTGGCAGAAGGAAATGAAAGGGTTTCTGGTTCAATCCCCAAGCCGACTAGGTGAAAAAACTGTCGATTGCCCTTGAGCAAAACACATAACCCCAAATTTTCCCTAAAAATTAAAAAAAAGTATAAATCGTTAAAATTTTACAAAGTCATTAAAACTTTTTACCTTCAGTATTCCCCTTTAGACCAATTTTTGCTAGCCACAAACCCTTGCTAAAGCTTGCTTGCATTTTTTAATCATCTTTTGGTGTCAATAAAAATTTTAGTACTTTTTTAATACAAAATTGAAGTATTTTCATGAGTAGCAGGGGAGGTGACTGACATATGCACAAAGAACCTCTCTTACCGTGGAAAAAAGATTTCCCAATCTTCTCCCCCTCTTCTTTATCTTTAAAGTTGACATTCACTCCAGTTTGATGCGTCTTCCCTTCCGATGCCATCTCTGGATCCTGCTTAGCAAACTGGGCTCCACTGTCACAATCAACCCAGGACGTAGGGTTTTGGCTCAGTGTGGGAAAGGGGAGAGGCGGCTGGGTTTGTACTTTTCTGTTAATCTTAAACCGGACATATTTGACAATTGCGCCCAAAAAGCTGTGGTGCTTACTAACACAACAGGACATTTGTGTTTGTGTGGGCCATCAAATGAAATTTTCAGCTCTTTCATTCTGAATATTTATATCAAAAGAATCACCTCAAATGGACCATCAAAACCAAGTTCAATACTATTTTAAACCAACTTTCCACTCCCCAAAAGTAATGGGTTTTTAAAAAACTTAAAAAATTTTAAAAAATTTCATTTTTATTTGTTGTTTTATTTATTTGTTCCAAAGAAGAAAACCCGTCTAAAATCCTTTTTACTGAAAAAATATATTTATACATTAAGAAAATAATGGGACTACAAATTGATTTCCCAATGGTGAGTGTAGAGGGGGTTTTACATTTTTACTAGATAAATAATATAAAGAGAAAATTTGCTCAGTTAAAAATTTTTTAGTCAAAAAAGTTATTTGGGTGCCGTTTCAAAAAGGGAATTTTGATTTAATTTTCTTTTTTTTTATTTAAAATTTTATATGAACATTTTTTCCCCCGTGATACAAAACCGTGCTAAAGGGTTTTAAACAAGGCTGTGTATGACGGGAGATTTCATCAGCAAATCAAACACTGGGAGAAGCGTTGCCTAAAAGATCTCCTTCTATTTCCAAAATGGGAGCAGGGTTTATTTATATAAAATATTTTTGGGGAACTGAGCAAATTATAGTCTTTTAGCGAAAACTAACGCTGTGAGACTTTTCCTCACCCTCTTTGGGCCATCAATGCCGAGTTCACAAGACTGTTTCCATAATCAATGGGGATTTCAACAGTCTTCGTCAAATAGTCCTGGGCATATATTGTTTTTCTTTTATTTTTATAAAAAATGCTAAATTTTTAGCATTTGTGGCACAAAACCATTGCAAGTCAAAATACGATACAGTCACAGTAAATCTACACCCCCTTTTCATTTTGCTACTTTAAAAATTAAAGAGATTAATGTATTTTTATCCTCCGACCTCAAAAACATCCCACATTTTCAAATGTAAAATCCATTCAATCATTAATTGAAGTACAGTAGATTAATAAAATACTGCACCGGGGACAAAGCTGCGTATTTGAAAAAAACTTGTTAGTGCATAGGTCAAAGTATCTTTGGGTGGAGTATGAAGTGGTTCTGTCCGGGAAAACACGGGGCAAAGAAAACTTGGGATGACTTATCCTCCAGGGATCAACCCATAAAACCATTCAACTGTCAATCTAAAATGGAAGAAATGAATAAACCATAAAAACCTTCATACTGTCAAATTAAAATGGAAGAACTGAATACACCATAAGAACCTTCAACGTCGATCTATAGGAAGAACTGAATACAACCATAAAAACCCTTCATCTTCGATCTAATTGGAAGAACTGATCAACCAAAGAACCATTTATACTGTAGATCTAATATGGAAAACTGATAACCATAAGAACCATTCATACTCAGATCTAAAATGAAGAATGAATCAAAAGAGAAGAGGGTTGACCCGTACAAATTAAATTCAAACTTTTTTCATTGGGTTCAACGCAGTTTTCCAAACATATTTATCATCTGTTTTTTTGTAAGATTTTAATTAACAAAAAAATAAAAACAACATTCAACAAATTTTTCTGGGGGACAGTTCAATAAGGAAATCAGTCTTGAAATACCTTTTTTAGGGCCCCAAACTATGGATTTCACATACTGGGCAGGGGGGGCCCATGGGGGGGCCTGGGAGGGTACCCCCAAAAGCTCTGGTGCATTCCCGCAGTCCATCCATTTAGCACTCCCCCAAAATTTAAAATTTTGGCATTGTGTTGTTGACAAATGGCACATTTCAGAGTGGCCTTTTACTGTACCCAGCACAAGTGCCCGTGTAAAGATCATTTGGGGGCCCGGCCCACCCACACCAAAAAGAAATTTTTTTCCCCCCTAAAGGGCTTTATTACAGATAAATACTCCCCGTTTCACGCTGTCCGGGGGGCGGGGGGTCGATGATCCCGCGGTGAAAAAGCAGATGTGGGGTCCTGGGCTTGCACGGGTTTCACGTGGGCTGCCGGGGGAACCGTTGGATGTTCTGCCATATTCTCATAAAAAAATGTACATTCATTTTCTTGGCCCAGCTCTGGTGAACTTTCTGCATCAGCTGCCAATTGCGCCTACCTCTCTGTGGCTGTGTTGTGTGACAAAACTGCACATTTTCAGAGTGGCCTTTTATTGTACCCCACAAGGTGCCCTGGTAATGATAATGTGTTTAATATAATGATCATGCTTTTCTCATTTTAAAAGAATAAGCTTTTTTGCATAGGAAAAATTTTTGGATCTTTTTTTTCGCTAATAAACAGTGACCAAAACTTTACTGCATTTTTATTTTTGTTCGTATAGTTTAGAAAACAATTTATAAATACTATCTTTCTTTAAATTGTCCATGTTTGGTAAACAGGGGGTAGACTAAAAGGAAATGTTACCCCCAATAAGAACACATACAACAAATTTTAAAAATAGGAAAAAAAAATTGTAGACAAGGTTTAAAACATGATGAGGGGAAGGGGCTTTTGGGTATATCATGGGGTGCCAATACCTAGTCAAAGGTAGCTTGGGTACGTGGGGAAAAAAGTATTTGTCAGCCACCAATTGTGCAAGTTCTCCCCCTTCAAAAATGGAGAGGCCTGTAATCATAGGGACCGTCAAATTGACAAAAAAATAGATTTTTTTATCCAAAAATCCATTGTAGATTTTTAATGAATTTATTTTCAAATTATGGTGGAAATAGTATTTGGGCAATAAAAAAAAGTTTCTCAATCTTTGGGTTTTATACCCCCTTTTTGGCAATGACACAGGTCAAAAAGTTTTCTGTATGTCCCCTTCACAGTTTTCACACACTGTTGCTGGGATTTTGGCCCCTTCCTCCATGCAATCTCCTCTAAGGGGTGTGTTTTGGGGTTCGCTGGGGAACACGGACTTTTTAACTCCCTCCAAGTTTTCTATGGGTTGAGACTGGGACTGGCTAGGCCCCTCCCGACCCTTTAAATGCTTCTTACCCCACTCCTTCGTTGCCCCGGGGTGTTTTTGGGTCATTGCATGCTGAAAGACCCCGCCTGTTTTTTTCTTCATGCCCTTGCTGATGAAGGGGGTTTTCACTCAAAATCTCCGATACTGGGCCCCCTTTATTCTTTCCTTTTCACGGGTCTCGTCCTGGGCCCTTTGCAGAAAAACAGCCCCAAAACATGATGTTTCCACCCCCTGCTTACAGTAGGTATGGTTTCTTTGGGTGCAGCTAGCTTTTTTGTCCTCCAAAAACACAGTTATTTTTTACCAAAAATTCTATTTGGTTTCATCTGCCTAGACCCCCCAACCTCTTTGGGTCATCCAAAGCACTCAGCAAACTTCAGCGGGGCCCGGGCTGTACTGGCTTAAACGGGGGGCACCTGGGACTGCGGATTTGAGCCCCGGCGGGATAGTGTTTACGATGGTAGGCTTTGTTACTTTGGTCCCACTCTCTGCAGGTCTTTACTAGGGCCCCCCCCTGTGGGTTCTGGGATTTTTGCTCACCGTTCTTGTGATCAAATTTTACCCCCAGGTGAATCTTGCTTGGAGCCCAAAATCGAGGGAGATTATATGGTCTTGTATGTCTTCCATTTCCTAATAATTGCCCCCACATTTTGTTTTCTTAAAAACCAAGCTGCTTACCTTTTTCAGATTCTTTTCCCCACCCTTTGGTGAAAGGCCCTACAATTTTTTTTTTCGGGTGTCCTTTGACAGCTTTTTTGGGTCGGGGGCCATAGGGGTTTTTTTGGAGTTTTACTGTTTGGGGTTTTTTGGACAGGTGCCTTTTAAAACTGATAAAAGTTCAAACGGGTTGGGCCTTAAAACCCGGGTAAGATGGGGGAACAGGGGAGCCTAAAAAGAAGAAGTTCAGGTCTGGTAGCCAGAAATCTTGCTTTTTGAAAGGTGCCCAAATACTTATTTTCCACCAAAATTTTCCCAAAAAAATTTTCCTAAAAAATCCTACAATGTGTTTTTAGGGAAAAAAAATACTAAATTTGCCCTGTCATAGTTAAAGTTTCCCCATATAAAAATTACAGGCCTCTCTAAATTTTTTTAAAGTGGGAGAACTTGCAAAAGGTGGGCTGACTAAATATTTTTTTTCCCCCCGGATATAAAATGGGTCCCAAATACCTATTCAATGAAGTTTGGGCTATAGCTTTGGCTATATACATGGGGTGCCAAACCTGGGTCCTGGTAGCTTGGAAATATCCAGGGGTCCAATACCTAGTCAATGTAGTTTGGGGTTTATATCCACGGGTCCCAATCCTGGGTCTATGATATTTTTGGCATATACATTGGGGGGTTCCAAATACTTCATGGTGCTTGGCTATAAACATGTGGTCCCAATCCCTTTAGTAAATGGTACCCTTGGCAAATTACAGGGGGGGCCAATACCTATTCAATGATAGCTTGGCTATATACAGGGGGTGCCAAACCTATCAATGAAATTTGGCTATATAATGGGGTCCCAAATCCCTAGTAAAGGTAGCTTGGCTATAAACCAGGGGTTTCCCCAATACCTAGTAAACGATGCGGGGCTATATACAGGGGTCCAAATACCTAGTCAAGGGTATTTTGGAAATATACAGTGCCTTCTGAAAGTATTCAACCCCTTTGCCTTTTTCCACATTTTATTACTTTTACACCCAAATTCTAAAATTAATTACATTTTTTTTTTTCCCCATCATCAATCAACCACAAAACCCCCCCATAAGGGTCAAAGCAAAAGACGGGTTTTTTTAGAATTTTTTTTCCTATTTTTTTAAATTAAAAAACGGAAATAAAATTTTTTACGTGGTCCTCTGTAGCTCAACGGGGTTAGAGCACGGCGCTTGTAACCCCAAGGTATGGGTTCGCCCCCCGGGACCCCCCAAACCCAAAAAAATTTTATGAAACACATGACTGTAAGTCGTTTTGGGATAAAACGTCTGCTAAATGGCTTTTTTATTTTATTATTTTTAACATAAGTATTCAAAACCCCCTTTACTCAGTACTTTCTTGAACCCCTTTTGGGCGGGCGTTCAGCATCGAGTCTTTTTGGGGAAATAAACCTACAAGCTTGGCAAAACTTTTTTGGGGGAGTTTTTTTTCCCTTCTTCTCTGCAGATCCTCTAAACTCTGGGGGGTTTTGGATGGGGAGCGTTGCTGCACACAAATTTTGGTCCCTCCAGTGTTTAAAAATGGGGTTCAAGTCGGGGCTCGGGCTGGGCCGGGTGAACCATCGTCCCATCGGGAAAGTCCTGGGCTCTGGAGCAATTTTTTCTCAAGGACTCTCTTACTTTGCTTTTTTCCCATTATTCCCTCGTTTTGATTAGCCCTCCCAGCCCCTTTGCCCCCTAAAAATTCTGCACAGAAATAAATGCTGCCACCCCACCATGCTTCTCGTAGGCTGGTGCCAGGTTTCCTCCAGAAGTAACGCTTGGTTTTCAGGCCAAAGATTTCCCTTTTGGGTAACATCAGAACAGGGGGGAAATCTTTTTTCTCAGGTCAGAGTCCTTTAAGTCCCTCTTGGAAAACTCCAAGCGGGGGTTTAACTCGGGAGTCTGCCCAAAGGGATCTTTGGGGTTTTTTGGTCACCTCCTGACCAAGGCCCTTCTCCCCCCGATTGCTCATTTTCCCCCCCAAATTGCAAAGGTTTGGCGGGGGTGACAGCTCTAGGAAAGCCCTTTGGGGGTTCCCCAAACTTCTTCCTTTGAGAATAGAGGTTTCCAATTTGTTTTTTTGGGGGCCCTTTCCCAATTTTCAAAAATTTTTTGGTCCCCTTTCCCCCAATCTGGGGCCTAAACACAATCCTGTCTCTAAAGTTTACGGACTTTCCCTTCGACCTCATGGTTTGGGTTTTTTTGGGCCTAAACCCTGCAATTCAACTGTGGGTTTTTAATAAACAGGTGGGGTCCCTTTTTTAAAACCACTTTCCAATAAATTGAATTTATCTAAAGGGGGACTCCAATCAATTTGTAGAAAACGGCCCTTCGGGGGAAGATAAATGAAACGGGATGCACCTGAAAAAAAATTTCGGTTTCATAGCAAGGGTCTGGAATACTTATTAAAAAAGGTATCTTTTTATTTTTTTCTAATACTTTTTGAAAAATTTGCCCAAAACCCTTTTTTTTTGGGATTTGCCATTATGGGGTATTTGTGTAGATTGATAAAAAATAAAATCAATTTAAAAAAAAGGCTGTAACGTATTTTTTGGTTAAAAAAGGGAAAGGGGAAGCCCCTGAATATTTTCCCAAAAGGCACTGTATGACACTAACTTTTTCATTTTAAAACACTTTTTTTATATTTAGGGCACAAGAGAAGAGGAGGTTGCCCAGCAAAAATTAAATGTAAAAACTTTGTTTTTTTCATTACATATTTGTAATTTAGCAAGTTTCTTATCTGAGCGCTTTTTGGGGCCCAAATTTGGGGGTTTTAATTGCCTTGCTCAAGGCCACAATAAACAGATTTTTGCCCCTATTTTGGCCCCTCGGGATTAAAACCCAAAAACCTTTTTCAGTTCCCTTCCCAACACTAATAAGAAAATAAAAACAAAACTTGAAACATTCAGGAATTTTTCATAATGGAAATTGAAATTTAAATTTTTATTGGGGAAAAAAAAGATTTTTTTTGGGAAAACCATTTAAAAAGGTGGAGTTATTATGCAGTCTGATAGCAGTGGGTGAGTGGCGTTTTCGCAGGCAGTTTGTAGGGGCCCTTTGAAAAAGGAACTTTGTGGCTTTTCCCCAGGAGCCTGGTGGTCATTACCTTTTTTTTGGAGGGAGCAGGTCATTCATTGGATGGTCAAGTGTGCGTCCTTCCCCCAGGTGCCCTGCAGCCTATTCCGCCTGCTCTCAGTGAGGGGAGCTGTGGTTGGCCCTGCTCCCCTCTGGGGGATGATCCTAAAGGCCCCCTTTTCCCCCCGGGGTTTTTTTTGGGGCCCTTTCTTTTTTTTAAACGGGCATCCAACTAACAGCCTCCCTGTATTCCAACAAGGCTGGCCATGTATTTAGACTGTGCCCGTTTCTTCGGGAGGACTTACTGGCAAGAAATTTCAAAAAGGTTTTTTTGGGGCCCTTTTTTCACTGGTTTGCCCAAGGTCACCATGGGTTTTAGAGTCTAGATAAAAACCAAGATATTTGGGGTTGTTTTTTTAAACCACTGGTATTTCCCTGTCCCCTGGGAATTATGGTGCAGGTTGTGGATGTCTCTAGAAAAACAATCTAAATTTTCCACAGACTTTATCCCTTTCCCAGGCCCATGTTTTTTGGTTTTTGGCCCCTCCCAGCTGCTGTATCTCCAAGCCCGGGAATGTCCTCTTGGATGCGGGTTTAAGGGTATGGCTCGGGAAAACCCCAAATCGTCTGCATACCCAGTGTCCAGAGTGTCACTGAAGACAACTTTTCGGGGGGACATGTGAAGGAAAAACCCAGATAGGGTAAAACCAAAGCCCCTTTTTGGGGCACACCAGAGGTGACCTTTTCCCAAGGGCTAAATGTGCCATTGCCTCACCCTCTGCCCTCTTTGGGGGGTTTGTGCTGGGGAGCCAGGCTAGAAACCCCTTGGACACAGTTAAAGTCAACAGATGTTGCGGGAAACTTTGCGTGATCCCTCGATCAAAGGCTTTGGAAAAACACCCAGAAAACCCCCTCCCCATTGGGGGGTTTTATGGAGTCTGTAGCTTTCGCCAGGAGTTTTGGTTTTTCCAAAAAAAGGGCTAGTAGTCGGGGGTTTTGGGGAGGTAGTCATCTAATCGTGCACTCAAAAATTCCCCTCCTCCTGGCAGGGGACGGTTTTAAAAACAATGTTTTGTTTAAGGGGGCTAGTCTTCTGCATGCCTTTAGTAGCCGGGCGGGAATTCCCGGGCCCCACTTTGTTTTTTCGGGCTGAGTCTGTCAGAGCTTGTTTTAAAAACCTGGCCAAATGCTGCACAGCAAAACCTCCCTTTGGGTTTAGACATTGGCGGGGGGAAGTGGCAAAGGGGGTTGGGGGTTTGCCCCATGCCTCAGAAAAGAAGCCTTAAAAACACCCGCCTTTTCCCTTCGTTTTTAAAAACCTGTATTCTCCCCCCTAAATGTTTTTTTTGGTCCCAGTCCTTTTTTTAATGGTCCCCCCAATTCCTGAAAATTTTTTTCTTCTTTGGGTCCTGGATTTCATTTTGTGTGAGCTTTTTCCTTTGCTTCTTGATAACCCCTTTTGCACTGGTTTCTGTATTTTTTTTCCCATGCCCTTGTTTCTCCCATCTGTTAAAAATATTCTGCCCCTTCCCCGGATGGCAGCCTTTATTCTTTCAGTCATCCAGGGCTGGTCCAGGGGTTGTTTTTTTTTTCTTATTTCTTTTTGGGACATGCATACACCCAAGTGCAGTTTGAATGCGGGGTTGAACTTTCTCCCCCCTTTTTCCCAATCGTGCCTCCACCTAAATTATGCCAGACCAGTCAGTACTGGCCTTACTCGGAAAAGGTCTCCTTTCTGTTTTTGGGTTTACCAGTTCTTTTTTTCCGCTGCACCTCTTTTCAAACCTCCTGATGTTGTGTTTGGGAGAACAGCAGACATTTGTGATCACTGGATCTGAGAGGAGTGGTTTGTTGATCAATCTGGGATTGCTTCCCTCGGTGGTTTTGGGTTTTTTTTGACCACTACCACTTCTTATGAAAAAAACTTGTGTTTTTTAAAATTTAACCAATCTGTAGAATTTTCCGTCTCCAGTCAGTGCAGTAAAAAGTCTTCTCTCCATTTTAAATTTTTTGGTTTTTTTATGTTCCCAAATGGGGAGAAACTCTTCCCCTAAAAGGGGAAAAGAATAAGGATTCCCCTCCTGTGTGTGTTCTCTGTTTGACCTTGCAGATTAGCTTTTGTTTTTTAGATCTTTGGGAAAGCCTTCTCTCTTTTTTATTTTCCCTTTTGGTGTTTTTTTAAAAGGGCCTTTTTGAAGAAAACCTTTCCCCCGTCAGAGCATGGTAAGGGCTTCTCTCTGTTGTAAAACGTTCATGTTTTTTTTAAAAAGCCCCCTTGAAGAAACTTTTCCCCACATCAAGCGGAGAAAGGCTTCCCCCCTTTAAATGTATCTTTCATTTTTTTTTAAAAAGCGGGCCCCTTTGGGAAAAAAACTCTTCCCACAGTCGAGCGGAGAAAGGGTTTTTTTTTTTCTCTCCTGTTGTAAACGTTCATGGGGTTTTTAAAGTTGAAACAGGTGAAAAGAAATTTTCCCCCACAGTCGAGAAAGAGTAAGGCTTCTCTCCTGTGTGTATCCTTTGGGGGCGATTTTAATTTTCCCCCTGTGAGAGAAAAATCTTTCCACAGTCAGAGCAGGAGTAAACTTTCCCCCTGATGAAATGTTATGTGTTTTTTAAAATGGCACATTTTGGGGAAAAATTTTCCCCACCACAGTCAGGGGCAGAGTAAGGCTTCTCTCCTGGGGTTTTTTTCTCTGATAAACTTTGTTAAAAATGATGTTGTGAAGCATTTTACAAAAGTCAGAGCAGGAGAAAGGGTTTTTCTCTCCTGAAATGTATACGTTCAGTTTTTTAAATTTTGGCACATTTGGGAAGCAAAACTTGCCCCAGTCAGACAGGAGAAAGGCTTCTCCCCTTGTGCACCTTTGGTGCAATGTTAACTTTCCTGTCGAGAAAAATTTTTTCCCCAAGCCCAAGCGGAGAAGGTTTTCCTCCCTGTGTGGGGGTTCGCTGTGACGTTTTAGCTCAGTTGATGTCATGAAGCATTTTACCACCCAGCGGAAAAAGGTTCTCTCCTGTTTTTTTAACTTCTGTTTTTTTAAACCCCTTAAAACCCCCGGTGAGAGAAACCTTGGGGCCCCACAGTCAGGGGAAAAAAGGGAAGGTTAAAAGGGTTTTCCCCCTTCTTCCCAGTTGTGATCTTTGTTTGTTCCCTTTTTGGGATTTTGGAAAAATTCCCCCACTTTCCCCGTTAACAAATTAAAAAACCTCTTTGTGTGTTAATTTTAATGTATTTTTAACCCCTTTTTGATAGAATTGAAAAAATTTTTCCCACCAAACCCAAAGGGGCAGGGGTGAACCTTCTTACCCTTCCTTGTGACCCTTCCCCCTTTTGGGTTGGGCCCCCTCTTTTGGCTTTAAAAATTTGGCTTTGCAATTTTTTTGGCCCTCCTGTGGGAAAAAAACCCAATTAATAGGGGAAACCAGTGGGGGTTTTGGATAAAAAATTTCAATTTAAAATTGAAATTTTATAAAACCCTTTTTTTAGGACGGGGAAGTTTGTCACAAACTTAAGAAAAACCCCCCTTTTAAAACCCCCAACCGCCCCTTTCCAATTTTGGAACATTCACCCCTTTTTACTCATTTTCCAAAAGGTTAATTGATCCTCCATCCTATCAAAGGGAGAAAATAAACCCAGATTTATTTTAAAACTTTAAAAACCAAGGCGGTTTGCCCTACTTTTATTTAAAAAACCCCCCCCCCAACCCCCCAAAACCCTTCACCCCCCCCAATAAAACCCCAAAAAGGCCCTGGAATTTTTAACCCAGAAAATGGGAAAAACCAAAAAATTTTAAGGTTTGCATTTCGGGAATTTTTTTATTCCTAAATTAAAATTCTTTTTGAAATTCAAATTTTTAAAAACTTTTTATGAAAGGGGGAATTTGGGAATTTTTAATAACCCCCACAAAAATTTGTTTAAACCCTTCTTAAGAGAACAATTTCCCAATTTTGGCCGCCTCTTCTTAACAAGGTTTAAAAATTCACTCCAGTTTTTAAAACCCATTTTTCCGGGATTTTTTTTATGCCTTTTTTCCTTTTGATTAAAAAATTCAAAAAACTGTCACAACGGGGGCCATTTTGGAACCTTATTTTGGGATTTTTTTTAAAGGAAAGCACTGGTTTTGTTTTTCACTTTTATTTCCCGTAAAAATTTAAAAATTTAAAAGTTTTGGTTTTAAACAAGGGAAGAAAAAAAGAAAAAAGTTTATTGTCCGGGTTTTTTTTTGGCACCTTTTCCTTTTTCCTGAAAATTTAATATTATTTTTTCCCCCTTGTTTAAAAAATTTTTAATAATTTCAGCCTAAATTGGCTAAAATTTTAGTAAAAGGAAAATTTTTAAAAATATTTTAGGTTCATGGAAAAAAACTCCCCAAAAAAAAAAAAACCCAAAACAAAAAAACACAAAAAAAAAAAAGCCCCAAAAGAAAACAAAAAAAAACCCCGCCCGGGAAAAAAAAAAAAAAAAAAGAAAAAAAAAAATAAAGAAAAAAGGCCCTTCCCAAATAAAAATAAAAAAAAAAAAGGTTTTAAAAAAGGGGGGAAAAAAACCAAAAAAAAAAAACTCCAAAAAAAGGTTTTTTTCCCAAAATTTTAAAAAAATTTAAAAAATGGAAACAAAAAAAAAAAAACCTAAAAAACCCGCCCAAAAAAATGAAAGGGGGCCCCCAAGGGGGCCCCCCGAAAACAAAAATTTTTGTTTTTGTTTAAAAAAACCGGAAACTAAAAGTTTTTCCCCCCGGTTTAAAAAAGGCCCTTCCCACTTTTAAAATTCCAAAAAAAAAAAAAGAAAAAGTAAAAAAAAAAAAACCCCCAAAAAAAAAAAAAAAAAATTGTTCCAACTTTCCCCCGGACAAAAATTTCCCCAAAAAAAAACCCCCAAAAAATTTAAAGGAAACCCAAAACCCCCCCTTTTTAAAAAAAAAGCCCCAAAAAACCAAACCCCAAAAAACCTTAAAAACCCACTTAAATTAATTTCAAAAAAAAAAAAACCCAAAAGTTTTTAAACGGGAAACAACACATAATAACCAAAAAATTTATCGTTTAAAAAAAATAAAAAAAGAAACAACAAAAATGGGCCCCCAAATAAAAAAAAGGAAAAAAAAACAAAACCCTTTAAACCCCAAAAATAAAACCCTAAATTGTCTCTCCTGCACTGGTTCGAGTTTGACATAAAATAACACACCAAACCTTTACCAAACGTAATAATTTTCCCCGAATGTTTTAACCTAGCATGGTATGACTGTTTTTTTCGATATTAAAATTTTAAAACTGCTATTACATACGGAATTACCGTTTTTTAAAAAGTATTAGTTCATTTTTGGGGGGAAAAATTTGAAGCTGCTAAGGTTTTGGGAGGATGACATACATTCCATGTATTATTTCTGTCACTGGGGGGTCCCCAAAAGGTATGGGGGCCAAAAATAGCTGGGGGGCCACGGGTGCTAATCTTAGAAGGATACGTGATGGAATATCCTGACTAGGGTGCAACACGATCCCCAATAGGGTGATCCTATATTGGGCAGGATGACACTCAAAAAGGTTTGGCAACTTTTGGGAGGGAAATTTAAAGCTCGAAAAACCCTTTATAAACTAAGAAGTTTTTTTATGCAAGTAAATTCAATGAAAATGGGGCTACGCCCGTACCCCCTTGTCATAAAATCTTTACTGAAAATTTTAAAATTTTTAAACGACCCCAAACAGAAATTGCAGATGTGTGCTAAAAACACCCCAAATTGGACTCGCTACCTCTTTGTTTTGGCTCTCCCACTATGACTCCATCTTTTTTCCCCAATTTGAAACGCCCAGCCTGTGGTCTATTTTGGGTTTTAGTTATAAAAAAAATTTGGGTGAAACCCGCCCGGGGTGCGTTAAAGGGACCCTTGGGATGGCCCTACCCCCTTTAAATTTTGGAAGGGGGGGTGCTTATTTTAGCTGGACCCTTTCCGTCCCTCTCATTTTTTGATCTATTTTTCCCCCGGAACCCATTTGCCAAAATCAGGTAGCCTATCTCTTGTGGCAAGAAAAAAATTTCCCAACTGTTTGAAATTTTAAAAACCCAAAATTTAAAAACCAAGAAAATTACTTTTAGTTTTCCTCTGTAATTGTCAGGGCCCCCAAAAAACGTAAGGGGTGAAAACGTGCATGATTTTCTAAAAATTTGGGTTTAAAGGGGGGGGCCTCTTGGGTTTATGGTTTGCGAAAATTGTACCCCTAGACCAAGGCGGGGCCCCTTCTGTGGTGGAGAGGAACACGCCTGTATCCTCCAAAAATACAATGACTTTCCCTTTTCTATGATCTCTCTCCCTCCTGTGCTGTTATGACAAACCGCAACTCCTTTTTCTCCAGAAATTGCACTTCATCATTTATCTCCTAATAAATAATAGCTGAGGGAAGTGTGCGGGAGGTGCTGCGCCTCTGCAGTCTTTTTCAGAAAAAAAATTTAAAAATTTCCCCCCAAATATTTAAAACCAGGAGTAACCCTTTAATTTTCGCCACAGAGGAGCCATGGGTAAAAAAAATTTGTGTGTACCAAAAATCACAAGGCTCCCCTAACGTGGGGCAAATTGTCAGTTAACGTGTGCTGCCAAAACAGGCCTTTCGCAAATTTTTCTAAACATCGCGGGAAAAACACGGGTTTAAACCCCAAAGGGGTCCTGCTGAAAATAAAATACTAATGTCTGTATGTTACCAATTTAACAATTTCCCAAATGGGCCTTTGGGAGCGAACCTTTGGGGTTTAAAAAAAAGAAAAGCAAGAAGAGAAAAGTTTTTGGGCCCGGGTTTAGTGAGCTGCACATCTTTGGGGTGAGCAGTAAAACGGGAAAAGTTTTTTTCAGGACATATCTTCCCCTCATATTATAAAATGTTTTTTTCTCTGCCATTTAGGGGCCCGGCTATTGATGGATTAAAGAAAAGGGTTTGTTTTTATTGATCTCAGTTTCCCTCAGTTTTCAAAGTAGCCTTTCTTTTGGCCCATTTGTGAGGTATTCAAAAAGATTCTGAAAAATTTCCCGCCCAACTGCTAAATTCTAAACACTTGACCTCCCCCCGTTATCACTGTTTTAAAAATCCCCGGGTTCCGGAGGGGCAATTCAAGTCAAAATTTCCTGTCTCTAACCCAACAAAAGAGGGAACCCTTTTTGGAAAACTCAGTAAAGTAAACCAAGGGAAATGTTTTGGTCAAAAAGCCAGTATGAAAAATTTCCCCACCTAAAGGCTGAAAACAGCTTAACTAGGTAAAACATCCTATGACAAGGTAAAAAAAACCTGGAAAAATTGCGGGCCCTTTGGCACTTAAGAAGCAAAATTCATCCTTTAATGAAATTTCCAAAATTTTTACAAGGAAAATTATAAATTTGGACCCCTGAGAAAAAAACCAAACATTTGCTTCCTACTACAACACACTTTACAACTCTGATCTCCTAGAACTGAACTATCAGGTTTTTAATTTTCCCTCTATTTCAGAAGACCCTAAATTGGATCGGGAAAAAGGAATTTGGAAAGGTTTTTTTGAAAATCTGATGCTTTTTTTCAATCTGAAGGGAGGTAAAGCGGAAGGTCGCAGAGGGGTTTTGCCAAACTTTTTTAAGGACAAACTTCTGGGCCCCCTTTTTTGGTATGTACAGTGCATAGGAAAGTATTAAACCCCCTTAAACTTTTTCCCAAAATTTTTTGTTCGTTACAGCCTTATTCTAAAATGGTTTAAAAATAAAAAAAACCCTCATAAATCTATACAAAAATACCCCAAAATTACAAATGAAAACAGGTTTTTAAAAAGGTTTTTAAAATGTTTTAAAAAATGAAACAGAAATACTTTTTAACAAAGTTTTTCAAACCCTTTTGCTATGAGACTCGAAATTGAGCTCGGGTTTGGACCCTTTTTTCCTTTGGGTTCTCCCTGAGTGTTTTAAAATTTAAATTTGGAGTCCACTGGGGTAAATTAAATTTGGATTGGAGATTTTTGGGAAAAAAGTCACAAAACTTTTCTATAAAAAAAGGTCCCAGATTTTGACAGTGCATGTCGGGAGCAAAAAAAAATGAAGCCATGAGGTCAAAGGAATTGCCCGTAGCTCCAAAAAAGGGTTTGTGGCGGGGCCCAGACCCGGGGGAACCAGTATCAACCCTTGAGGCCCCCAAAAACACGGGGCCTAAATCTTTCCCTTAAATGGAAGATGTTTGGAAAACAGACTCTTCCTAAGTTTGGCCGCCCGGGCCAAACTGAGCAATTGGGGGGGGAAGGGCCTTGGTCAGGGAGGTGACCAAAACATGATGGTCCCTTTTGACAGAGCCCCAAATTTCCTCTAGGGAAAAATGGGAAAACCCTTTCCAGAAGGAACCATCTCTGCAGCACTCCCCCAAATCAGGCCTTTATGGTGGGAGGGGCCAAAAAAGGAAAACCCCCTCAAAAATGGCAAAACGACAGCCAAAATGAGAAAAAAATTTTCTCTGGTCTGAGGGAAACCAAGATTGAACTTTTTGGGCCCCTTAAGGGACAAGCATCACTTCTGGAGAAACCGGGCCACCATCCTCCCCGGTGAAGCTGGGGGGTGGAAGCTCATGCTGCGGGGTTGTCTTTCACGGGGGACGGGGACCCTAGTCAGGATAGAGCAAAAGGGTTTAATGGAGAAAAGTACAGAGAGTCCTTAATAAAAAACCTGCTCCAGTGCCCTCAACCTCAAGCCCGGGGGCAAAGGGTTTTAAACCTTCCAACAGGAAAAAAACGCCCAAAGCACACACCAAACAACGCAGGAGGGGCCCTTCGGGACAAGTCTCGGGAAATGTCCTTGATGGCCCAGCCGGGAGCCGGAACAAAAACCCAATCGACATCTCTGGATCCTAAAAATAGCTGTGGAGTGACGCCCCCATCCAACCTGACAGAACTTAGAGGATCTGCAGAGGGGAAAGGGGGAAAACCCCCCAAATACGGGTGTCCCAAAGCTTGTAGCGTCATCCCCATTAAGACTTTGGCTGTAACCCACCCCCCAAAAGGTGTTTTAAAACAATACTGAGTAAAGGGTCTGAATACTTATGTAAATGTGATAGGTCATTTTGTTGTTTTTTTTTTGCAAAAATTTTGAAAAAAAACATTTTTTTGCTTTGTCTTTAAAGGGGTTTATTGTGTTAGATTAATGGGGGGGGAAAATGAAATAAAGGCTGAAACAAAACCCAAATTTTCCCAAAAAGGTCCAGGGGTCTGAATATTTCCAAATGCACTTATATAGACGCTGTGTGCCTTTCCAAATAAATGTCCCAAACTTAGTTAGAAAACCTGCTTTTAAACCACGAGAAACAGTTTTCCCCAAATTTTCCCCTCCCCCTTTTTTCATCTTTAATGTTGACTTTTCACTCATGTTAAACTGCAGTTTTCCAGCTTCACTGATCCCACCCTCGGGATCCTGCAGAAAAACGGGGGTTTCCACTGTCAAATCGGGAAACCCAGGACGTATTTTTTTAAATCAGCGTGGAAGGAGAGGGGAAAGGCTATTTGTGTTCTCAGGTTTGATTTTCCCCGTCCTCAGATTTTCTGAAAAAGGCCCGTAGTAATAAGAAAATGGACAAAAAAATTATTGTTTTGACGTTCGGGCATTTTCTTTTTTTTCAAAAAATTTATTTTCACTTTTTTCGGGTTTTCAATTATCAAATTTCGTGCTTGCCCTTGGACTGAAATAGGTGCCAATACTCATTTTGGGTGCCGTACTTTTTTATTTTAAAAGGTGCAGGACTCCCAATTTTTTTGGGAGCAAAATTACCTAACCTATGTGATAAACACAAAAATTTACTAAAAAACTTTTAGTAAAAGGTTCAGTTTTTTTTAAAAGACAGCACTTTTTTGCAAATTTTCCCTTTAAAAACCTTGTCTTCACTGTATTACTTAAAATTAAAAAACCCAAATTGTGTATTTCCTGTTCACCCATAGAAACATTTATTGATGGACAGAAACAACAGAATTGTTTTGAATATTAGTACACATGTAAAAAAATTTAAAATTCCATTAAAATTCATCTTAAAAACAGTAGTGCGACCGTAAAAATTTACTATCTGATGCACCAAGGGGACGCTGCCTTTTTACCCCCCCCCCCCTTTGTGAATTTACAAAAAACCAATAATATGCTAAACCAACCCCAGAAATCTAAAACAATGGATTTTTTTAAAAAAATTTAAACCCATAAGAAAATTATGTACATCCCCTAAAAAAAAAAAGCCCTCAAGCATGTGACTTGTAAAAAAATTTCACTTTTTTAATTTGGGTTTTAACACAAAAAAAACACATAAAACCCTTTTCCCAAACTTTGAAAAATCCCTTTAACGGATTTTTTACCTACATGATAGACATGTTCTTTCGACATTAGAAATTTAAAAAACGTGCTATTCATACCGTAGTAATAATAAAAAGGGCCCAAAAGGTTTTTTCTTCTTGACTGCACAGTTCGGGGCGCTTTTTTTTATTTTGTGAAAAATGGTGCCGCCTCCCCGGAAAACTTCCTGTCCCCCCACTACAATGGCCCTTGCTTTCCGAATCAATTACAAAATTTCATTAAATTACAAAAAAAGTGAAAAACTGTAGAAATTTTAAATTTCCCCCTTTAAAATTTAAACCAAGCATGCCCTTTTCTCCAAAAAATTTCTCTGGGTTTTGGAACCGGTTCAGGGAACGCCCTAAAAAGGAACGTAAAAAAGAACCGGACACTAAAGTGTAAATCCCACTTTTCGGGAACAAAAGTTTTTTTAAAAAGCATGAAACCCCCAGGTAATAACCTTTTTTTATTTTCCCGGGGGTTTTTTTTTCCAGTCCCAAAAAATCGCAAAAAGCTAAACCCCTTAAAACGTATTCCGGGTTCCCTCCCCTGCCAGCGGAAGGGAAAACCTTTGCCATGGGTGTGCGTGTGGAAACTCCCTCCCTTCCTCCCCCCCCCCCCCTGAAGCATGGTTTACTGTATCCTACTGCCCAACGTTACGAGTGATTCAAAAAATTAGGGGATATTTTTTAATTTGAAAAGAAGGGATGAATTTTTTCAATCTATTAAGGGATACTATATTCCCCCTTTTTCACTTTGGGGATTTTTTAAACGAAAAAAAGGTACGACCTTTTTTTAATTCTAGTGCTGCACGGGCCTGCCCAAAAAAGGTTGTTAGCTAGTAGCGAACATCGGCCTTTTTCCAACTTTAAAACCCAACTCTGAAGTTCAAAGCCCATTAAAATTTCCCCCAAAAGAACCGCTCCTCTGTAGGTAAAATTCCGTGGCCTAATTCAAAAATTTGCGGGGCCTAACACAAATCCCAGCTCTTCAATGAAAGCTTTTTTTCTTTTCCTCTAACAAAGCCTCCACACCCGCAAAATTCGCACCTTACATTGTGATTGGCAGCACATTTTGCTCTGAATGTTTTTTCCTATACAGATACTCTGGGGTTGTCACGGGAATTGTGTTATCTCAATGGTTGAAGTAAAAAACACTTTTTAAAATCTTTGAAAAAAATTCCCAAGGTAAAAAATCCTATTTAAATAAATTAAACGACCCCTTACGCAATGGTCATTCTTTATTCTTTGAGAGCGCTCTGAAAATCATCCAATGCAAAACTTTTTGTATACCCTACTCCCCCCTAAGGGGGCCATGAGAAAGCCCCTAGCCCAAAATTTAGGCAACTGTTACATTTCTCGAAAGCTGCACAGAAACCCTATTGTTTTTTCTTTTTTTTGGATCTATTTCCCCACTGGTTTCAGAAGACACAAAAAACTCTTTTTGCGGGGGAAAAATTTTGCTCTTATACAGGAAATACATTTCAACACCTCTCATAAACACAAGTATAAATAAAGGGTCAACCCCCCTATTTTGAGCCATAGGGATCGACATGCATATTATTAATCGCCGGGGCTGCCCGGTTCTGACCCAAATTGCAATTTTCTTAACCCTTTTTTGTGGCCCCTGACCACACTATGTACAGTAGTTTGTCACCCCTGGTCGGGGGACTCTTTAATGTTGAGCCAGGGTGTTATTTTTTTTCTTTTTATTTTTTCTGGGTTTGTTCTAGATCGTGTGGATCTATTTTTGGCCAGGGGGTTCCCCAAATCAGAGGCGCTGATTCTCGTTTCTCTGTTTGGGGAAACCATATTTAGGCGCCTTTTGGCACATTTAATTGTGGGATCTTTTTCCCGAAAAGGTTTGTTTTGGTGTATTAACCTGGGACTTCACGTATCTTTTTTTTGGTTTTGTTATTTTTTTAAAGACTAAATTAAAAAGATGTCCCAAATTTAAAGGCGGTCCCTTTTGGCCCCTGCTTTTTACACGCGTGACAGTATCCGGGTGTGAAAAAACTGGGCCCCTGTAGGCCCTGCCTTTTTGTAGTCCCGTTAAAAAGGGTAGACCCAGCCTTTATTAGGCCCATTTTCTCCCCATCTTGGGCTACTTTTGTATTAATATTTTTTTGACCAGGGACATTTTTAAAATCCGGGGTTACTCCAACCCTTTTAGTCACCCCCAACTAGCCCCAATTTCCCATTATTTATTACAAAAATTTATTTGGGAGGTTTGGGGTTTAGTGAATGATGTGTCCCAAATACAATGTTTTTTATTTTTTAAAAATATTGGGGACCCCTTTTCCTTCCCACCCACTCTGAAACTCCCTGAAACTCTTTTTTTAAAGGTGTTCCCGTCTTTCGCGCTGTAGTAGTTTGACTGAAAGGGTTTTTTGAGTCTCCGCATCATAGAATTATGTTAGATCTTTTTTTCAAAAGCCCCAAAATTTAAACCCCGATGGGATTTTTTTATTTTGGGGGCCCAATGCTAGCAACAACATTGACGGGAGATATTTTTAATTTGTGAAATTCAGGGTTTGAAAAATTTTTTTATTTTACCAGGTTTTATTTTGGAGAACACTTCTCATTTACGCAAAAACCGGGGGAAATAGTTACAGCGGAGGGGATGGGGGAAATTGAATGAGCCGATTGGAAGCTAGAATGTTTAGGTGGCCATGTGGTATGGGGCCAGATTGGAAAATTCCCGCCAGGACACGGGGGTTAACACCCCCAAACCTTTTTTACGATAAGAAAGCATGGGATTTTTAGTAAACCCGAGACAGTCAGGCACCCTTTTTAAACTCCCTCCGAAAGGCGGCACACGGGGAAATGTCCCAAATAAATGCCCTGGGGCGGGGGGTGTTATTTTTTTGCGGGTCCCCCCCTCTGCATGCCACACCCCCCCCTTTGGAAACGTATGCATGAACACATTTGGAACAAGGGGCTGCCAAAAATGCTGTGGTTCTACAAAACACAATAGGAAGGTTGTGATAGACCGTGGGCCATTTACAGGGGGAGTTCACAGCTCTTTCTGATCAAAATGTCAAAAGACTCACCCCAAAAAGGCCCCTCAATTTCCAAGCTCTACAAACTATTTACGGGAACGCTTCCCTTTTTTTGGTGTCCCCTTTTTACAGTGTAATTTTCATGTAAACTCACCGTAACAAGACTATTTTGGTAAGCCTTTTTCCTTTTTTGGGGGCCTTATTACAGTGTAATTACTGTAAACACCGTAACAAAACTATTTACCAAAACACTGGACATTAAACAGTCCTTTACCCTCAAAATATTTCCCGTGCATATATTTTAACCCCTAAAAATGGGGGGGGGAAGGGGGCTGTTGAAAAAGAATCTGTAGTGGGGGTGAGAAAAGGGAACCCAAACTCCCCTCTGGGTTTCCAACCCCCCAATTTGTAAGGGGGGTCATTGTTGATTTGTTGTGGGAAAGCTGTCCCTTGGGCTTTTTTCCATAAACACTTTAAAAAGACACTAATTTTCCCCCCCCCTTTTATTTCACTGTTATTTAAAAGAAAAATATGTATGTCCTTTATACTGCAAAAAATTTATTTGTATGCATTGTACAATAATGGTGCTAGCAAATTGGCTTGTCCAATGGTGGGTGTGTAAAAGGGGTAGTGACATGTTTTGACTAATAAAACTTTCATTTTTTGGAAAATATAATTAAACAAAAACCCTTGTATTTTCTTTTATAATAAACCAAAAAAAAAAGGGTTTACCAGCACAAAATTAAAGGGGAATGTTTTTTTTTTTTCTTACCAGATCAAATTAAATTTTTTACAATTATCCAAAATATATTTTTCAAAGACAAAAATAATGAATCTAGTTTTAAAAGAAAAATTTAAAAAAACAATGTAGTCCTTTCATCCCTGTGTATATTAAACAAAAGTTAAAGTAGTAAAAACTAATTTCCCCCCAAGTAATGGTGAAAACGGGTCATCACACCATCCCCTATCTGATACATGGCTATGGCTCATTCCCACCGAAACTGGGAAAAGGGGGCAACTTGGGGTCCGAGAAAAACTTAATATATGTTACAAAAAAAAAACCACTCAATTTTGTATGATACAGTTGTTTTTGTTTCATTACTTGGCCTATGAAAGTAATTAAAGATTTCTGGGTGTAAGTATGTTCCCAATTACAATTCGGTTTTAATTTTTACAATTTTCGATATGATATATTTTACAAAATTTCCCAAATTTTTTTGTTTTTTAAAAATTTTTTACATACTAAGTGTATCATGTTAAGCTAAAAATCAAAATACCTACATATACAAAATTTTGTGGAAACCACTTTAAAATAGGGATTCGGCTATTTCCCGCCACACAATTGCTGATAGGGTGTATAAAATCAGCCACAGCCATGCAATCTCCATAACAAACACCCGGCAGTAAATGGCCTTACTGAAAAGTCAGTGAAATTTCAAAGTGGGATCGTCATAGGGGTGCCACTTTTCCAACCCCGTCATTCGTGACTTTTTAAATGTTTCAACTCCATGTTCAATTTCCAACACCACCCCCAAAATCAACATATTTGGGAAAAGGCGCTTTCTATGTTTTGTACAAAAATTGGAGAAAATATTTAAATTTTCCCTGACTTCTTAAATTTCCCTTTAAACATGAAACAGCAGGAACCGGGGTTCCTCAGACCAGGCTATTTTTTTTCTATTTTCCATGGGGGGCCCGTTTTTCATTTCCCAAACCCCTGCAACTGCGGGTTTCCTTTTTTTCTGCTGAAAGCTAAAGGGGGTCCATAATAAATCACCCAACTACATCATTAAAAGGGTCATAGCTTTTAAAACCCGGGTTTTAAAACCCGGGCGTCTATGTCATGGAAAGAGCAGGTGTCCTTAAAAGTTTTGTTCCCCGCAGTGTTTGGTGTCCCACTAGCTCATTCCCACAGAAAACTGCAGGGAAAACAGTACCACCCAGTCAAACCCTCAGACCCCCTTGTGAGACCCTCACAGAGGATTTCCCCCCTAGGGGCAAATCCCAAAGGGCATCTCAATATCTTTACATTGGGAAACTATCTAAGCACAGCAAAACTGAAAAAACAAAACTGATCAGTAAAATAAAGAGATGCCAAAAATTCTACAATCTCCCCGTCCCCCCTGCACTTTTTCTCACGTGAAAAATAGGATTCAAGTGTTCACGCCTTCCTTTATTTTATTTCCCAAATTTAAAGGGTTTCCACTTTTTTTAAAGAGTTTAATTAAGTGGCGTGACTAAAAACTTAGCTGGGCTGAGAACTTTATTTAAAACTTCTCTCCTTTATGTAACCTTTTGGGGTCTTTTTAAAAGGGCCCCAAATTTAGAATCTCTTTTTACAGTCCCGAGCAGTATAAATCTTCTCTCCATGTGTAACCGTTGGTGTGTTTTTCGTTTCCCCCCCAGGAGAATTTTCTTGCCGGTAAGAGCAGAAGTAAGGGCCTTCCCCTCCTGTGTGGGGGTTCCCCTGATGACCCTTTCACTTAGCTTTTTTTTAGTCAGTGGTAAAGGGTTCTCTCCTTTATTATAAAAATTGGGGTTCCTTTTTTAAATGGCCCATTTTAAAAGAAACTCTTTCCACAGTCAGAAGGAGTAAGGCTTCCCCTCCTTTTTTGTATACTTTTTATGTTTTTTAAGGGGCCCCGTTGGAGAAACTCGCCCCACAGTCAGAGCAGAAGTAAGGGTTCTCTCCTGGTGTTTCTGCGATGAAATTTTTGGGCATTGATGTTGTGAACATTTTTTCCCATTCCCGAGCAGGGAAATAAGGGTTCTCCCTGTGTGTTAAATTTTCATATGAACTTTTTGTTTAGTTTTATGTTGTGAAAACCCTTTTTTCCCCAGTCAAACAGGAGTAAAAGGGTTGGGCTCCTGTTTTGTATACGTTCTGTGTGTTTAAGGTATCCAAACGGGAGAAAATCTTTTCCCCCAGTCAGAACAGGGTAAAGGGTTCTCTCCTGTTGCGCAAAGTTCCTGTATTTTTAAGTGGCCCGTTGAGAGAAACTCGCCCCCCAGTCGACAGAAATAAAGCTTTTTTCCCCTGTGCACTCTGTATGAACGGGCCGAGCCTTTATGTTGTGAAAATTTTTCCCCCAGTCAGTGCAGGAATACAGATTCTCTCCTGAGTGTATTTTTAGGGGTACTTTACTTTGATTTGAATTGAGAAAATCCCTCACAATGTGGGCTGGGGAGACCTCTTAGCTCTGTGATCTTCCCGCTGTTTTTCCCCTGGATTTAGAGAATGTCTCAACCCTGGTGTCCTGGGTGAACAACATCCAAAAAACCAGTCAGTTGGTGGTTACTGTCAATCAAAAGTTTTATGAAGCTCTTTTTTCATCAGCAGCTTTTAAAAAACCCCTCAAAACCCAAAGAACAAGCAAAAGCAGATGTAGAAGCACAAATGGCTGCGAAAAAAATTTCCCCCCCAAACAGGAAAACCCTTTGGGAAAAAACTTAAAGAGGAACCAGGCTCAAAGGGGTGACCAGTCCCCCTTTTGGCTGTAGCAGTTTACAATTATTCATATCAGTAGGGTGTACAATCAATGGGGGGTTAAAATATTTTTAAAGCAGGGAAGAGTTGAAAGCTAAAAGGGTCAAAAATCGGAAAAAGATGAAACCCTATCATCCTCCCACCCCACCACAAACGGTTGTAAATCCCACAACCATTTCATAGAACTTTAAAAAACTGGCAGTTTTTTCCCACTGTCAGAGGAATTTTTAAAAGGAGACTGCAGATTTTTCAAAAAACAATTTTTATAAAATTTTTGCAAAAAAGAAGAAAACAACCAGTTGAAACTTAACAAAAAAGTCGGTCTCTTCTTTTATAGAAAAAGTCCACCTCTTTTTTTAAAGTGGCGTTTTTTTGCAATAAGTGGAAAACCCGGGGGGGAACATAGTGGAAAAAGGGCCCTTGGGGTTTTTCTTGCGATGAAGACAGCCCAGGTTTTATAGCACGGGGCCCCCAAACCCTATAACCCGCGTTTTTCACTTTTACACTAAAAGGGCTCCCCTTTCCCGCAGGTTCCACACACCTCTTCCTGCAGATAGTAAACCCCACGATATGCCTCACAGTTGAGGGCGCACCTAAACGGTCTTAGCTATACGCCCAGGGCTTAGAATAAGGGGCACACAAAACAATTTATATCAGATTCGGAAAAAAAACTAATATAACAAAAGACTATTCTTTAAGCAGTAAAAAAAAGACTAAATATTACATTTTTTTCCCCGCCCCTACTTCACTTTTTTTAGTCTACTCTCTGATCACTCCAAAATAGCCCCGTGGGAAAAACGAAAAGCTTGGGAATACTGGGGTCAAACCCTGCCCCAAATCTCAGAGCATGAAAAACATCTCCTTTTTTATACAAACCCTTTAAAAAAAGAAACGTTCTACTGGAAAAAGTTCATGCATTTGGGGGTTTGGGAACCCAACCCCCACCCTTTGTTTTGATAAACCTTCTCTTCCATGAGAAAAAAGATTTCCCAAACTTTTCCCCCTCTTCTTTTCTTTAATGTTGACTTCAGCTTTCCTGTTTGACTGCAGTCTTCCCCTTTACTGATGCCATTCTGGATCCCGCGTGTAAATTGGGCTCCACTGTCAAAAAATCCCAAACCATTTACTGTAGGTTTTTAAACTCATGTGGGAAGGGAGAGGCAGCTGGGGTTTTTCCTCCCCTTGATTTTTAAACCGGGCCCCAGATTTTTAAAATAGTCGTCCTGGATTTAAAAATGGAACAGACACAAAAAATTATTGGCTTTTTAAAAAAAAGTTCTGGCCTTTCTTTTTTTCTCAAAAAAAATTTTTATTTTATTTTTTGTTAAAATTTCCCACTTCAGTGGGTTTTTATTGGACTGAAATAGGTGCCGGTACTTATGTTGGGTTTCCGGACTTTTATATTAAGGTGCGGAGCTCCACAATACTTTTTTAGCAAAATTCTATAAAGAGGAAAATGATCTCAAACAGTAAAATTTAGGTCAGGTACTCGCTCTGGGGAGCTCCTGTCCAAATCAAACACTGATCTCATTTTAATAGATCAGGGACTAAGCATTGAAAACAAAAAATGAATTCATTCAAAATTTGACAAATACAACTTTAAATTTGGCTACACAAGTACGTGCAAATTTTACATAATGACTTTAAAAACCATTTTTGTACAAAAGGTTTTCAGGGGTTTTAGGGGGCAGTGGGTTAAACCCTTTTCCCGAATAACCGTGTCTTCATTGTATTATTTCAACCAAAAAACCAATTTTATTTTTTTCCCCTTTTACCCCCATAAAAATATTTTTAGATAAAGATTAAACAACAACTGAATGTTTTCTGAAAATTTGTACACATGTAAAAACTGATAATTTATTACATTCTGCTTCAAAAAAGTATGGAACCGGGGGAATTGTCCTCTATCGGGTGCACCCCCCACTGTCCTCACTGAAGTCCCGGGTTGGGCGCTTTACCGGAGTAGCCGCCAAATTTTTCCAGCTTGGGAATTTTACACAAAAAACCAAAAATATGCTAAACGAACTCAGAAATTAAAATAAATTTATTATTTATGAAACCAAAAATAAAAAATTATGTCCCTTCACTCGAAAACCCCAAAAACTCTAGCTTGTGACTTGTAAAAAGTTTTATCACGTTTTTTCACCCCGATCGGTTTGACACAAAAAAAACCATCAAAACCTTTTTCCAAACGTGATAAAACCTTAAAGGAAAGTGTTTAAATGCATGGTATGACTTTTTCTTTCGACATTTGAAAGTTTTTAAAAGTGCTATGACATACCTGGAGCAATGAATTAAACTGACACAAAGGTTTTTTCTTATTTACTGCACAGTTCTGGCGCTTTCCCTTTTTGTGAATAAGGGGGGCGCGCAAAAAAACCCCGGGAAATTCCTGTTTTCCCCCCCTCCACCCCTGCAAAAGTCCGTGCTTCCGGGGTCCTTGGGGTTTGGCCCCCCCCTTACATGAAAAAGGGTAAACCCGCTGCTGCATCCTCCGACGCTTCTTCTTTGCATAGATTTGATCATCTGTTGATTGTGGCCTGTGGAATGTTGTCCCAGTCCTCTTACCGGTGGCTTGAGAAGTTTGCTGTATATTTGCGGGAACTGAACAAGCTTGTTATACAAGTTGATCCAGACCATCCGCAAACATGCTCAATGTTTGAGTCTGTGAGTATGCAGGCCATGAGAACTTGTGTAATGATGATCATGCTATTTAAATCAGCTTCTTGATATGCCCAATAATGTCAGGTGGATGATTAATCTGGCAAAGCGAAATGCTCACTAATAATGAATTTAAAACAAATTTAGGCACAACTATTGCGAGAAATAAGCTTTTTGTATGTATGCAACATTTAGGGATCTTATTTCGCTCTGAACATGGACCAACACTTTACATGTTTGCTTTACATGTTGCGTTTCTATTTTTTGTTCAAATATAACAAAAACCATACAATTACATAACGATATTGAAAATAAAAAAAATCAGCCCGCTTTTCGTTTTTAAAGCAAAGGGCCTACCCGGCTCAGAAAGGGTCCTGTGAGGGGGGGAACATTTTTTGGGGACAAGTCCTTGGGGGCTTTGCCCTGAAGTCTTGGAGGCCCCAAAAAATTTCAGCTGCGGAAAAAATATTTCTAGCTTTTTTGCAGTGCATCCACTGACATATCTTCTTCCGAAATTGGCCCCCTTTCCCCCATAACTCTCTTCACCGCCGGGCCCCATGGCTTTGCTGTAAAAGCCCTGATCGTTGAAACCCCAACCTCTTTCCCCCTAACCGGGCACTCTTGGGGAAATTTGGGAAAATGACCCCCACAAAAGTTACAATATTTAATGGTTACAAAATTCACCCAGGGGAAACCTACACGAAACCAGCCCCTTTTTAAAATGGGGTTTTTAAAAAAAGAAAAAGAAAAAAGAATGGGGGAAAAACGTTGGGAAACCCTTTTCCCCGTTCCCCGCTAGTTTTTTTTTGGGGGATTTTGACACCTCCCCCCTGGGGGCTCGTTTTGGCTACCGCAGTAAGGGGGAGTGGGGGTGTTGAAAGAAAGTTTGTGGGCCCTTTTTTTGGGAAAAACTGGGTTTTGTCATAAGGAAAAAGTGGGCGTGTGGGAAAAGGGGTGGGGGGTGTCTAAAGGGAAATTAATGGGCGTCTGGGGAAGGGGTGGGTGTGTCTAAAGGGAAAAAGGGAGGGGCTTGGGAAAGGGGGGGTTGTCTAAAGGAAAGTAGTGGGCGTCTGGAAAAGAGTGGGTGTGTCCCCAAAAAAAAGTAAATGGGGGGTCTGGAAAGGATGGGTTTGCTAAAGGGAAAATAGTTGGGGGGGGTCCCGGAAAGGGTGGGGGTTTTCTAAAGGAAAGTAGTGGGCGTTTGGGAAAGGGGGTTGGGGTGGGGGTCTAAAAAACGCTATAAAGGGTTTTTATGGGTTTTGAAATTTAGTGTGTTTTTTTCACATCCATTTCTTACCATGCAACTACTGTATTTTTTCCTTTTGATGTCATTGATTGGCTAAAAAGGAAGGCAAATACCCATACAAATGATGATTACATCACCAGTTTTTTGGGACCTAGCCAGTAGGGCCCCATTGCAACATGGGGGGACTCCCACAAAGGGGGTAGCTATCTAGCTAATTTTACTGTTTTTGATGACCCTTTATGTAAAGATTTTCCAGTGGGTATCTTTATTGGGAGATTCTTAATTTCTGTTTAGCTATAAACCTTTTTCTGATGTGATGTCATTCTTTTTGGATTTCATCACTCAATTTTCTAAGGTTAGTAATGTCACCCATAACTACTAAAGTCAAACCCTTGCATTCATCCTAGCTACTGTATATCAACTGGTTGCCCATATTTGGTAGCTCTAGATGCGAGGGGAAAATTCATATATTTTGTAAATTTTCTAAAAGATTAAAAAAAAGGGGCCCTTAGGTAGCTACTAGGTTTAAACTTCTGGGGGAAAACTATCAGATTCTAACTCCCACTATCAAATGAGTTTTATCAATGTATCCCAAGGATAAAATTTTTTTTAGAAATTAACATAAATGTTCTAGTCATATTTTAAAGACGTAAGCACATCACCCAGACAGTTAGAAATTCAGTGGGGCCCAGGGATCCGGGAAAAAATTCCCCGTTCTTCAGGTTTTTTCTGGGTTTATTCAGGAAAGGGACACATGTTAGATAAAAAAACAGGGGGCTAGGGTCCCTGAGTCCCCAGCGGTCTAAAAGGGACTGGATCGCGGGGCTTTAGGCGTAAATACAGACGCGGGTTTTGATCCCAGGGTGTGTCCAAACCCCCGTGACCAGGGGCCCTAGGGCGGGGCACAATTTGGGCCCCGCGACATTTGGGTTAGGGGAGGGTTTTTCCCAAGGGGGCCCTTTTAAAATTGGCCTTTACGCTCTTGTGGGGGGGCTGGGCCCTGAGGCTGACTTGTCGTCAGTTGAACAGTGTTTCCTTTCCCCCACCCTTTTTTATGGCTTTGCTTCCGGGGTTAAAGGGGGGGTTTTGAAGCGCTGTTTTGGGAGGGCATGTTTCGGAGGACCAATGACTCCCCCCTTTTTCCCCCCCCAGCCCCTTGGGGAGGTGCACGTGGGAAAAATCATAATTGGATCCAATTTGGGCATCAGAAAATTTGGGGGGAAAAAGGGGGAAAAAAATTTAAAAAAAAACTTTAATTTAAAAGAGGGATACAAAGGATTTTGAAAACAGGGGCCCTTTTACACAGGTGTGGTTCCCGAGTTAAACAATTAACATCGCGTCAAAGCATACAAAGCTTGCCAGGCCATTTTTTTTGGGGCCCCCCTTTATGAAATGCCCCCATCCACAGGGCATAGTGCCTGAATCGTTTGATGAAAAAAATACCAAAACCCAAAGCCCTGGCCCCACAGTCACCAGATCTCAACCAAAATTTAACATTAAAGGGGGATTTTTGGGGGCGGCTCCTACAAGCATTTCCCCACCATCAACAAAACACCAAAAAATGGGAATTTTTTGAGGAAAGTGGGGGTCGCTTTCCCCCTAATAGGTTCAAAAACACTTGAGAATCTATGCCAAGGGGCATTGAAAATATTTCTGCCTCATGGTGGGGTCAAAAGCCCCCATTAATGTCACGGTTTTTGGCCCAGGGGCGGGGCCCCCCCTCCTTGTTCGGGCCGGGGGTTTGGCGGGGCGTTTGTCTCCGGGGTACTACTGCACCGTTCCCATGTTTTTTGTTTTATTTTTTTGTCTGTTTGGGCACCCTGTTTTGTGTTTTTGTCTCATTTAAACCCCCCTATTTTTTCCTTGTTGTTAGTTAGGGGTTGTTGGGAATTTTTCCTTTTCGTGTTGGGTGCGATACCTGTTTTTTTGGGCGCTTTTTTTTTGGGGGAGCTTACCCCCTTGTTTTTTATTTTGGAGAAATTACGCACAAAATTTTTTTTCGTGCGCCCTTTGGGATACCCTGTGCGCGTTTTTTCTCGCCTTTCCGGGGGGTGGTTTTTTTGGATTATTTTGTGTGTTTTACTAAAGTAAAATTTTTTTGGCTTTACCTTTTTGCGTCCTGTGCCCGATTCCACCCCCACACCTACCTACCGCAAATCTTTACAGAATTCACACCACATATGGAAAAAGCGGGACACCCCCCGACATCATGGGGAGCGTCTTCGTGGGCGAGGACGTATCAACCAATCGGGCACGCCTTTTACCGCGTCATGAGCACCCTCCATCGATGGGACCAGCGGGGAAACCCCCCAACCCCCCCCTATCGGCACCACACCATCGGGCAAAACCCCCCCTCCCCCAAATACCGGAAACCCCGTGGGATTCGGCTCTCGCTTTCCCGGGGGTACGACCGGGGACCCCTGCCGGGGGTCAGGGGTTCCTATTCCCAAATGGGCTCTACCTTGCCCCCTACACCCGGCCCCTCGGGATTAAAGAGAAACGTTTTCCCCCCTCATCTCCTTTCCCCACCGGCAAGGCCCTTTTGGGGTGGGCCAAAAGCCGGGGGAAAGGAGGGGAATAAAGGGCCGCCCCAGTCCCCCTATTTTCGGGTTCTCCCGCCCCTTTTCCCTGCTGTCTTCGACCTCCCCCAAGGGGAAGGCCCGGGGGGGGAGCGTCTATTCTACCTCCGACCGGGATAGGAACGCTCAAAATTTTTCCTGGAGTTTCCCGGGCTCTAAACGGCAAAATGCCCGGGGGGAATGAAGGGGCCCTTCCCTAACCATTTTGATGTACCTTTTTGGGGGGACGGCCGAAGAGTTTTGCGGGGGGATACTACACTAAAAATTTGCCAGTTTGGGGGACATGGGCCCCTTCGGGTTTGGGCACCCTGCTCGCGGACCCCCCGGACGTCCCAAAGGGGGGGGCCTCCCTTCCACCCTCCCCGCGCCCCGAGCCGGCCCGATGGAGCTTGGAGGGGCTGGGGGCTGGAGGGGGGGGGGGAAGGGGCCCCAGGGGGGGGGTCTCCTGCAAACCCAAATGTGGCCCCCGGAAAGGGCCCCCCGCGGCTACGTTTTTTTCCCCCGGGGGGGTCCCCTGGTGAGGGGGGATGGCATCACACCCTTTGGGGGGTCCTCCCAGGGGATTTGGCCCCCCTACTTACCCAGAACTTTCTGTCTTCACATTAAAATTACCTGTTTAAATTTTCCCAAAAGGTTTCACCTCGTTCCCAATAAGGCGCTAGTCAAATTTGGGGGCAGCTGGGGTTTTTTTAGATCCCTAAATTTTTATGTTGGTTGGGATTTCCCCCCCTTCCCCGTCGATAAGCCCTTCCTGTACTGCCTTTTTGGGGTAGTCGTCCTTAGATCTGGTTGATTATGGAGGTCACGGGGGCCAATTAGGGTGAAAGACGCAGGGGGGTCCCCGAGGAGACGATTCCCAAAAATATCTGATCAAATCTCCTGCGTATCCGGTGGGATGGGGGGTTCCCGGTTGATTCCCCTGACCTACGATTTTTGTGCGAGAGAAGGCTCCTTTAAAAGGGGGTCTGCTCTGTTAGGGGGTATGTCCCGGGTGTTTCCGTAGGGGCGGGGCCTTTGGGGGAGAAACCCGAACCAGAAAGCCAGCACTGCACATTCCGCCCGAGTATGAGGGTTTGGCACTCTGGGTTTTAAGACCAAGCGGCCAACCCTTGGGCCCCCTTCCCTAGACAAGGGGGGTTGTTTCGTAGACCCCGACAGGAGCCCGCCTCCCGCGGGCCTGTGTATCCCTTTTTCACAGGAGGAGAAAAAGGGGAATGGGGGCTTTTAAAATTGCCGAGTCTCTGAGGGCAAGGGGGAAAATACGGCCCTCCACTTCTCCCGCCCTCCTCAAGCTTTTTTTTTTTAAGAAAAAGGATGGGGTTTGCGTCCGTTATTGATTACCGGGGGTCTCAATTTAGGTGACTGTGAATATTGTTTTCCCCCTCCCGCTGATTTTCGACCTGCGGAGTCATTAAAACGGGGCAAAAAGGTTCTTCAAAAAAATTGGGCCCCTCAGGAGCGCATATAAATTTGGGGCGCATTAGGGGGGGCGATGAGTGGAAACAGCATTTGTACTACCTCCGGGCCCTTACGGTATCTCGTAAAGCCATATTTGGGTTAAAGAAAAAGCTCCTCAGGCCCTTTCCCAAACGTTTGTAGATGAGAATTTTCCGGGGCATGCAGGCCCGGGGGTTGGTGTACATAGATTTATATTCTTTTTACAGTTTTTACTCGGGCCGAGCAGTACCCTTGGGGCGCCGGTATTGAGGAGGGCTGTTGGAGGGATGACCTGTAAAGTCACCCGGCCTCCTGATGGCGGGATTGGGCTAAGGCACTGCACGCAGTGCTAACTGTGGCCCCTAGAGACCTGGTTCGAAACCAGGCCTGTCCAGCCGGCCCCAAACCCGGGGGACTCATGGGCGGCCCACAATTGGCCCGCGTCGTCCCCGGGTAGGGGGGGAAAGGCCGGGAGGGATGTAGCTCAGTTGATAGAGCATGGCGTTTGCCAAACCCCGGGTTGGGGTTCAATTCCCAAAGGGTGGCCAGTTTAAAAAAAATTTTATTCACTAAAATGTAAGTCGCTCTGGGAAAGAGGTTTTGGGTAAATGAACCCAAAAAGTAAATGTAAAGCCGGAAAAAGTTGTTCTTTCCGGATTTAGTCTCCTTTTTTTTTTTTTACCAGTTGGGCTCGTCAGGGGGGGAGAATGGAGGTGGAAACCCCGGGGGTCTGCCGTGGGGTAATTTTTGGGAAACCCCAAATACTTAAAAAGGTGGGAGCGTTTCTTGGGTTTTGCGAATTACTACCGGAAGGTTTTTCCGGGGTTTTTTGGCCGGTGGCAGGGTCCCCTAAAAGTTTTTTTCTGAAGGGGGTTTCCCGGGGCGCTTTGGGGGTGGGCGGGTGAGGCGGGCAAAGGGCCCTTTTGGGGGACTGAAGGGGCCTGTTTACCTGGGGGCCGGTTTTGGCGTACCCGGATCCCGCTTTAACCCCTTCCAAATAGAGGGGGAAAAGCGTCTGAGGCCGGTATCCGGGGGGAGTTCTTTCACAACGGTTTCCGGGCCCCCAAACCTAACTCCGCCCCCGTGGGGTTTTTTTTCTAAGAATCTCGTCCCCCGGAGCGGAAATTTTGAAAGTAGGGGCAGGGGGCTGTTTTCCGTATAAAAGGCCCTAAAGGTGTGGAGGGATTGCTTGAGGGGGCTCAACACCCTTCCTCATTTTGAAACCCACCACCGTAAAAACCCGGAATACATTCGGCAGCTAGGAAACTGAATCCTCCCAGGGTCGATGGACTATGTTTTTTTTCGCCCGGTTTTTTGTTCAAGATCACTTTTCATCCCCGGGTCCCCCGAACGGGAAGGCAGATTCCCCCTTTCCCAGATATGAAAACGGAGGAGAGGGCGTTTAACCCCTTTTCCCCTACTCCGGGGTCTTGTCCCGGTGGGAAACCGGGGGTGTGGGAGGTCGATGCGGGGATCGAGCCCGGGGTTACGCACCGACCCCAGCCCCCCAAAAGTGTCCGGGGGTCGGAAAGTACGTCCCGCCGAGGTCCGGGATCGGCGATTTATTGGGCCCCCACCCCGTCACCCTCCTCTGGGCATCCCGGTATTGGGGCCCACATGCACTGCCCTTAAAACCAATACTGGGGGCCAACGTTTTTGCCCGGGATGGGGAGGGTTTATGTCTACCCCCGGGTCAGTGGGGTGCCCCGTGTAAAGGGGCCCGAAACATTTGCCCAGGGTTTTAAAATTTCAACCCCCGCCCGTTCCACAACGACCCTGGTCCCCAAACCCCTCTGGATTTTTTTTACCGACCTTCCTCCTCACAAGGGGAAAACCAAACCCTCCTGGGCGGGTTTTGGAATCGTTCTCGAAGGCCTGTCGTCTCCCTTCCCCCTGCCGGGGCTTCCTACTGCCCTACAGACCGTTTAGGCTTTTATTTCTCATTTCTTCCGGCATTAAGGGGGACCCGAGGTATAGTGTCCCTCGGGCCCCCATTTACCTCCAGAGTCTGGGGAGCCTTTATGGAACGGTTGGGGGGCTCGGTGAGCCCTTAAACCTCGGTTACACCCCGGAGAGTAATGGGCAGTCGAACGAGTCAACCAGGATGTGGTATGTTTTCTGAGGTCATATTGTTCAGGGCCGGCCGGAGGGTGGGAGGGATATGTGCCTGGGCGAGATGGCAAGAGACTCTCTCCCGCCCACTCCTCCACTAGACTAACCCCTTTTCAAGTGTGTGTACAGTGTACAATCGGTTCTGGCAACCTTTGAATGAGAGGCCATATGAGGCCCCTGGTTGTGGATGAGTGGGAGAGGCGCTCGGAGGAGGACGTGGAACGATGCACACGTTCCATCTGCAGCGAGACATCCGTACGACAGAAGACGAGCGCGCCATACACCGCAGTTGCGTGGGCAGTGTACGCACCTGGAGATCGAGTCTGGCTCTCAACCCGAAACCGGCCCCTCCCGCTGCCCTGCCGGAAGCTTGGGGTCGGCGGTTTTGTGGGGGCCTTTTAAAGTCCTGAGGAGATTGAAACGATGTGTGTTGACAGAAAGTTACAATGGCCGCATTGATTACAGACTAGTAACCCCTCGTTCCATGTGTCACTCTCCTCAGGCCGGTAGTAGATGGTCCGCTCCATGACTTTGAGATTGAGTAGACTCCTCCGCCCCCGTTGGACATCGAGGGGGCTCCGGCGTACACTGTTCGGGAACCATCCTGGATTAGAGACGCCGGATGGGGGGGGGGGTTTCTTTCAATATATCCGTGGAGTGGGCAGGCGTTACGGTCCGGAGGAGCAGGTGCTGGGTGCCGAGGAGGGACATTCTGGATCCGTCCTACTGACTCGAAGTCCATCGTGGTCATTCGCTAACGCGCCCTGCTCGGTCGCCTCCCTGGTACGTCTACCCGAGTCGGGAGAGGAGCATACGCGTTGGAGCGCACGCATCAAAAGGGGGAGGACTGTCACGGTTTCGGCGAGGCGCCCCTCCTCCTTGTTCGGCATGGTTTCGGCTGTTCGTCCGTCTCCGGAGTACTAGCTGCCAACGTTATATGTTTCTTGTTTGATTGGTTTTGTCTGTTTGTCACACCTGTTTTGTGTTCATGTCTCATTAAGCACCGCTATTAGTTCCTTGTTGTTAGTTAGGTGTTGGTGTGTAAACAAAAAATTTTTGGGGTGTCCGTGTCGCTGTTGCTGCTATACCTGTATTTTGGTGCGGTTATTGTTGTAGCTTACCGTCCTTGTTTGTTAGTTAGGAGAAGATTTACGCACGCACTTGTTGCGTGCGCAACCGTTGTAATACGCATGTGCGTGTTTTTCTCGCCCTCCGGGATTGGTTTGTTGATTTATTGTGTGATCTACTAAAAAGTATTTTGTTGGACTTTAGTTCTGCGTCCTGCGCCTGATTCCCACACCACACACTACCTACAGCAAATCTTGACAATTAAAGACACATATGTTGGTGGTTGGGTCCTTTATTTGGGCAGTTATAACAGTGTATATCCAAACATGTTATTGGACAGACGTTGGGATATTCTGGCCCAGGTAGCGTTGCAAAAATCTGGTAAACTTCCCCCCAACATTCCCCCTGGTTTTCCAGAAAACCCGGTTGGAAGGTTTCCTGACTCAGGAGTGGAATAAACCAGTAAATCTGGAATCTTCAAAACAGGATTTCTGGAAAACCTGGGGATTATGGGAAAGTTGGGTGGATTTTTGCAACTATAGGCCCAGGAGACTGCAACTGTCGTGCACGGTTTGATTCTGGCTAGCACCAAACATCTCATTCAACTAATCATGGTCTTCATTTAGCACCCACAATTAGTTGAGTTGAAGTGTTAGTAGAGTGCTGGAACCTGGACACTCCTGTGTAAACTGTGGCTGTCTGATCCCAACTGTCTAAATAACTAGGTGCCATGGTTTCTTTTGCTAATCCATGCAGGTTTGTCATCTCATAAGGAGTGGAGAAGCCCTCTGCACCTTAAACCTCAATACCGGAGTAACTTCCTGTCAGAAAAACTGTGATTATAGGGTTAGGCAGGAGGCCTTGGGCTAATGGGAGGTCAAAGGTGAGGGCGTGGGGGTTCAATAGATAGTGGGCGGAGTTTTGTTTAAACATGGCCCGTTGCCTCCGGGTGGAGTGGAGTTTTGCACATTTCAGACCTTTCCATTTGGTCCTTATGTGAAATCTCCACCAATCAGGGCAATCGAAGCCCTGCAAAATGAACTGACCCCCAGTAAACGAGGGGACATTAAAGACATAGATATAGAACTCCCCAAACACTCCTCACATTGAGTGGCTGCAGCTGATTAAAGGCCCCATTATAGTCTTCATAATCACAAAGTTACTACTATCCCGGTTAACTCCTCTTGCTTTCTTTCAAGCACAATCAGTACGTATATCCATGCTCTCCAGGTGCTAGATGACAGAACATTCCAAGGACCTCCAGAGACCTTCTGACCAGTACCTGCCATCTACTCCTAGATGCAAAGAGAAGTATGCTTCCATTTGTAATAGTATACTGACTACGTCACTGCTGTCTGTGTAATATAGCCGATAATCCAGTCTTCAACTAGTGGCTGTCTGTGTGATATAGCAGATAATCAAGGCTTGTCTAGTGCGTCTGGGGAGATAGCTGTAATGTCTTCATCGTGCTGTCTGTGGATTATGCAGTCTTCACTAGGTCTCTAGTGTGTCTGTATAATATAGCAGATAATCAAGGCCTTCACTAGGCTGTCTGTGTGAATAGCAGTAATCAAGGTCACTCGTGCTGTGGTAATATAGCGATACTCAGGCTTCACTAGTGCTGTCTGTGTGATATAGGCAGATCACTAATCTGTCGTGTGTATAGAGATATCAAGTCACCTAGTTGCTGTCTGTGTAATATCGCTAGAGAATCAAGGCTTCATAGTGCTGTCTGTTTGATATAGCAGATAATCAAAGCTTCACTAATGCTGGTCTGTGTGATATAGCAGATAATCAACTTTTCACTAGTGCTGTCCCTGTGTGTAACAGGTCATATAATCAAGGTCTTCGCATAAGTGGCCTGTAATACCAAGACAATAGCAAGATATCAAGCGCCTTCACATAACTATGTCTTGTTTCACATAGCACATTCACTAGGTCTCCACGACGTGGCTGTCTGTGTAATATAGCAGATAATCAGTCCTCACTAGGCACAGTCTGGTGTCACTACAACTACTCAGGTCTTAACTAGTGCTGTCTGTGTGAAATAATAGCAGATAATCAAGGGTCCGTTGGGTTTATTGTACTTCAGAAAACTCCATGCTCTCTCCCTCTAAAAGTTTCCAGACTTGCTTCTTCCCTCCTGTCCAGGTGTCTGCTTGGCATGAACTCCAGAGAGCCATCAAAAAACTGCCACCCTGGTGCCAGCTGTCAGCAGGCCGTTCCTGAGAAGATGCAACGGTCAAGGCTTTCAATGGTCACCATTTGGGGGATGGGACTAAATGGAAAAATAACTTTTTCAAGCATATGGTCTTCACATTTTACTATGGTAAACTTAAACAACATGTAGACTTTATCGATCAAGACAACAATCGGCTTTATAATCAAAAGTTCAGAAATCCAAATCTCATGTCCAAAGGCGGAATAACAATTTTATTCCATGTATAATCAGACTGACATGCGTAACTAAAAAAATCACTGAATGTACAAAACATTAGGAACACATTGTCTTTCATGACAGACTAGCAGGTGAATGCTTTGATGTTTTATTTGATGTTACCTGTTGAATCCACTTTAAATCCAGTGTAGATGAAGGGGAAAAGACACAGGTAAATAAGGTTTTAAGGCCTTGAGACAATGAGACATGGGTTGTGTATGTGTGCCATTCAGAGGGTGAACGGCCAAGAAAAATTTAAGTGCCTTTGAAAGGGGTATGGCTTTAATGTAAAACCGTGTGTTTAATAAATTATTCTAAAGATGATACTTTTAAAATGTTCACTATTTTTAATTTTTTATGAAAATTCACTGAGGGGATGGTCTCCCCTCCTCCTCTAATGAGTTTCCACTGATGAAGGGAAATACTGACTGGAGATGTTCCGCCCTCAGGCCCCTGAGCCTGTGCTAGGGATGTGATCTGGATTCGGACTGTGACTTTTTGATTTTTATTTGTGTGACGTAGTTATGTCCCCTTTTCCGCAATGCCGACAGTTATTTTTTCTCTGGGTTACTAAAGCGAACAGTAGGTGGAGGATACACATTACGTGAACGTCATTTATACTAGATAAGAAGACGGAAGGAAGAAGAGTAGTTAGGTCCATTCAGTCCAATAGGATGGCGAGTGTTGCACTGTGGTAGGGGGGATACAGGAATTCCGTGGTTGGCGCGCCCCATTGTTCCGATAAAGAAATGCGCCAGAAGTGATGTCAAGACGACAACTTTGTTTCCGTTTCAAAATCTTATACAGGTATGTAATAGCACGTTAAACTTTCTAACGATGAAAGGGAACATGTCATAACTACTAGTTAACACATACGTCAAGGTATTCTCCATTTGTAAAGTTATGGGTTATTTTTGTGTCAACGATGGGAGGAAAGGAACGGTGATAAAAACTCTTTACAAGTCACATAGCTAGAGATTTGGGATTTTGTCTGAGTGAATCTACATCATGTCGTCAAGGTAATTTAATAAAGGATCAGTTTGATATTTCTGTGCTCGTTTTTCATGTTATTGGTTTTGTGTAAAAAAGTATTCAAGTCTACGAGCTGTTAAAATGGCGTCGTCCGTTCTGAGCGTTCGTTTAAGTCCAAGTAGAAGATAATGGCCCCTATCAGATATTTATTGTAGTTGGTGCCGTAATTATTTTGCTGTAGTAAATATAAATTGTGTGGTGGGTGTTGTTCGAGCCCTGAATGCTGATTGGCCGAAAGCAGTGGTGGTAGATCAGACCACGCATATGTTGGTAACCTGTTTATAATAGCCAATTAGGCGACCAGCTGCATTGCATCGGCTAACAGCCTTAGCCGTGGTATATTGGCCATTTACCACACCTCCTGGGGCTCGTATTGCATTGAAATATTCATGAGTATAATTTAGAAAAGTAGTATTAGCTTACAAATTGTACAATTTTATGCTTCCCGCATAAACCCACGAGCGGGCCAGAAGGCCCTAACAAGTTAAGATCGTAATTTTGATGACTCAAACAGCTACTGTAGCCTACAGTCCATGGTAAACTGGTCTGCCGAACCAAGGTTGTACTATACGTTTTCAGTATTTGATTTGAGACCTCAAACCAATTTAGACAATTTACAGTATTATAAAAATGGATTTATGAGTTTGTAAGTGGGGAATAGTTTTCTTAGGGGTGGCTCTAGTTACTATGATATGCGGTTTAAGCATGAGAAATAGCTGCTATAGCCCTTTAACAGAATCAGTGCAGCTTAGCTCTCTAAATCCCTTCTCCGTTATGTAGAGTTTTCAGCATTACATTTAGTCCACCTTGGCTCTGTTAAACTAAATTCCGATGCTCTGTTTTAACGTGAGAAACGTCAATAATCACGCTTTTCAACAAACGTTAGGCCTAATATGCCCCTTATCTGTCATGTCAGCGGAACAATCTTTCAATAAACAGATGCGTTACTGTAGCAGTCTGACAAGATCCAACACTGTGTGCCTCAGTTGACAACTACACTTCTTCCCCATTTACCTACACACAGGTGTTGGGGAGCACGCTAGATAGCTAATGAGCACAGGGGCCTATGGCTTACACTGTCTCCGTAAAACAGTGCTGTACATGGAGATAGGACCATGTGGGAACACTAACCTATAGGTGTTGTAGTAATTCTCACCTTTTTTGTTTTTCAAAAAAATTATATTAGCTGATATGAAAGTACGGCATTATGTTCCAAAAACGTACCGGCAAGCAACTTCCAGTAAGCATAGTAATTACATCGATGACAAGCTAACAATGTATGGTTAAAATAGTTAATCACACACATGAGAAGAAGAGCGCCTGAAACCGAGGCAAAGGAAATAGCTCAGGGAACTATGAAAACAGAGCAAGAAATGACTCGGTTAGTTTTAACAATATGATGAGGATTGTTCGGGATATGGATGGGACATGGTTAATCAACAAACAGGGAGCCAGGGTTTAAAACATTGATAAATCCCTGTTCCTAGCAAGAAAAGTATTCGTTTCTCATGTGTTTATGTGTTTGTTCGCTGGTCATCTGAACTGTCTGCGGTTGTCTTCTCTTATCAGTGACTGAACAGCTGAACCTTTTGTACTCTCCTGAGTGTCTTTCCTGATTAATTACAGCCTGACGGGGTGGGACAGAGGGATTAGGCTGGTATGTTTGAAGAGATTGATTGGGGGCCGCCATGTCCATAAATCCAATCTCCAGGCCAAAGAAAGGGTGAGCCAGGGTTGAACAAAGTTCAACCTGAAAATGATACTTTTTACATGACAGGGCGTTTAGTTGTGCAGTGGTCTAAGACACTGCATCGCAGTGGCTAGCTGTGCCAATAGAGACTGGTTCGGAATCCAGGCATGTTGTCGTGCCGGGCTGCGAACGGGAGGACCATGGGGCGGCACACATTAGCCCAGCGTCGTCCAGGATAGGGGAGGGAATGGCCAGCAGGATGTAGTCATTGGTAGAGCATGGCGTTTGCAACGCCAGGGTTGTGGGTTCGCTTCCCACGGGGGGCCAGTAGAAAAATTAAATAAAAAATAATGCTATGCACTCACTAACTGTAAGTCGTTCTGGATAAAAGCGTCTGCTAAATGATAAAATGTATGTAAAGTAAAATGTAATGACAAAGCTTGATGGTCACACCACCATTGGTTCCAAAACTAATACATAGAGGAGAAGTCAGATTTCGCCTTATCATTAAAATAAGGGAAGTGGCGGATCGAGCGTGTCCAAGATGGTGCGAAACTGGAGACAGTGTGGGGGAACCCAGGAGGGAGCGGTTGAGCTAAAATGTATGTAAAAATGACTATATAACTGAGAGCTGGGCAGAGATGGAAAATCAATGCTATGCAAAACGACCTTGGCTCTATGCTTAGTAATCAAGTCTAATCCTAATCAACAAAAACTCTGAAATACTTTTGTTATTTATCAGTATTTAGGATGAATTTGCCACAACAATGTTTATCAGTTTCTACATGTGTGCTAATATAAGAAAACATTCTGTTGTTTCTACCTTTAATCTAAATTGTTACTATGGTGTGAACGGGAAATCAGTTGGCAGTGTTTGTAAAGTAAAACGAAGTTAGTTCCTGTGTGGCTCAGTTAATAGAGCATGGCGCTGCAACGCCAGTGTTGTGGGTTCGATTCACCATGGGGAACCCAGTATGAAAAAATGTGTGCACTCACTACTGTAGTCACTCTGGTAAGAGCTTCTGCTAAATGACTGAAAAAGTAAAAAGGCTTTGAAGTACTACTGAAGTGGTTGGGGGTATTTGCTACATTACATTTATATTTTCTGGCAACTTTTATCCACTTTAATTCCTAAAGAAAAGTTGTACTTTTTACTCCCCATAATTTTCCCTGACACCCAAAAGTACTCGTTACATTATAATGCTGAGGCGGAAAGCAATATGCGTCCAATTCACTCACCTATTCAAGTACAGCAATGTCACCCCTAATGCCCTGATATGGAGGACTCACTAAACACAATATACTGTGTTTGTAAATGACGTTGAGTGTGGAGTGTTGTCCTGCTATGGCCGTCCGTGATATTTATTATTGATGTGAAAAAAAAATACAGTGAAGATAAGGTTATAGGAAAATAGATCATAGTGCTGTCTAAAACAAACTGTAACTTGCCTATAAAATAGTTTTGAGTTCATTTATTAATATCTGCAGTGCTTTGTGTAATTTTGTGCCCTTGTCTAATGTAATGAATGTCGTTTGCATGTTAGAGTTACCTGATTCTGTGACAATCAGGTAATTGAACAAGAAGAACTCTAATATATTTTTTGAGGATAAAGAAAGTCAGAACTGTCAAGACTGTTGCCTGTTTCTCTTATTACTACAGCGCTAGAATAAATCTGAGGATGGTAACATCAACATGGTACAACCCAGCTGCATCTCTCCTTCCACACTGAGTCCAAAACCTACAGTCACTGGGTCAGGATGGACAGTCGAGTCCAGTTGCACGACGGATCCAGGAGATGGCATCAGTGAAGCTGGAAGAGTGCAGTCAAACATGGAGCGAAGCTCAACATTAAAGATGAAGAAGAGGATGAGAAGATTGGGAAATCTGTTTTCTCATGGTAAAGAGCGGTTCACCAAATTTCCACTGTGCATGAAAAGTTGCAGTACGAACTTGTTCAGATGAACTGTTTCATGAGAAGGTAGATATTATTTCATGCTATACTGAGACTTGCATGGATGACACCAGTATAGTCTTGTTGAATGGGTGGCCAGTTAATAAACTGACCTGAACATCTAAAACTAAGAGCACTGTATTTTGTAACAAATCCATTTCCTAAGCTCTAGCTCAGCTGAATCGTGAATGATGGTGTGAGTTGTTGAAACAAGTTGAGGAGACTAAATTACTTGCATTACCTTGATTGTAAAAATGTCAGGTCAAAACATATCAGTGGGGGAAACAAAGATTGGGTCACCCTTCCCAAATTTGTGCAATTTCCCCCCCCCTTTAAAAAAGATGAGAGAGGCTGCCCATTTTCACCCTGGGTTTACTGAAAACTATGACAGAAAAAATTGGGGAAAACAAAATCCAGAAAATAAAAGTAGGATTTCTAATAAATTTATTTGAAAAATTAGGGGGGAAAAAAAGTTTTTGGTCACCTACAAAAAAAACCCAAGATTTCTGGCTTTTTAAAAAGACCTGAAAATTCTTCTTTAAGAGGTCCTCTGCCTCCACTCTTTCCCTGTATTAATGGCCCCTGTTTAAAACTTGTTATCAGTAAAAAAGGGCCCACCTGCCCAAACCACCTCAAACATTTCAAAATCCAAACTCCACTAGGGCCCAAGACCAAAGAGCGTAAAAGGGGACACCAGAAAAAAAATTGTGGGACCTGCACCGGGCGGGGAAGCCCGAATTTTGGGCAATGGGGTAAGCAGTTGGTTTGAAGAAATAAAACTGTGGGAGAAATTTAAATTAGGAAAGGGAAAAAAGAAAATCAAACCACTGTTTAATCTCCCTCATCTGGGGCTCCATGCAAGATCTCAACCCCCGGGGGCAAAATGATCAGGGAAAAACGGTGAAACAAAAAAACCCCGAAAAACCCCACGGGGGGACCTAGGAAGGAAACCCGCAGAGAGGGTGGGACCAAAAGTAACAAAGCCCACCATCAGTAAAACACACGCCAGCAGGGGCTCAAAACCGCAGTGCCCGACATGCGCCCTGTTAAGTCGTACATGCCAGGCCCATTTAAGTTTGTTTGAGTGCATTTGGATGATCCAGAAAAGGATTTGGGGAATGTCATTTTTTGGTCAAGTGAAACCAAAATATAACTTTGTGGTTAAAAAAAAAAATCGTCCCTGGTTTTGGGGGACAAAAAAAATTTCGAGTTGCATCCCAAGAACACCAAAGCTACTGTGAAGCCCTGGGGGTGGAAAAATGCGTTTGGGGGTTTTTTTTCTGCAAAAGGGGCCAGGAGATGACCGTTTTAAAGGAAAGAATGAATGGGGGGCCCTGTATCCGGGAGATTTTGAGTGAAAAAACCCCTTCCCTCAGAAAGGGGATTTAAAATGAAATGGGGGCTGGGGGCTTTCAGCCTGAAAATGATCCCAAACACACCGCCCGGGCAAAAGAAGGGGGTGGGGTTCTTAAAAAAGCATTTTAAGGTCCGGAGTGGCCAGCCCGTCTCCCGATCTTACCCCATAGAAAATCTTTGGGGGGAGTTGAAAGTCAGGTTGCCCAGCGACACCCCCAAAACATCACTGTTTCAAAAGGTTCTGCAGGGAGGAAGGGCCCAAAAATACCAGCAACAGTGTGTAAAAAAACCTTTTGAAGATTACAAAAAAAAGTTTAAACCTGTGTCTTTCCCAAAAAAAAGGGTTTTATAAAAAAAAGTTTTGAAAAATTTTTGTTATGCCCAAAAATACTTATTTCCCCCAAAATTTTGAAAAATAAATTCATGAAAAAACCCCCAATGTGTTTTTCTGGAAAAAAAAAAATTCTCATTTTGTCTGTCATAGAAAAATTTGAAACTATGATAAAAATTACGGGCCCCCTCTATTTTTTTAATGGGAAAAACTTGCACAATTGGGGGGGACAAATTTTTTTCCCCCCCACTTTATATATGTAGGGGAAAAAAAATGGGGGTTTGGGAAAGGATCGGGACAATTAGATTAAAAGGAATTTTACAATCTATCGCAATAAAAAGTGATCTCCCCCCCCATAAAAAAAAAGGGGAATTACAAATAAATCAAAAAAAATCCCTTTTTAAGCTGAAAGTTTGGCCCCAGAACAGGCGTACGTCCGCTTTTCATTGTCATCAGAGGGACAATGCAGGGCCAAATTGTTTCATAGTAAATTACACAAGCTCTGACTCACACATTCCCCCCACCAAAAAATCCCCACCAGGGGTCTTTTCACACCCCCCAAATCCAGAAACAAATTCAAGAAATGTACAGTATTATATAGAGCCGCTATTGCATGGAACTCCTTTCCCCATCCCCTATTGCTAAAAATTAAAACGAAAAACCGTTTTTCAAAAACAGATAAAGCAACACCCCCAGGGGGCCCCCCCAAACCCCCTCTCCCAAAATTGGACCTAGTTTATTTTTTTGTATGTATTGAATGTAGGCTAGGGGCCCTTTTTTAAAATTTTTTTATGTAGTTCTGTCCTGAGTTTTTCTTGTCTATTTTTTTTTTTTGTATATGTCAGGGGGTTTCATTTTGTGTGGACCCCAGGAAGAGTAGCTGATGGCCTTTTGAAAACAGCTTATGGGATCCTAATAAAATCCCAAAAAAAACCAAAAAATACAAAAATCCCAAAGGATTGCCAGATGTGTTTTTTTTAAAAAGGGCATCTGGAATCCCTCAGAGAGTAGACAAAGAAGGGAAGTGGGCCCAAAACTAAATAAATTAAAAAATTCTAAAAAATGATTCTGTGTATTTAAATAGGTTTGGGGTGGTATATGGATACCAGGTTTTTTGGGGAAAAACCCAACTGGATGGGTTTCAGTACAGTTGAAAACTTTTTCTTTGAAGTATTTTTTTTTTAAATTAAATTTTTGTAGCTATTTTTTAAGTAAATACCCTGCAGTAAAAATTGTGCAATACTTTAGGAGAAAAAAAACTTTAAAGCCCCATTTTTATGTAGCTTCCCGGAGTCCCCAGTCAACGGGAAGAGAGCGGAGCCTTGTGATCCCCCCCGGGGCTGCAGCATGGCCCAGGGATCTAATTACAGTAGGGAAATTTCAAAACTAAATGTTGCCAGTAGAAAATTTTATAACTATTAAGGTAACCGTTAAAAATGTGCTAAATGCTCTGCAGTTTCCCCATTTTTTTGCAATTTAGTAGTTATTAGCATCTAGCAAAGGGGATAGCTTTTTCCCAAAAACAAGAAATTGCTTGGTAAAAAACCGAAAAATCCCCTCCTGGATCAAGAGCCTTGTAACAGCAGAAAAAACCCCCTCCTGGATAAAGACCCTTTGTAACAGCAGGGGAATTCCCTCTTGGTTTCAAGAGCCTTGCTGGAAAATTTTAGGTTTGTGCTTTGGCAGCAAATGTGAAAAAGCTTTTAAATTTACTTGTTAGTTGAGGTCAAAAAACTGTAAAAAATTTTAGAAAAGCACTCGTTGCTTTTATTTTCGCATTTCTATGGACCCTTAGTACTAGTTGCATTTGTAGCATTCTGTTAGTAAAGTTTTTGGGGTTTTAAATTTTTAGTACTTTTTTAAAGAAAGACCGTGGGTCAACTTGTGCATAGGTAATAAAAAAGCACTTTCGCGTACAAAATTTTCCCCTTTAGATAATATTTTTTATAAACCCTTTTTCAAAATTTAAGCATTTTTTAGGTTAAAACAAACGGGAGAAAAAAATAAAGGGGGAATCTGGAAAAACCCAAAAACAAGTTTATTCCCCAAAAAGGGTTTCAAACAGCGCAAAGAAAAAAGCCTGTTTTACAAAAAAAAACCATATTTTTAAAAACCTCCTACTAGCCGGGGTCAACCCCCTTACAATTAGACACCCCAATACATCTTGTTGCAAAGTCGGGAAAACTTAATTGGTTCTTCTAAATGGTGTAGTCAGGGCCCCTGGCTGATGCTAAAACCCTTCGGGGCGTAAAAGGGTGTAGCGTGTGAGATAGGACTGAAAGGGGGAGGGTCGTTTGGGGGGCCCCTTTGGGCCCCCCCTTTCCCAGGGGTTTTTTCTCACTTCATCTTTTTAAAAATGACCTCGCCCCGGTTTCCCTTGCCCCTCCTATTTCGGCAATGGCCCCCCCTTATATTTAATTCCCTTTACATTTTAGCCCTTTTAGCAAAAGCTCTTATCCAGAGGGGATTTACGGAGAAATTTGGGGGGAAAGTCCCTTTGTAAAGGGGACATTCGCCCTTTAGCAGCCCGTTTTAAACCCAGAGGACTCCCCAATTAGTGCATTCCCCCATACCCAAGTGGGATAACCACTTTACAATTTTGGGGGGGGGGGGGGGGGGTATAGAAGGGTTTTCCTTTTCCATCCCAGGATTCCCTTTAAAGGGGTGGGGTTTCAAATGGGCTCCGGAAAAGGGGTGTGGGGTGATCCGCTGTCCCCGGCGTAAAGGGGAGCTTTTTCCAACCCCTTTGGGGGGCCAGAAAACAGCGAACAGTTTTTTCTGGGCCTGAGCGGGGAAAATATGCCCGCGGGAAGGGGGGCCAGCAGGGCCCGAGGTGGATGAAAGCCCAAATTCCCCGTTTGGGTTTTAGGGACTGAAACAGAGCCCCAAAGGTACAGAGGTGCCGTTCCCCCCACGCTCCATAGGCAAGCACCTGGCTGGGAAAAGGATGCGGGCTTCAAAACCCGGGAAACCAGGGGGAGGGTGCGGAGGAGGGGGGTTGACGTGGAGAAATTGGGAAGGTTTAACACCCGAGGGGGTGCGGAATTTTGGATAAATTGTAGGGGTTTTAAAGGAAAAGGAAAGGGGGGCCAGCCAAAAAGCGGGGTTGCGTAGTCCAGCCCGGGGGGGACAAGGGCTGGGGTTTGGACCGGCCCCTTCCGGGGTAAGGCAGGGTGTACTCTCCCAATGTTGTAGAGCATGAACCTGCAGGAGCGGGTCACCCCCTTTATGTTGGCGGAAACGACAGGGTGTTTTTCCCGGGCACGCCAAGGCTCTTCGCACTCGGAGGAGGAAACAGCGGAGTTGTCAACCCTGATGGCGAGATCATGGGGAAAGGGCAGTCCTTCCCCGGGAGGAAAGCAGCTCCGTCTTGCCCAAAGGGTTTTAGCTTGAGGTGGGGATCCGTCATCCATTTCGGAAAATGTCTGCCGACATGCAGGGGATGCGGGTTCGCCAAACCCGGGAATCAGAAGGGGGGGAAAAAGGGGAAGAAGTTTTGTACGTAAACGTAGCAATGATAGGAGAGGCCATGGAGGATAGACAGAGCCAAGGGGCTTGGGGTATGGGAGAAAAGGAGAGGGGGTTGAAAAAGGGGCCCTGGGGGGCACCAGTGGTGAGAGGGACGTGGTGCGGAGGGCAGTTTCGCCAAGCCAAATTGGTAGGAGCGAAAGGTCAGGTAGGGGCGCCAAAACCAAAGGGGTGAGCCGCCCGGAGGGTGCCACCCGGGAGGGTGGAGAGGAGGGGTTGGGTGGTTCACAGTATCAAAGGCAGCCCGAAAGGTTATTATCAGGAAATGAAAAATAGACTGTTGCCCTTGCCCCCCTAGCAACAGGAATCTGAATTTGCACTTTCCCCTTGTCTCCCTCAGTAACTTTCCATGCACAAGTTCCTATCAACATTCATTGACCCCAAAAAAATATACAGTGCTCTTCGAAAAGAGTTCATGACCCCTTTACTTTTTCCTATTTTTGTTGTTGTCACGAGCCTTATTTCTATAAAATGATTAACTAGTTTTTTTGACCTTGCAATCTAAACTACCCCATATGACAAAGCAAAAAACAGGTGTTTTAGACATTTAGCTAAATTATAAAAAATAAAAAAGGATTCAGTACTTGTGAAGCATCTTTGCAGCGATTATAGAGTATTTTGTGGTATGACCTACATGATTGAACATCTGTATTTGGAGAGTTTCTCCCATTCTTCTCTGCAGGATACTCTCAAGCTCTGTCAGGTTGGAGGCGGAGCGCTGCTGCACAAGCATTTTCAGGTTTCTCCAGAGATGTTCGATCGGGTTCAAGTTCCGGGCTCTGGCTGGCTGCCAAGAGAAACATTGCCGACTTGTCCCGAAGCCACTCCTGCTGTCTTGGCTGTGTGCTTAGGGTCGTTGTCCTGTTGGAGGTGAACCTTTGGTCCCAGTCTGAGGTCCTGACGCTGGGAGCAGCTTTTCATCAAGATGTCTCTCTGTACTTTGTCAATCATCTTTGCCTTGATCCTGACTAGTCTCCCAGTCCCTGACGCTGAAAAACCAACCCGACAGCATGATCCTGCATCCCCATTGGCTTCAACCGTAGGGATGGGCCAGGTTTCCTCCAGACATGGCGCTTTGCATTCAGGCAAAGAGTTCAATCTTGGTTTAATCAACCAGAGAATCTGTTTCTCATGGTTCTGAGAGACTTTAGTGCCTTTTGGCAAACTCCACAGGGGCTGTCATGTGCCTTACTGAAGATTGGCTTCCATCGGCCACTCACCATAAAGGCTTGATTGCTGAGTACTGCAGAGATGGTTGACCTTCTGAAAGGTTCTCCCATCTCCAGAGGAACTCTAGAGCTCTGTTAGTGACAATCGTGTGTTCTTGGTCACATCCCGACCATCGGCCCTTCTCCCGATTCTCAGTTTGGCCGGGCGGCCGCGATCCGGCTCTAGAAGAAGTCTTGGGGGTTCCAACTCTCCATTTAAGAACTTGATGGAGGCCACTGTGTTCTGGGGCCTTCAATGCTGCAGACGTGTTTGGGTACACTTGGCCCAGTCTGTGCCATGACACAATCCTGTCTCGGGGCTCTACGGACAACCCCTTCGACCTCATGGCTTGGGTTTTTACTCTGACAGCTCTCGTCAACTGGTGGACCTTATATAAAAAGGTGTGGGCCTTACCAAAATCATGTCCAATCAATTGAATTTACCAAGGTTGGCTACAATCAAAGTTGTAGAAAACATACTCAAGGATGATGAATGGAAACAGGTTGCACCTTCATGGGCTCAATTTTCGGCATTAGTAAATGTTTCTGAATATTCTGTAATGAGGTACATATTAGCAACTAAAAATAAAAAAACTGTTTGGCTTTGTATATTGGGTTTTGTGTGTAGATTGCTGAGGATTATTTGTTTTTTTTAATCCATTTTAGGAATAATGCTGCAACGTAAACAAATGTGGAAAAAGTCAAGGGGGTCTGAATGTTTTGACTGCACTTGTTAGCAGTTGATGTTATTCTTCAATAACACAGACCCCAAAGCAAATCAGGGGGAGGAAAAATATATTTATTAAAAGAGAACCAATCATTGTTAGCTGGAAAGTAGATGTGAGGTTATCTTCCCTGTCCTCAGTGTTTTCTCACTGAACAAAGAGACAAGATGTAAAGTTTATACCCAAGCCTGCCTGTGGTTGACCAATTTAGAATTCCTTTCAATAAAATTAGGGTAATAGCCAAAAACCAAGTGATCCCATTTCAGGCCAAGTATAGACCATTTGGACCAATGTGAACTTGCCACATGTAGCTATGAGTCCCGGGACTCGAACCCCCCCCTACATAGATAACTAAACAGAGGTTGAACTGAAAAACAACTGTTTCCATTGATCGGTTAAATTCACTGTGTTGTATATTTATCTTGGACTACTCTGCACACTGTATATAGGCTATCTGTATCAATCATGCATTTGTTAATGTCATCACACCAGCAGCAAGCATTGAAATGCAATCAAGCATTTTTGTTTCAAAATAACCAAAGAACTCTTGATTCATTAGCGTAAAACATAAATAAACGTTCCCATTTCGGAAATTGCATTCACGAATCAAATGCAACTGTTTTAGTCTTTGCTTAATAAAGGCCTCTAACAATAAAACGTTACAACAGACTCTATTGGTACGCTTATCATTTATTTACTATTTCGTAGGGGTGTAACGATTCGTTTTAACAACATTCGATTTGTATCACGATTCGTGGTTGTCGATACGATTACGACGATATTTGTTCATTTAGAAAACGATACTGATCCGAAACGATTCAGTGACTTGAAAATCGATTCAGTACCTTTTAGCCAAAAATTAACCAGTGTGACATGAATAAATACCTGCGATACTGGACAGCTGCAGGTGAAGTTTCCTAGATTCCTGTTCTTGTAAGGGACGCAATGGTGGCTCGTAAAACTCCCGCTGATAGTGTGAGCGATGCTCATGCAGATCCGTGTGGCCCCCTTAACAGTGAATATATGCACCTCCGACATTTTACTCATAGCAGCTTCAGTAAAGGAACACCTCAGAATAGGAGACATGGGACAGTGCCGTGTTTAGCTTATGGAAAGAGAAAAAATTAAACAGAGATTGCCGCTGTTCTTCATTCAGTTGTTCTCGCCCATATGGCAACCTCGTGGGCGACTGGACATTTATTCTCGGCTTAGCTTTTGGCAATGACTTGCGCCACATGCGTTGTGCTCCTTGCTTTTTCATGTTTTGTCAAATAACGGCTGGTGTGAAATTCTTTTGAGCCTTTATAAAATGCACCTGTTTTGTTTGCTAGATGTGGATTTGAGCGGTCAAATCTTGCACCACATTTCATGTGCACTCATCGTTTAGCTTCATGCCACTGCACATCTTGGAAAAAAGTATTTCTTTCGGCGCTGGCTCCAGTTGCGGTTTCTTTGTAGGTGGCGAAAACGCCAAATAAACTGCTGTTAATGTCCTGTTGCTTTTTGGACATCCCCTGGACAGTAGTTGACAAGGCCCCCGTTTAGTAAAACACAAGTGGCATTACCTCATTCCTGATTTTGGTCCGCGCTTGCGTATCTCCTGCGTACCCAGTTATGTGCACCCCTGCATATAAATTCTGAACGGGCTTAAATCTCAATGGTTTATGTCCTAGTATCGATAAAATCGTTTTATTACATTTTTAAACGATGTTAGGTCGAGATATGTTTGTCCAAAAAGGCCAACTCGCAGAGCACAGATCGATGTAGTTGGATCATGTGGAATATAATCGATATATCGATGTAATAGATGGATCGTACACCCCTACTATTTAGTGCCTTCAATCTGTCAGACAAGCTCAGTGCATATGGTGGATTTGATTACCTGGATGTGCGTATATTCTGTCAGCTTTTTATTTGATTTGATTAAACACCCATTCACCGCCTCTGAATGGCACACATACACAATCCATGTCTCATTGTCTCAAGGCTTAAAAGCCCTTCATTAATCTGTTCTCCTCCCCTTCATCGACACTGATCCTGAAGTGGATTTAACAAGTGGCATCAGAGAATCATAGCTGCTCACTGTCATTATATTGTCCTGGAAATAGTTCATAATGGTTTTGTACACTCGTGCATTCACCCATTGACTTTTTTAAATGCTTTTTCACACCGGTGACGTTGAGACACCCTCTACATCCAGAGAGAAACAGGCAGGAAGATCGCAGAGCTAAGAGGTCTCACCACTGGCCCACATTGTGGAGGAGATTTTTCCCAGTTCTATCAAAGTTAAAAATTCACCTAAAAATACACACAGGAGAGAATCTGTATTCCTGCACTGACTGTGGGAAAGAGCTTCACAACATCACAGGCTCTGACAGTTCATCAGATAGTGCACACAGGAAAGAATCCTTGCACTCCTGCTCTGACTGTGGACGAGTTTCTCTCGACTGGGCAACTTAAAAAAACACATGAACGTATACATACGTGAGAGAAGCTTACTACTCTGCTCTGACTGTGGGGCAAGTTTCTCACAACTGGGCACCTTAAAACACATGAACGTATACATACAGGAGAAAAAGCCTTACTCCTGCCTCTGACTGTGTAAAATGCTTCACGTCATCAGCTCAGTCTAAAAGTTCATCAGAGAACAACACACACGGAGAGAAAGCCTTACTCCTGCTATAACTGTGGGAAGAGTTTCTCTCGACTGGGCCACTTAGAAAAACATGAACGTATACATACAGGATAGAAGCCTTATTCCTGGCTCTGACTGTGTGAAATGCTTCACAACATCATCTAGGCTAACAGTTCATCAAGAACACACACAGGAGATGAACCTTACTCCTGCTCTGACTGTGGGGCAAGTTTCTCTCAATTGTGCAGGCTTAAAAACACAATGAACGTATACACACAGGAGAGAAGCTTACTCCTGCTTTGCCTGTGGTAAGAGCTTCCCCCACAAAAAAAACGTAAATAAAAAACCATTTAACAAGGGGCTCTGACAACTCAATCAGAGAGTGCACAAAGGAGAGAAGCCTACTACTGCTCTGACTGGTGGGGCTAAGTTTTCTCACAACTGGGCACCTTAAAAACAACATGAACTTATACATACAGGAGAAAAGCCTTACTCCTGCTCTGACTGTGTAAAATGCTTCACGTCATCAGCTCAGCTAAAGTTCATCAGAGGAAGGTGGGAAACACAGGAGAAAAGCCTTACTCCTGCTATAACCTGTGGAAGAGTTTCTCTCAAAAAAAAAACTGGGACCCACTTAGAAAACATGAACGTATACATTACAGGAGAGAAGCCGTATCTCCTGCTCTGACTGTGTGAAAATGCTTCACAACATCATATCAGCTAAAAGTTCTCAAACCCCCCCACAACACACACAGGAGAGTATCCTTACTTCTGTTCTTAATATGGCAAGAGTTTTTCTCCTGAGTGATGGGCAACGTAAAACGAAACCAACCGTTACACACTGGAGAGAAGAACTTATCACTGCACTGACTGGGGAGACGGAGATTCTACAGATTGGCAATTTAAAAAGACACCAACAGATACATAAAAGTGGTAGTGGATTGGATCAAATGAAAAAAGCGTAGAACACTATTGTGTATCCTATTTTTTCTCACTGTGAGAGAACCTGTGCAGGCAGCAGTGTAGAGTTGGCATCTCTTTACTTTACTGATCAGTGTTCACCTTGTCAGTTTTGCTGTGCTTAGATAGCTTCTACTGTACAAGATATTGAATGACCTTGATTTTGCCCTTAGGGTTGAATATCCTCTTTGAGGGTCTCATAATGGAGTCTGATGGTTGACTGGGGTGGTACTGATTCCTTCTGCGTTTTTCTGTGGGGGATGATCTATTAGACACAACACACTGAGTGTACCTAAAAACATTAAGGACACCTGCTCTTTCCATGACATAGACTGACCAGGTGAAAGCTATGATCCTTATGATGTAGTTGTGGTGTATTTGTTTATGGATCCCCTTTAGCTTCCAGCAGAAAACAATAACTGCAGTTGCAGTGGGCTAAGAAATGACAACACTGGACCTTGGAACATTTGAAAACATTGCCTGGTTTGATGAATCCCCGTTCCCTGCTGTTTCACCACTGATGGGAGGACTAGGGTAATGGAAGAAACCACGAGTAACATGCAATCCGATGACTGTGTGTTAGCATTGCAGTCCTGGTGGTGGTGGAGTGGGGTGTGTTTTCCATGGCACACATTGGTTCCCTTGATTATAAGTGGTGCAACGTTTGAATGCCACAGGATATCTAAACATCATTGTTCCAATCAGGTGCATCCCTTCAATGGCAGCAGTTATCCATCTGTAAATATATTTTTTCAGCAGGATTATGCCCCATGTTGCCCACAAGTGCTTGTCCAGAAAAAGGTTCCACAAACATGAAACAGTGAATTCAGGTTACTGCAGTGGCCTTCCGAGGCAGCCAATCTCAATCCAATGTGACATCTGTCGGGGAGGAGGATGAATGAGCTATTCGAGTAGAAATCCCTACCACTCAACTTGACACAACTGTGGGAAGCATTGCAGTCAACATGGGCCACAATCCCAGTGGAACGCTTTTCGACAGGGGAGACAGTGGACATTCCATCCCCGAATTGAGGTGGCGGAATTGAGGTGGTTCTGAGGACAAAAAAAAAAATACACAACTCAATATGAAAAAGGTTGTTCCTAATTTTCTAATGTTTTGTACAGCTCAGTGCCTTTGGAAAGTATTCAGACCCCTCGACTTCTTCCACATTTTGTTAGGTTACGAGCCTTATTATATTATTGATGAAATAAAACATTTTCCTCATCAATCTACACACAACAGCCTTTTTTAGATTTTTTTAGCAAATGTTATTTAAAAATAAAAACCTGAAATACCTTATTTTACATAAGTATTCAGACCCTTTTCTATGAGACATGAAATTAGCTCCGTGCATCCTGTTTTCCATTAAGCATCCTTGTGATGTTTCAACAACTTGATGGAGTCCACTTGTGGAAAATTCTATTGATTGAACATGATTTGGAAAGGCACACACATGTCTTATATAAGGTCCCACAGTTGACAGTGCATGTCCAGAGCATGGTGGTGGCAGCATCATGCTGTAGGGATGTTTTTCAGTGCAGTGACTGGAGACTAGTCAGGATCGAGGGAAAGATAAACGGAGCAAAGTACAGAGAGATCCCTGATGAAACCTGCTCCAGAGTGCTCAGGACCTCAGACTGGGGCTAAGGTTCACCTTCCAACAGGACAACGACCCTAAGCACACAGCGTAAGACAACACAGGAGTGGTCCAGCAGAGGCCCGGACTTGAACCCGATCTGGAACATCTCTGGAGTGATACCAGAAATGGGCTGTGCAGTCGACGCTCCCCATCCAAACTTGACAGAGCTTGAGAGGATCTGCCAGAGAAATGGAGAAACTCCCAAATACAGGTGTGGTCAAGCTTGTAGCCGTCGTACACATTAAGACTTTTGGCTGTAATCACTGCCAAAGGTGCTTAAACAAAGTACTGAGTAAAGGGTCTGAATACTTATGTAAATAGTGATATTTAAAGTTTGTTTTTTCTTTCTAATTTGCAAAAAAACTGTGTTTTTTTCGTGGTGTCATTATGGGGTATTGTGTGTAGATTTGATGAGGGAAAAAACGATGTAATCAATTTTTAGAATAGGCTGTAACGTAAACTAATGTGGAAAAAGTCAAGGGATTTGAAAACTTTAGGAATGCCCTGAATATCAGATAAAGATGGTGTGATGATCATTTTTCAGCATTAGTTTGGGGGGATTATTTCTAATATTACTAATTCTCACACTTTTGTTTAATGATAAACAGGCTATGAATTGACTACTTGTGTTAATTAAATTGTCTTTAAACTTGATTAATTATTTTAGTCATTGATTATGAATTTATTTGGATGACTTTATTGAAGTTAATTGATCTGGTGGCAGTAGCCTAGGCGGTTAAGAGTGTTGGTCAGTAACTGAAAGGTCGCTGGTTTGAATCCCGAGCCACTTACTAGGTGAAAAATCTGTCGTTGTGCCTTTGATCAAAGGCAATTAACCCTAATTGGTCCTGTTAAGTTGCTCTGGATAAGAGCATCTTGCTAAATGACAAAAAATGTAATTTAAAAATAATGTTTTGTACATTAATTTGTTCTAAAGGGGGCAACATCTTCTTGTGTATAATTAAATGAAACAAACTTGTTTTTTAAAAATAAATAGTTAGTGTCCTATATATGAACCAAATTTGATCCTGATTTACATTCTCCCAACAATGGCCTATACTGTATATATGACAACACAACATTACCTCTTTGTTTTTACCCGGGCAGAGGGACAGGGCCTAGTAGGCTACAACTATGTAGCTGCTGTTGTTAGTAAGGGAGGACAACAAAGAGACAGCATTGGCAACTTTCGATGTGAAGGACAGCTCTTACAAAAATGCACCATGGTAAAAAATGAACAACAACATTCCAAGGTACTATGATGTTTTTGGGTCACCACCAAGGAAGGAAAATACTATGGCACTGGTGCAAATACCATGGCATTTTCCTGCACTGTAGTTGACAAACAATAAACATGATAGTACCGGGTGGTATCTTTTTCATTGTAATACCATGTCAGGGAAATACCATGGTAGTTGCACTAGTAACCATGGTATTTTCCTGACATGGTAATGAACAAAAAAACACAGATTTTTGTAAAAAAATGATACTAGGCCCGAGAAGGATTGAGAGAAGAATACTGCCAGGATGTGTCATAATAGGACCACGTTTGATATGGAACTTGGATACATTCAGCAGGGTGGGAAAAACACAGTCCAACACGTTTTAAAAAATGGATTGTCGAAGGGCTGTGGTCACCATTCATGTAATACATTAAATATTACATCAGACGGTATTGGGAGCTAGTAGTCCATAGGGTGTTCACTGAAGGTACATTATTTTCCCATTAGTTCAATCTTATCCCAACCAGATTGAATTTACAATATACGAAGGGGGGTTGGCAACTAGGGTTTGGCCTCCAGTCAATGTGTTGTTGAGCCTTGTAGCTAGTCTTCGGCCAGAACATAATTAGCCTATTAACAAATGAGCCTATAGCTGCCAATTCATAGTCCTACACAGTGTAGGTACACTACACATTTAACATGTGGTTAGTGGGCTAATCAATTCAATGACCATAACACAATGATGTCCATCTGGTTTACAGTGGTAAAATCACCAATGTCTATATTAATTACATTTTAGTCATTTAGCAGACGCTCTTATCCAGAGCGACTTACAGTTAGTGAATGCATACATGTTTTTTTTGTTTTTTTCATACTGGCCCCCCGTGGTAAATAAACCCACATCCCTGCCGGCCAAAACCTCCCCTACCTTGGACGACGCTGGACCAATTGTGCGCCGCCCATGGGTTCCTGGTCGCGGCCGGCTGTGGCAACAGCTAGCATTGCGATGCAGTGCTTACTTAGACCACTGCGCCACTCGGGAGATATTAATAGTCCTACCTGTTCTATTAAAATATATTCATCATATTTCTACAAATATCAAACCAGTGTGTCTTGTTTGCAACGAAACTGTCGCTGTTTGCGATGAGTTCAATCTGAGATGTTAGTATGCATCTAAGCAAGGTACTTTCAGAAGTAGATTTTCCACCCCAGACATGAGGCCGAAGTCCGACGCAGAAAGGAAGGTTGGTCTAAGGAGTGAACACCCTATGTGTTTTACATTGTCCATTTTTAATATGTACATATTTTTATTAATATTATTGAACCTTTATTTAACTCAGCAGTTCCTATTGACTTACACAATCCAGAAGGAGTCAGTAGAAACCATATTTGTTTAAGCAAGTCAGCCATATCAGCTATGTTTTTTTAAGGCCGTAAATGAGGCTGAATAAACGTTTTCGCTGCCAGACTTTGCTCCGGTGGCTGATAGCCAGGTGTAAGCAGTGGTAAGGATTCACTCCATGGTGTTGAAAGGAAAAGCTCAACTTTATGTTGGACTAACAATAATTATGTCACAAATGGTTTAAGCGTTCTGATATTGTCACTAATCTGGATTTAGACTGTCTGCTACTTCAGGTCTAAATAGGGGTATAATCAGTGGCGGCTCCTGAAAAAATTCTCAGGAGGGGCAAAAATTTTTCTGATGATTTAGGTGACCTACACACATTTAAAAAAGATATGTCCAGCAACAACATGAAGACAGGGGCAGCATATAAGTCAATACCAGAAGCATTTATTGACTGATCTCAAAAGTGTTGGCTTACCAGGGTTGGTGGAGCCCTCAGTTTCATCTTTGCCTCGCAAAGCTAACTCAAACACTCCGCAAAACTTCACACACTGGATTAGCCGGCTGAGGATGTGGCGGTTCTTGCTAATGTCGTAGTAAATATATTTGTTATAGTGAATATGGAATATGATATGTTGAGTAAAAATGTTGTGCTAAGATCTATTTAGGTCAGGAGCTGGTTATAAGTTCTGTTCCTATCCAATAACAATGGACAAAAGGGTCCTATCTTGTCAGCCTTGTCAGCAGGTGGCCAAGGACAACACCCACGCCATAGGCCCTCTCAGTTCTTCCAACTCACGAGTTCTTTGCTCTGAGGACACACACACAACACAAACACACACACACACACATCATCACTGTTAAAACACACACACACACACACACACATCATCACTGTTAAACACACACACACACACACACACACACACAAAAATCCCCCTCTCTTAGGCTGAACATTTGAAGACAGAGAACCCGACTCAGAGCCAATGCAACAGTGACCAGTAGCCTGCAGGGGACCTCGCCCAACTCATCAGGACCAATCAGAAGATCAGAACTACTAGATTGAACCTACTTCATTTATTGCATAAAATGTCTGCACACAATGTTTCGGGGCTCTCTTCAGATAATAATAATAATAATAATAATAATAATATGCCATTTAGCAGACGCTTTTATCCAAAGCGACTTACAGTCATGCGTGCATAAATTTTTGTGTATGGGTGGTCCCGGGGATCGAACCCACTACCTTGGCGTTACAAGCACCATGCTCTACCAGCTGAGCTACAGAAAGTGGATACTCATGGATGTGCATTGCAATTGTAAAATGTCAACACAATTGGAGACACCACGTCACTTTTTGGAGACATGTTATTGACAGTAAACTATTGTAGATGCGACTGCTAACTAAATAAAACATTTTAGCTGGCTAGCTAATCATCTTAGCTAAATGTGGGGCAAACAATTCAGTTATTTACCGTTAATTTGAGGGATTGGGTGAAAGAAATCGAGTTACATAGTGATACTTTACGATATACTGTATTGACAATATCGCAATATTTTAGCGCTAGTTGCTGTACCTGCACCAAAACACCCATTATTGTTCCTTCATAGCTTGTTCTCAATCTTTTTCATTGGGAGCAAATTTGTTTTTCAGCACTTTTATTTCCATGACTGATCAAAACTCGTTCTCATGGCTTTCTGCCCCCCCACCCCCCCTCATCCCTCTGCAACAGACATATGGTGCGCAATAAAATCACAGTATCGAATCGCAATACGTATAGAATCATGAGACTCGCAATGCTGATGCATATATTTTATCGTGAGGTTCCTGGCAATTCCCAGCCCAAGTTCATTTGCCACAACAAATCTCTTCGCTAGCAAACGCGATGTCTTCTCCAAACGGCAATGTGTCTCCAGCAATGTTTACTTTTTTGACGTTCTATGGCATCTCCACTTTCCAAGCATATATGACCACATGTAATATTTTGGTAAGTGATGCAAATAGTGAACTATGTAGGGCCAGGATGTAAAATATATGTAGCTGCAGCAATTTCTCTTATCTGATATGGTAAGTAATGGGGCTTAATTTATAGCTCCCTAAGAGTTTGACGAACGGGTCCGTGAACGCGATTCCAGATATATTTACCTCTCTGAATAAACTGCCTTTATTACACCATATCCACATCCAGTAAACTTGTGATTATCAACACTAACCTCATCGTTGTGGCGGCGGACAGCTAGCCTGTATCCCTCGTCATCCAGTTGAGTGAGTGGCAATGTCTTTTTTCGTTCATACCAATTTTTGGAAAATCCTCGGGTGTAGGACTTTCCGACTTTAGTAGAAACCTGTTGAATTATTAAATTTGGTCTGGGAGGTCCTAATTGTTTTCGTTGCCAATTTATCTTCAATTTGTTCGCCGACAAAAAGGAACTTCTTTCAAAGACACAATCGAGTTGGACTGAAGCCTAGCCATTTTGATAGTAGTAGTGAATTGATTGAGGCTGCTACCTGGTCTTTTCTTAGTTACGTTCATTCGTGGTTACGTTATGTATGACGAAAGCGCGTAAGTGCAAGCCCACAGACACCCATAGAGAATGTATTGAAAGCTTTGAAATGTGAAACAAATAGATTTTACATGACAGGCTATGAGAGACTTCTGGGCGATTTTCAACCTGACTGAAATCGCCCAAAAAACGGGCGGGGCCATTTGAAGCACGACTTTAGCCTGATTTGACATTTAGTGGCTGGCAGATCAGACGTGAACACTGATAACTGCTGTTGCCGTGATATAATTTTTTATAAATTTATAATTTTTTTAAATTATTTTTTTTTAATTATTTTTTTTATAATTGATTAGAAAAAAAATCCCTTCCTTTTCCCGTTTGGCAGTGCGTCGCCCATATCGCCCTATTGAACAAGCCATCCCTGCTCAGGAGGGATTTTGTCCCACTCCTCTTTGCAGATCTTCTCCAAGTCATTAAGGTTTCGAGGCTGACGTTTGGCAACTCAAACCTTCAGCTCCCTGCACAGATTTTCTATGGGATTAAGGTCTGGAGACTGGCTAGGCCACTCCAGGACCTTAATGTGCTTTTTCTAGAGCCACTAATTTGTTGCCTTGGCCGTGTGTTTTGGGTCATTGTCATGCTGGAATACCCATCCACGACACATTTTCAATGCCCTGGCTGAGGGAAGGAGGTTCTCACCCAAGATTTGACGGTACATGGCCCCGTCCATCGTCCCTTTGATGTGGTGAAGTTGTCCTGTCCCCTTAGCAGAAAAATACCCCCAAGGCATAATGTTTCCACCTCCATGTTTGACGGTGGGGATGGTGTTCTTGGGGTCATAGGCAACATTCCTCCTCCTCCAAACACGACAAGTTGAGTTGATGCCAAAGAACTCCATTTTGGTCTCATCTGACCACAACACTTTCACCCAGTTCTCCTCTGAATCATTCAGATGTTCATTGGCAAACTTCAGACGGGCCTGTATATGTGCTTTCTTAAGCAGGGGGACCTTGCAGGCGCTGCAGGATATCAGTCCTTCACGGCGTAGTGTGTTACCAATTGTTTTCTTGGTGACTATGATCCCAGCTGCCTTCAGATCATTGGCAAGATCCTCCGTGTAGTTTTGGGCTGATTCCTCACCCGTTCTCATGATCATTGCAACTCCACGAGGTGAGATCTTGCATGGAGCCCCAGACCGAGGGAGATTGACAGTTATTTTGTGTTTCTTCCATTTGCGAATAAACGCACCAACTGTTGTCACCTTCTCACCAAGCTGCTTGGCGATGGTCTTGTAGCCCATTGCAGCCTTGTGTAGGTCTACAATCTTGACCCTGACATCCTTGGAGAGCTCTTTGGTCTTGGCCATGGTGGAGAGTTTGGAATCAGATTGATTGATTGCTTGTGTGGACAGTGTCTTTTTATACAGGTAACAACTGAGATTAGGAGATTGAGTGTGCTCCTAATCTCAGCTCGTTACCTGTATAAAAGACACCTGGGAGCCAGAAATCTTTCTGATTGAGAGGGGGTCAAATACTTATTTCCCTTATTAAAATGCAAATCATTTATAACATTTTTGACATGCGTTTTTCTTGATTTTTTTGTTGTTATTCTGTCTCTCACTGTTCAAATAAACCTACCATTAAAAGTATAGACTCATCATTTCTTTGTCAGTGGGGCAAACTTACAAAATCAGCAGGGATCAAATACTTTTTTCCCCTCACTGTAGCTACTGTTGTATCAATATGTTTTGACCATGACAGTTTACAATCCAGGGTTACTCCAAGCAGTTTAGTCACCTCAACTTGCTCAATTTCCACATGATTTATTACAAGATTTAGGGTTTAGTGAATGATTTGTCCCAAATACAATGCTTTTAGTTTTAGAAATATTTAGGACTAACTTATTCCTTTCCACCCACTCTAAAGCTAACTGCAATCTTTGTTAAGTGTTGCAGTCATTTCAGTCGCTGTAGTAGCTGACATGTATAGTGTTGAGTCATCCGCATACATAGACACTTGTATTAGATCTGTTTTCGTAAGCTCAACCAAGTTAACCCAGATAGGAACACTTTATTTTGGAGGCAAATGCTAGCAACAACATTGACTGGAGATATATTTTGAACAGTTCACATTAATGTTTAAGTAATTGTATTTTACCAGGTAAGTTGACTGAGAACACATTCTCATTTCCAGCAACAACCTGGGAAATAGTTACAGCGGAGAGGATGGGGGATGAATGAGCCGATTGGAAGCTAGGAATGATTAGGTGGCCATGATGTTATGAGGACCAGATTGGTAATTCAGCCAGGACACTGGGGTTAACACCCCTACTCTTACGATAAGTGGTATGGGATCTTTAGTGACCACAGACAGTCAGGGCACCTGTTTAACCTCGCATCCGAAAGACGGCACACAGGGCAATGTCCCCAATCAACCAGAGGAAAGAGTGCCTCCTGCTGGCCCTTCAACACCACTTCCAGCAGCAGCTGGTCTCCCATCCAGGGACCGACCAGGACCATCCCTGCTTAGCTTCAGAGGCTAGCTAGCAGTGTGATGCAGGGGAGTATATTGCTGGCAAATATTAATTAGAGCCCATTGAGCATAGGCTATAATATCTCAGACACCCAGAGCACCCACAAGGGATCCCAACCTTTGTCACAGTTGTTAATAAATCGGAATCACAGACCACAATTACTACCAGGTAATTGGTCCTCTGTAGCTCAGCTGGTAGAGCACGGCGCTTGTAACGCCAAGGTAGTGGGTTCGATCCCCGGGACCACCCATACACAAAAAATGTATGCACGCATGACTGTAAGTCGCTTTGGATAAAAGCGTCTGCTAAATGGCATATTATTATTATTATTACATGTACACATTAATACACATGTAATTACACTGTAATAAGGACCCCATAAAAGGAAGTGTTACCAGCATCTCTTCTTTATGTATACGTTGATGTGCTTTAATAAACCCTAGAGCACCCCTGTGGAAATCAAATTAGCATCATAATAACAATCCCCATCAAAATCTGTCTGTTTAAGCTAGAGATTTATTTTTTTCATGGGTTGCGTCTCAATCCACCACATCCTCTGAGGTCGGCCTTCCTCATCTGCGGTGGAAGAACTACAGTGTTGTTTGTCAGACCAGGAGACTTCTGTCTGTAGCGTCCGAGAAGTTTGGCCTACACATCTAAAGGTGAGACTCACCAACAAGTTCATGTCTGTTGTTTCGCTCTCGGACGCCTACAAGTGTCTGAAGGTAGCAGGTACCAGTTAAAAACATTTGTGGAAGTAAATATTGAAGTACTGAGTGCCCAAAAAAGGTGTTAAATACAGGTAAATATATATATATATATATATATATATATATATATATATATATTTACTTATCTTTCTTAATATAGGACAGAAACTTCAAAACCAACTTCCCTTTGAAAATTATTAGCAATATCATCCCCCAATCACTATCACAAGGGTTAGCAAATGTCAGGGTCAATTCCATTTCAATTCACAAAATAACTCAATTTCCAATTCCACATTCCACAAAAGTATTGAAGAGTATTGGAATTGGATGTCAGAATTACAAAATTCAACCTAGCAATAGACTGGGTAATTTATCAAGATAATTTTTAGATAGATAGAACCTGCTCTTACCATGAGAAACAGATTTCCCAATCTTCTCCTCCTCTTCTTCATCATTAATGTTGACATTCAGCTCCAGTGTTTGACTGCAGTCTTCCAGCTTCACTGATGCCATCTCTAGATCCTGCAGTGCAAACTGGGTCACAATCAGTGTGGAGGGAGGCAGGCTGGGTTTGTCCTCACTGTCAATAGGGTAAGTCTGAATAGAATCCCAGTCCTAAATAGAAGTCTGAGATCAACTTCCTGGTCCTCCCCTCTGCATGCCACACCCCCTCCCATTGTACTGTATGCATGAACACATTTGGAACAATGGCTGCATAAAATGCTGTGGTTCTACTAACACAATAGGAAAGGTTGTGGTAGACGTGGGCCATCACAGGTGAGTTCACAGCTCTTTCTGATCATAAATGTCAATGACTCACCCTCAAATGGCCCATCAATACCAGAGCTCTACAAAACTATTTACGGTAACGCTTCCTTTTATGGGGTCCTTATTAGTGTAATTACATGTAACTACACCGTAACAAGACTATTTACATAATCAGCTGGACATTACAACAGCCTGAACCTCAATATAGTCCTGGGCATATATTGAACTCTAACAATGGGGGATGGAAAGGGTCTGTTGAATCGAATACTATAGTGGTGTGAGAAAGGTAACACAAGCTTCCTCTCTGGTTCCATTCCCCAATAGTAAGTGGGTCATTGTTGATTTGTTGTGGTAATGCTGTCCCTGGACTTTGGTACCGTATAAAACACTTTAAAATGACACTACTTTCCCCCCCCATTTTATTTCACTGTTATTTAATAAGAAACATATGTAAGTCCTTTATACTGCAAAACATCTATTTGTATGCATTGTAGGAAATAATGGTGGCTAGCAAATTGGCTTGTCCCAATTGTGATGCGTAAAGGTGTAGTGACATGTTTTGACTAGATAATAGACATGTACATTATTTTGAATGCCATGAATTAAACAAAACCATTGTATTTTCTGTATAGATAAACCAAAAAAAACAAAGGTTGACCAGCACAAATTCATGTAGAATGTTTATTTTTCATTACCAGATCAATTACGTTCATTACAGTTATCCAAATATATTTATCAGTGACAAAAGAATGATCTAGTTTTAAAAGACAATTTAATAAACACATGTAGTCGTTTCATAGCCTGTGTATCATCACAGTTATGTAGTAAAAACTAATCCACCCAAAGTAATGGTGAAAACTGATCATCACACCATCTCTATCTGATAGGTGTCTACGAGCTCATTCCCACAGAATACTGCAGAGGGACAACTTGGTGTCAGAGAAAAACGTACTATATGTTACAAAAAAACATACCACTCAATATAGTATGATACAGTATGTTATGTTACATTACATTGGCCTATGAATGTAATACCATTTCTAGGATGTATAGTATGTTACGAATTACAATTCGTTCAATATGTTACGAATTTGCGATATGTATGATATTTTACAAATTCCAATTTGTTGTTTTTAACATTAATTTACATGCTAAGTAGTATCATGTTAAGCTAACATGCAAAGTACACTACATATACAAAAGTATGTGGACACCACTTTAAAAATAGTGGATTTGGCTATTTCAGCCACACACGTTGCTGACAGGTGTATAAAATGGAGCACACAGCCATGCAATCTCCATAGACAAACACTGGCAGTAGAATGACCTTACTGAAGAGCTCAGTGACTTTCAAATGTGGCATCGTCATAGGATGCCACTTCTCCAACAAGTCAGTTGGTCCAATTTCCGACCAACCCCCCTCCTTTTGTTTTAGCCTTAAAAGGGACATTTCTACATGTTTCAACTCCATGTTTATCATTTCCAGCACCACCCCAACATCGACATATGTTGAAAATAGCACGTTTCTATGTTTTGTACAAAAAAATATGGAGAAAATATAATTTCCAGTGACATTCTATATTCCCATCAGCATGAAACGGGATTCATCAGACCAGGCTATGTTTTTCTATTTTTTCCAGTGTCTAGTGTTTTCATTCCATAGCCCACTGCAACTGCAGTTTCTTGTTTTCTACTGAAAGCTAATGGGGATCCATAATAAATACACCACAACTACATCAGTAAGGATCATAGCTTTTCACCTGGGTTCACCTGGTCAGTCTATGTCATGGAAAGAGCAGGTGTCCTTAATGTTTTGTACACTCAGTGTTATGTTGTGTGTCTACTAGCTCATTCCCACAGAAAACTGCAGAGGGAAGCAGTACCACCCAGTCAACCATCAGACTCCATTGTGAGACACCTCACAGAGGATATTCAACCCTAAGGGCAAATCCAAGGTTCTCTCAATATCTATACAGTAGAAGCTAACAAAACACACCAAAACTGACAAGGTGAACACTGATCAGTAAAGTAAAGAGATGCTAACATTCTACAACACTCCCTTTCCTCTGCACAGTTCTCTCACAGTGAGAAACAATAGGATACAAATAGTGTTCTATGCTTTCTTCATTTGATCCAATCCACTACCACTTCTTATGTATACGTTGGTTTCTTTTTAAATTGCCCAATCTGTAGAATCTCGTCTCACATTAAGAGCAGGAGTAAGGCTTCTCACCTGTGTGTGTTCTCTGCTGACCTTTTAGCTCAAATTATGTTTTGAAGCACTTTGCACAGTCAGAGCAGGAGTAAGGCTTCTCTCCTTTGTTTACCTTGGGTGTCTTTTTTAAATGGCCTATTTGAGAGAACATCTTTCCACAGTCAAAGCAGGAGTAAGACTACTCTCATGTATGTATACATTCATGTTGTTTTAAGTGGCCTAGTCGAGAGAAATTCTTCCCACATTCAGAGCAGGAGTAAGGCTTCTCTCCTGTGTGTATCAGTTGGTGCAATTTTAAGCTTTCCTGTCGAGAGAAATTCTTCCCACAGTCAGAGCAGGAGTAAGGCTTCTCTCCTGTGTGTGTTCTCAGATGAACTTTCAGCCTATATGATGTTTTGAAGCGCTTTTTACACAGTCAGAGCAGGAGTAAGGCTTCTCTCCTGTATGTATACGTTCATGTTGTTTTTAAGCTGCCCAGTTGAGAGAAACTTGCCCCACAGTCAGAGCAGTAGTAAGGCTTCTCTCCTGTATGTATACGTTCATGTTGTTTTAAGCTGCCCAGTTGAGAGAAACTTGCCCCACAGTCAGAGCAGGAGTAAGGCTTCTCTCCTGTGTGTGTTCTCTGATGAACTTTCAGCTCAAATGATGTTTTGAAGCACTTTACACAGTCAGAGCAAGAGTAAGGCTTATCTCCTGTGTGCACACTCTGATGAACTTTTAGCTGAGTTGATGTTTGTGAAGCATTTTACACAGTCAGAACAGGAGTAAGGCTTCTCTCCTGTATGCATACGTTCATGTGTTTTTTTAAGTGGCCCAGTTGAGAGAAACTTGCCCCACAGTCAGAGCAGGAGTAAGGCTTCTCTCCTGTGTGTATCCGTTGGTGTGATTTTAACTTGTCCTGTACAGAGAAACTCTTGCCACAGTCAGAGCAGAAGTAAGGCTTCTCTCCTGTATGTATACGTTCATGTTTTTCTAAGTTGTCCAGTCGAGAGAAACTCTTCCCACAGTCAGAGCAGGAGTAAGGCTTCTCTCCTGTGTGCACACTCTGATGAACTTTTTAGCTGAGTTGATGTTGTGAAGCATTTTACACAGTCAGAGCAGGAGTAAGGCTTCTCTCCTGTATGTATACGTTCATGTTGTTTTAAGCTGGCCCAGTTGAGAGAAACTTGCCCCACAGTCAGAGCAGTAGTAAGGCTTCTCTCCTGTATGTATACGTTCATGTTGTTTTAAAGCTGCCCAGTTTGAGAGAAACTCTTCCCACAGTCAGAGCAGGAGTAAGGCTTCTCTCCTGTGTGCACACTCTGATGAACTTTTAGCTGAGTTGATGTTGTGAAGCATTTTACACAGTCAGAGCAGGAGTAATTCTTCTCTCCTGTGTGCACTCTCTGATGAACTGTCAGAGCCTTTGATGTTGTGAAATTCTTCCCACAGTCAGTACAGGAATACATATTCTCTCCTGTGTGTACTTGTAGGTGATTTTTAACTTTGATAGAATTGAGAAACTCTCCTCACAATGTGGGCAGTGGTGAGACCTCTTAGTTCTGTGATCTTCCTGCTGTTGCTCTCTGGATGTAGAGAATGTCTCAACATGGTCTCCTGTGTGAACAACATCAGAAGAACCAGTCAGTTGGTGTGATATACAGTGGGGAGAACAAGTATTTGATACACTGCCGATTTTGCAGGTTTTCCTACTTACAAATCATGTAGAGTAGTGGTGGGTGTAACGATTCGTTTTAACAACGATTCGATTTGTGTATCACGATTCGTGGTTGTCGATACGATTCAAGGACGATATTGGTTCATTTAGAACGATACGATCCGAAACGATTCAGTGACTTGAAATCGATTCAGTAACCTTTTAGCCAAAAATTCAACCAGTGTGACTGAAATAAATACCTGGATACTGGACAGTGCAGGTGAAGTTTCCTAGATTCCTGTTTCTTGTAAGGACCGCAATGGTGGCTTGATAATTTCTCTCGCTCGTCGGCTTCTCCTCTGTCGTCCGCCATGCAATGTTTTGTTGTCTTTTGCGCCTTTTGCGCTGCTGCTGGCGCGGGGCGATGACGTCACGGATAGGCAGACTGAATCGAGTAATGTTTAAAGCCTTTATCATTAAAAGTGCTAAGAAAAAAACATCCATATAAAGTCTGACGTGCTTAAATCCAATGGGTTATTTCCTAGTATCGATACAATCGATTTATTACATTTTTAAAAACGATGTTAGATTGATATATGTTGTCCAAAAGGCCAACTCGCCGAGCACAGATCGATGTAGTTTGGATCATAGGAATATAAATCGATACATCGATGTAGTAGATGGATCGTTACACCCCTAATGTAGAGGTCTGTAATTTTTATCATAGGTACACTTCAACAAAAATCCAGAAAATCACATTGTATGATTTTTAAGTAAATAATTAGCATTTTATTGCATGACATAAGTATTTCATCACCTACCAACGATAAGAATTCCGACTCTCACAGACCTGCTAGTTGTTCTTTAAGAGCCCTCCTGTTCTCCACTCATTACCTGTATTAACTGCACCTGTTTTGAAACTCATTACCTGTATAAAAGACACCTGTCCACACACTCAATCAAACAGACTCCAACCTCTCCACAATGGCCAAGACCAGAGAGCTGTGTAAGGACATCAGGGATAACATTGTAGACCTGCACAAGGCTGGGATGGGCTACAGGACAATAGGCAAGCAGCTTGGTGAGAAGGCAACAACTGTTGCCGCAATTATTAGAAAATGGAAGAAGATCAAGATGACGGTCAATCACACTCGGTCTGGGGCTCCATGCAAGATCTCACCTTGTGGGGCATCAATGATCATGAGGAAGGTGAGGGATCAGCCCAGAACTACACGGCAGGACCTGGACCTGGTCAATGACCTGAAGAGAGCTGGGACCACAGTCTCAAAGAAAACCATTAGTAACACACTACGCCATCATGGATTAAAATCCTGCAGCTCAAGCCAGCGCATGTCCAGGCCCGTCTGAAGTTTGCCGATGACCATCTGGATGATCCAAAGGAGGAATGGGAGAAGGTCATGTGGTCTGATGAGACAAAAATCGAGCTTTTTGGTCTAAACTCCACTCGCTGTGTTTGGAGGAAGAAGAATGATGAGTACAACCCCAAGAACACCATCCCAACCGTTTTAAGCATGGAGTGGAAACATATTTATTTTGGTATGGGAAATGTATCGCAAGCGTCTTTGCAAACAACTCCTTCCCTCAGTAAGAGCCAGTGAAGATGGGTCGGTGGCTGGGTCTTCCAGCATGACAACGATCCGAAACACACAGCCAGTGGGAACTACGGAGTGGCTCCGGTAAGGAAGCATTTACTCAATGGTCCTGGAGTGGGCCTAGCCAGTAGTCTCCAGACCCTGAAACCCAATAGACATCTTTGTTTGGAGGGAGCTGAAAGTAATCCGTATTGCCCAGCGACAGCAGCGAACCTGAGAAACCTGACAGTGATCTGGGGCATGGCGTATGGAGGAAGGAGTGGCGGACAAAAGCCATGCTTTTGCAGTGTGTGCAAACCCTTGGTCAAGACCTAAAGGAAACATATGATCTCCTATAATTGCAAAACAAAGGTTTCTGTACCAAATATTAAGTTTGCTTTCTGATGTATCAAATAATTATGTCATGCAATAAAATTGCAAATTAATTCTTAAAAATCATACAATGTGATTTTGTCTGGATTTGGTTTTAGATTCTGTCTCTCTCACGTTGAAAGTTGGTACCAAGTGAATAAAAATTACAGGGACCTCCTACATGATTTTTGTAAGTAGGGAAAACCTGCAAGATCGGCAGTTGTTCAATACTTGTTATGGCCCCATGTACATGGTCCACTCAAATGTTTTTTATGAAGCCCTATACATCAGAAGTTGTCACAAAGAAAAAAACCCTACTTAAAACCCCAAAGAGAAGCAAGCAGATTTAGAGCCATATCATCCCTCCACCTCACTATCACAAGGACGTTATTAACTACAATTGACTCTTTTTAATAAAAATTTTTTAAAACTTTGGCATTTTTTTACTTCATTCTTTAGTCTACATTTTGGCAATCAGTACCCCAAAGCAAAAAAACCCCATGCGGAAAATTACTGGTGTAAAACCCTTGTAAGTTTTCAGAAAAGCATAAAATAAATCCCCTTCTCATTGAACCCGTTCATCATGAAAACATTTCTACTGAAAACGTTTCAGCACAGTGGGAAGGGGAAACAAAAAAAACAAACTTAATTAGTTTAAAACCCTGCTCTTCCCAGGGAAAAACCCAGTTTTCCCAATTTTCCCCCTTTTTCATCTTTAATTTTGACATTCAGCTCCAGTTTTTGATGCAGTCTTCCGGGCTTCACGATGCCATCTCTGGATTTGCGGGGAAAAAAACTTGCTCCACGGTCACAATCGGGGCCCCAGTGACTTTTTGGTTTTGGGGCCTCAGTGTGGAAGGAGAGGCAGGGGGTTTTTTAAACCACTGTTGATGTTAAACGGCCCTCAGATTTAATTTGCTTTCCGTGTAACAACGAGAAACAGACACAAAAAGTTTTGGTTTTACAGTTTTTGGCCCCTTTTTTTATTCTAAAAAATTTTAAATTTTTCCTTTTTAAAAAATACAATTCGTGTTTGATTTGGGGACGGGAAAATAGGTCCCGGGTACCCCTTTTTTTTGCCGGTAACTTAAATTTAGCAGTTTTTCCCCAAATTCCCCAACAGAACCAGTCAAAAGTTTTGAACAAACTATCTTTCCAGGGTTTTAGGGATCCCCCCCAAGGGAAATCCCTGGCCCTGTTTTTTTCCCTTTCCCCTTTCTCCCCAAAAAAGGGTTTGTCCTGTATGTTCGATTGGGGTCTTTGGGAGAGGTCTGCTGTTTGCAAGGTGGACCAATCAGTAAAAATTCCCTCGCATTGCCCCACCTTAGCGGTTTTTTAAACACACATCCCATTTTTTAAAAACCCGGCAGTTTTTTGGGGGGGGGGGAAAGAGACTTTTCCGTATGTGAGTATGGTTTTACTGTTTTTGTCCGTGTTTTGGGTGTACCACTAAGTTGTGGTTACCCTTTTTGGGAAAACTTTGTTAGAGATTTTTCCCCCTTTATGTGATTTGGGATACTTTTGTGCCCTGTGATTGGTACTCACAAATTTGGGATTACTCTGTTTGGAACCTTGTGTGTTTTCGGGGAAAAGGGGATTTAAAAAAAAGAGTTCCCCTTGGGCTTTCATTACCGTGGGAAAGGGAAATCTGTCAAAAAAAACACTATTTAAACCCTGAGCGGCCCCCCCACTGTTTTTTTGTATGAGTAGAAAGTAGCTTAGAGGTTTTGGGGCAGGCAAGATCATTTTTTGGGGGGTTGTTTTACATTTATTGTTCATTTCTTGGGCCCTGCTAAACCCTTTTTTTCCCCAAAACCCTTTTACCGTGTGTTCAGCAAAAAACCCCTTTTATTTTTGACGGTGTTTAGGGTTCTTTGTGTTTTTTGTTCTCACTTTTCCATGTATCTTTAGGTTACGGGTCCCCTGTCCACCACCCTAGACTTTTAAACCAGGGGGGTTCGAACCCACGGGTTTTTTCTTTTTTTTTACTATTTCTACAGGTAGATTACAAACATTCTAAAAAGCTGTCATCAAGGAAAAAGGGTGGTTTTTTTGAAAAATTAAAATATTTTTGTTTTGGGTTAAACCCTTTTTTTGGTTATTTACATGATTCCATATGTGTTATTCATAGTTTAAATGTTTTCACTCTTATTCACAATGGGGAAAATAGAAAAAATTTAAAAGAAAAACCTTGAATGAGGGGTTTGTGTCCAAAACTTTGACGGGTTTATTTGAAAAAATGCTAAATGACAAAAGCCATTTAGTAAAAGGTCACTTTTTGGTTTTAGGAAGCACGGGGATTTATTTTCTAAAAAAAACCCTTTTGTCTTCAAGTATCCCTTCAATCAAAAAACAAATTGTATTTCCCGGTTAAACCAATTAAAAATTTACGATAAAACGGGAAAAAACGAATGTGTCTGAATTTTATTACACAGGTAGAAAAGGATAATCATTACATTCAGCTTCAAAACGTAGTGCAACTGTAAAATTTGGTCTCTCTCGCTGCACTGAAGTCCTTTGAGCGGGACGAGGGGGCTGGCTTTTTTCCCCAGCTTTTTAAATTTTTTCCCCAAAAAACCCAAAAAAATGAAAAAAAAACAAATCGGAAATCAAAATAAATGGATTTTTTAAATAAAATTTCCCCTTGGGGGAAATGATGTACATCCATTCAGAAAAAACCCAAAAAGTATCAAGCTAGGGGGATTTTTAAAATAGTTCCAGGTTTACCCCTTTTGGGACACAAAAAAAACATAAAACCTTTACCAGAGTGATAATCCCTTAAAAGGAAATTGTTACCTACCCAGGGTTTGGGACAGTTCTTTCGATATAAAAAGCTTAAAACTTTGCTTTTTACATATAAAAATTTGTTTTATGAAGTCAAAAAAATTGTTTTTGCAAATCCACGTTTTTAGAAGATTTATAGGGGGTTTGTAGCGAAATGTTTTGTGCTTTTTAGCGGGCCAGTGCAGTAATATCAAACAGAAAATCTAACAATTTCACAAAATATCCCCAATCCCAAAAAAACCTAGTAAGGAAGGGTTTTAAAAATATATACATAAAATTGAAAAGCAATGAAAAAGCGGCATGGACTAAGATACAGTAAAAATATTAAAGAACCAGATATACATTGGGGATGAGTAGTGAAAAGATATGAAAACCCATTATTAAAGTGATGGGGTTTTCCCTTTTAAAAAGGGTAAACCAATGATTCAAAGGAGCACCCGCTCAAATGTGCTAGTGGGCTTTTTAACAGTTGATGGCCTTAGATAGAAGCTGTTTTTCATTCCCCAGTCCCAGCTTTGATGAAAAAAAAAAAAACCTGTACTGCCCTCGCCTTTCGGGTTTGATAGAGGGGGTGAACAGGCAGGGGCTGGGTGGTGTTTTCCCTTGATTACTTTTTTGCCTTCCTGTGACATTGGTGTTGTTTTGGGTTTTCGAGGGGGGGTTTTTATTTTCCCCCCCGGGGTAAGGGTTTTTGGCCCCCCCCCAAACCCCCCTTGGAAGCCCCCTTTTTTTGGGGGGGTTTGCAGTTGCCAACCAGGCGGGAAAAACAGCCAAGGGGGATGCTTTTCAATTGTGCATTTTGAAAAAGTTTGTGGGGGTTTTTAGGTGTGGGGCGAATTTTTCACCCTTCCCTGGGGTTTGAGAGGCTCTTTTGGGGCCTTTCTTCCCCAACTGCCCTGCGGGGGTGGCCCTTTCAGTTTGTTGGTGTTTATTTTACCCCAAAGGGGAATTGAAAGCTTTCCCCCTTCCCCAAATCCCGGGCCCCGGTCGATGTGGATGGGGGGTGCAACTGCTGTTTCCCTAAAATTTCCCACCATCATCCCCCTTTTTTTGGGTTGATGTTGAGGAGGGGGTTATTTTCCTGGCACCACACCCCAGAGCCCTCCCCTCCCCCCTGAAAGGCGGTTGTTATTTTTGGGTAATCAAGTTTATCCGTGTGTGTCTGCAAATTTGATGAGGATTTGGGGGCGTGCTTGGCCCCCCAGTCATGGGGTAAAACAGGGATTACAGGAGGGGGTTTGAGCAGCACCCTTGTCGGGGCCCCAGTGTGGGGTCAGCAAAAGGGGGGGGAAGGGGGGGGGAAATTTTGTTTTCCTCCTTCACCCCCGGGGGGGGGGGGCCCCCATCGGGAACCCCCGGGAAACCCAAAGGGGCCCCGGGGAAAGGGTTACAGCCCCGGGTTAAAGGGCTTAATGATGAGCTTGGAGGGTATAGGGTTTTGAATTTTTTGGAAGCTATAGTCAATAAAACAGCATTCTTACAAAAAGTTTTCCTCTTGTCTAAGGGGAATAGGGCAGTGTGCATTTGGGGATGGCGAGCATCATCTCTGGACATTGGGGCATAAGAAAATTTAAAGTGGGCTAGGGGAGAGGTAGAGGTGATATGACCCTTGCAAGTCTCTCAAAGCATTTCATGATAAACAGGGGGTGATTTTCCCTACAGGGGATAGTCATTTGTTCAGTTACCTTTGTTTTTGGGTTTTACGGGGAAAAAAAATGGGGGCCCTTTCTTAAAAGCATGGGGGGAACCCCCAGCAGCGGGAAAGAGAGATTTTAAATTTGCCAAAAACAAACCCAGCCAGCTGGTCCGCGCTTTGTTTAAAAGGACGGGGTGGGATCCCTTTGGGCCGGCAGCCTTTGGGGGTTTAACATGTTTAAAATCACGGGGCCCAAAGGGAGAAGGAAGGCCACAGTCCTTGGTAGTGGGCCGTAGTGGCATGTTTAAATCCCCCAAAGCGGGCGAAGAAGGTTTTTAGCTTGTCAGAAGCGAGACGTCGGTTTGTGGGGCGACGGGGGCTAGTTTCCTTTTGTAGTCCGGATTGTTGTAACCCTCCCAAACATATTTCTCGGTTGAGCCGGGGGAATTTGCGAATAAACTTTGTCTCTATTACTGATTTTTTTCCCGTTTTAAATTGGCTTGCGGAGTGAGTAGCTAAAAGTTTGATTCTGCCTTTATTCCCAGTCCCCTTCCATGGTTGAATGGGGGGGTTTCGGCTTTCAGATTTGCGGGAATGCTGCCATCTATCCACATTTTCGGGTTAGGTAGGTTTTAATAGTCACAGGGGGCAAAAATTTTACCTAAAACATTTCCCCTTGATAAACGCAGTCACCGTTACATTTGTTAAATCTAAATTATTTTGGGAAAAAGCTACCCGGGGGCATACCCAGTCCGCATGATAAAAAAACAACTTAAGGGGGGGTTTCCGATTGGTCAGACCAGCATTGAATGTCCTTAGAACGGGTTTTCCTGTTTGATTTTTCTCCCTATGGGAAGGGGGAGGAGAAAAAGGGGAGGTTTTTCAGATTTGAAAAAAGGGAGGGGGGGGGGGCCCTTTAAATAAAAACCCTGGAAGTTTGAATAGCAATGGCGAGGATTTTAGCAGCTTTGGTCCCAACGGGCGATGGGTTTTCTCCCCTTTTTGGGGAAAAAAAGAAGCTTTTAATTTTTGGAATTAAAAGCTGCAAAGGTTTTGGAGGAAACATATATTCCATGTTTTTATTTTTAAATGGTGGGTCCCAAAAGGGTTGCGGGCCCAAAGATAGGGGGGGCCCCGGGTCTAATTTAGAAGGAGTATGGGGTTTTTGGAATATCCGACTAGGGTCCCACACGATCCCCATATAGGGGATCCTATATGAGGTGAGGAGGGGACACTCAATAAGGGTTTGGCAACGGGTTGGGAGGGAATTTAAAGCTCTAAAAAGGGCATTATATAAATAAGAGGTTTTCTAGTAAGTCATTCAGAGACAATAGGCTACCCCTGAAAACCGCTTTTTCATGTGAATCGGGTACTGTAAATGAAAAAAATTTGAACCAACTCCCCAAATCAAGTTTTTAAAATATTCTTTTGCATATTGAATTACTTGAGGCCAGGGGAAATCGTCAAAAAACCCATATACAGTAATAAATAGAAAGGCCCAAAAAGGGTTAAGAATGGTTAATTTTGGGGTTCGTCCCGGGTTATGGTTTGCGCAACTTTGTAGCCTAGAAAAGGGTTTTTGGCCTTTGGGCTGTGGTGAGAAGAGAACCCACGCCGGTATCTTCAAAGAAATACAATGACATTCACTTTTAGGGATCCCCTTCCCTCTCTGTGCGTTAAGCCCAAAAAGCCAGCAACTTCTTCTTTCCAGCATGCCCCAAATCATTTATCTCCAAATAGAAAAATAGGGGTCTTTTCAGAAAAAAATTTAAAATCTTTCCCAATACTCCCACCGGGAGTAAGACTAAATTTTGGGCCACAGAGGTTTCCCATATCAAATTTTTAAAAAAATAGCCAGCTGTGGTTTGTGTGTGCCAAATCAAAAGGGAATGCCAAGTTGGTTGGCAAATCGGTCAGTAACAGCATGAAGCCAAAACAGGCCTTTAGCAAATTTTTTAATACAACCCCGGGGGGGGAAAAACACGGGTTTTGAAAAGAAATGGATCCGGTTTGGAAAATAAAATTTAATGTCCTAGGGTACCAAGTTATCAAATTTCAAAAAAGGCCTATTGAGCGAACGCATTTTTTAAAAAAAGTAAAGAAAGAAAAGAGGGATCAGCTTTGGAGGGTTGAGTGAGTGCACTTTCTTTGGGTGACCCGTAAAAACGGGAAAGTTTTTTCGGGGACTATATTTCCCCCTCATATTTAAATGTGTTTCTCTAAAACTTAGGGGCCTGGGGAAATTTGATGGTTTCAAGAAAAGGTAGGTTTTTATTGTCCAGTTTTCAAAGGGGTGTATTTTGGACATTTTTTGAGGGCACTAAAATAAAGTAAAATTGTGAAATCCATTTATAAAAAAAAAAAATTTTTTCCCCGGGGACTCTGGCTAAAAAAAATTTTAACCCAGGTGAACTTTTTTGCAAGCGGCTAAACCCCAAACCTCTATCCCCGTATGCTTTTTAAAAAGGTTGTTTTTTTGGGACCCTTTTCTGGTACCTCAACCCCCCCAGGTAAACCCCCCCCTCTCTGGGTTTCATTTTTGGTTTCCCGGCACCCCCCAATTTAAAATGGGGGAAAATGGAAAAATTGGGTAGTCCCCGCTGCCTCCCCCGGGGGACATTTTCCCCTTTTGCATAAAGTTAACCCGGCGGTGATTGGGGCCCGTGGAATTTTGTCCCACTAATCTTCAATGGCTGGGCAAAAATTCCCTGGTTTTTTTGGTGGGAACGGGAAGAAGCTGTGGTAGATGTCGTTTCCAAAAAATCCCAAAAATGTCAAAGGGGGGGAAATGCCCCTCGGGGAGTATACAGGCCAGGGAAAGGGAATTTTGGGGAACTTTTTCCGAAATGTTAAAATTGGTGCAGACCCTTCCCAAAATGGGGCGGGGGCTTTATCATGCTAAAACCCAGGGAGTTGAGGGAGGTGGAGAATGGCAGGACAAGGGGCCCTCAGGATTGTCAGGGCATCTTGTGCAAAAAAACCCCCCACGATAAAATGAAATTTGGTGTTAGTTGTCGGGTTAGAAAAATTTTTCGGGAAACAGAAAATTTCCTTGCAGGGCTTTTCCGTAAAGTTTTGGGGGCCCCAAAAATTCTCAGCTGAGATATAATGATGTCCAGCTTTTTTGGAAACTTCTGTGCAGAAACAATTAATAACTTTGGCTGTAAATACAAAAAAAAAACCCACCTTCAAAATAAGTGTATAAAGGGCCCCCTTGTTTGCGTAGAAAAATTTGAAAAACTGGTTGCAGTGCATTACCGCCAATCTTTTTCAGAACGGTGGCCTCTTCCCCCCTTTAAAAACTCCCTTCACCCCCTCCACAAAAGGAGATTTGCGGTCCCCGGCCCGATCCCTTAAAAACCATAAACCCTCTTCACCCTAAACAGGGCACTTGGGGAAATTCGGGGAATAACCCCACCACAGTTAAACTTTTAACATTCACAGTCCAAAACATTTTCCCTTCCGTCTGCAAAAATTGACATGGGCCAAATTTTTTCCCATTTTTTGTTTTGCCAGGTTTACACAAATTTTTTAGGGGGGTTTTATTTATTACCCGTTTTAACTAGGGGGGTAGTTTATTTTCATAAAAACACAAAAAATAAAGATAAATTTGGTGCCCCTTTTTCAATTTTTTCCATACGGGTCAACGACGTGCATTTGCACCTTCTCTTCGGGTTTTGGTTGGCGGAGGAAATTTTAAACTTTTGGTGCAATACCCCGCCCCCTTACTGTAGGGTTTGTGGGGCCCAATTCACAGCCAAATACATTAATTCATGATACGGTAATTAATAAAAAATTTTGCAGTGTTAGCATGCCCCCCTTAAAAAAAGGTGAGGGTAAATGTTTTTGGGTTCGTGCAGATGACTAAACCTCCCAGCCCAAATTTGGAGTGCGCCAAAACTTTTTCGGGTTTTCCAAAAGGGTATCCAGTTTAAAGGTCTCACCCTTGGAGAGAAAAAAAGCCTTGGGGAGGTTTTTGGGGTCGGTCAAAATGCGGGGAAACCCAAATTTTAACCCTTTTAATTTAATTTTTTAATAAAGAAAAAATCTTTTGCAAATATAACTTGCGTGTAAGCAGTTAAGGAAAATAAGGGATGCCCCGGCAGACCCCCGGCCACCATTTTACATGGTCCCTTTTAAGTTTTTGGGAAAACCTCTCCAGAAAGGGTTAAAAAAAAATAATGATTCATTTAAGTTTGATTTGAGCCCCTTTTCGTGGCGTTTTCCATAAAAAAAACCCCCACCCAAATTCCATTTTAAAACCCATCTAGTCCTACGCCAGACCACTCCCGTAAACACCCCGCAGCTTCCCTGCATTAAATCCTCGCAATCCCAAGTATTTTCTCGCCGCTGCCACCACCCCTTTTTTTCTGGGAATTTTTTGATCAATTTCTCAGTCCCCAATTGGGGAAAAAAAATTGTTTTAAAAAGGAAAAAAAAGCCCCCCCTTATGAAGCAATATTTTCCCATCGTCTTTTCGGGGTCTCGGATATTTAACCCCCCAAGGGAACCCTTAAAGTTTCCTCCCCCTGAAACCCATTTTCCCTTACCCCCCCCTTTAAACGCTTCTGCTAAAAACACTTTCTTATCCCTTAACCCCTGGAAACCTCAATTTAAAAATAATAAAAATAAATGCCATTTAGCAGACGCTTTTAAGAAAAGAAATTTTACAGTCAGTGCGATCCCTTTTTAAACGTATGGGTTTTCCCGGGGGATCAAAACCACCATCCTTTAAAGGGCCATGTCACAAATTGAGCTACAGTTAAAGTTTAAAAGGGGAAACCAAACCCTTGTTTCTCTAAACCTGACAATCGATCTCCAGCCCTTAGCACCCCAAAAACCAAAACCACAAAAACTTTCTCCACCGATACCCCCAACATTTTTCACCATGACCCTGCAAAATTGTCAATTGGGTTTTTAAAACGCCTACCCCACTGCGGGCAACGGGCCCCAAAACTTCACCCCTTTAAAACCCCGAAATTTTTCGGAACAAAATCGCTCAGGGGGAAAAGGGCCCCCTTTCCTACTTTATTTTATTTTTTCAGAGAATATGCATAAAAAACCAGAATGACAGAAATGTATTCTCTTTTAAACCCCACGCTCTACACCGGATCACGCTCACTAACGGAGGGTGTACAGACACCGGAATCTTCCTTTCAACACACATCCTCAACACAAAACCAAACCCCCAAAATTAAATCACCCCTTTCAATGCCCCCTGTTCCGGAGACCCAATTTTTCAAGTCACAATTCCGGGTTCTTTTAATCAGTAATCCGCAGCGCCCGCTCCCTCGGAAGGGGGGAAAAAAAAAATTTAATCACGAGTCCACTCAGTTACCTTCCCCAAAACTCAACGCCCCCAACCTCTTCCCCACCAAACCGGACCCCACATATGGATCCTTCTCTACAAATCTCACCCCACTGGGCCAAAATCTACTTAACCCTTTTGGGAACAAGGCCCAAACCTCGGATTTCCTCACAGGGGGAATTAACCCTCCTCTCACCAGGTTCCACTCTGAGCTACTGGAGGAGTACCCCCTCTTTATGGGAATAGACGATAACCCCCCCACCCCCTGTTTCCCTCTACACTCACGGTCATCACGCACCTGCCCCCCCCGGGAAATTTAGTGTCGAGAGGAAATAGAGCTGAAATTTTGCTAAAAGTAAGGCCAGGGTAACCCTAAAACGAAACCACCCAATTTTTTTAAGTTTTTCAAAATGAATAAAAAGGAAAAAGGTTTGGAAAACCATTTCCCTTTTTGGACCGCTGGGGGTTTTAGGGACAAAAATTTTTGCAAAAATAAAATAATAAAAAAAAAAAAACGGGTTTTCAGATTTACTCAGTATTTGGTTGAAGTTTTTGGAAGGGATTTACACCCTCAAGTTTCTTGGGTTGAGTTTACAAGTTGGCATACCTGTTTTTGGGGGAGTTTCCCTGCAGACCCTCTCAAGTTGGGTCAGGTAAGATGGGTAGTGTCGCCACACAGCTATTTTCAGGTCTTCTGTCCCTTTGTTCCGTCATTTTTCCCCCGACCTGACTAGTCTTCCAGTCCCTCCCACTGAAAAAAAATCCCCAAAAAGCATGATGTTTGCCCCCACCATGTTTCCCCTTTGGGATGGTGCCAGGATTCCCCCAAGACGTGACGTTGGGCATTCGGGCCCCCAAAATTTAAATTTTTTTTTTTCATCAGACCAGAGAATCGTTTCTCAGGGTCAGAGAGTCCTTAGGTGTCTTTTGGCAAACTCCCAGGGGCTTTTCATGGGGGTTTGGCCCTTCCGTCTACCATTACCAAAAAGGGGCCTGATCACAAATTTAATACGGGATTTTTCACATATCTTTCTTGCTAGAGAGGCCTTTTGTTGTGTTTTTAGGCTACTTATAGGCTACTAGAAAAAAGACCCTGTGTTTAGGTTTAGTTTTGGGTTTTTTTTTTTTCCCAAAACAATTTTACTTTTTTTTTCCCTCACTAAAAAAATATTCCTGGGGGCCCTTTGGGGGTTACTAAACATATTTAGTTTATCCTTTAGTTTATGCTTATTCCATTTTTACATTTTGTAAAGACTTCAAATGCAAAAATTAAATTTTTTGGGGAAAGTCTGTGGGGGTTTTGTAAACTATCCAAGTTTAAAAAACGGGGGAAATTCCCTGGGCTTAAACAACTTCATTCATTTTTTTTGGATCGGGGAAACTTTTTTGAATGAGCATATTAATCTGGTTAATTTTTATGGCCCTAATGTTTGATAATCCCAATTCTTGGAAGTATTTTTTGGGAAAAGCCCCATTCCGGGTTTAAATCCTAAGGCAGGGGATTTTAAATTTGGCCCCTCTTGATTCATCTTGTTTGCTCCGGGTTTAGACATTCCCCACTCGCAGAGTAGAAAAAAAATTACAGCTTTTCTTAAAGGTTTTAAATTATGTAAAACCCTTGGAGGACTCAGAACCCGGGGAAAAAGGGAGTATTCATGCTATTTTTTTCAACTTTTAAATCATATTTCATGATTTTCGGGTTTTTGCTTCCCAATGTAGCAGAAAGGGGATATGATAGTTTTTTTTTAAAGGGAAAATTCCTTGTGGATTTTTCTATGGGATAAAAAACTAGTAAAAGGATCCTCTGGGAAGGCGTTGCACCCAGAGGGTTTTAAAGGGACCCAGACTTTTTAAACATTACGTTGGAGTCCCTTTATAGATTAAAAGTAATTTTAAATGTTTTTTTTGACATTAAAACAGGGAACCAAACGCAGCGAGTACCAGGGGGGGGTTTTTTAAAAAGCACATATTTGGGGGCAAAATAGGGGTTTGACCAGTTTCAAATCAATAAATCAGAAAATGAGAGGATGGACAGCAAAATCAGAAAATTGGAGGGGAAGTTTTTTTGGATAACTCAGTAGAAGAAAAAAGGGAAATTTATTTGGTCAAAAAGCTCGGGTATGATAAAATTCCCCCTCTAAGGCTGCAAACGGGTTTAAAATAGGTGAAACAGTCCTAGGTAAAGGTTTAAAAAATCGGAAATGGGGCCCTGGCACATTAAGAATTTAAAATTAGCCTTTTTTTTGGAAATTTTCAAAATTTTACAAGGACAATTACCCAAGGATCCTGTAGAAAAAAAACAAAAATTGTTTCCCTAACAACACACTTTAAAAATTGAATCTCCTGAAAAACTGAATAGTAGGTTTTGGGATTTTCCCTTACTTCAGAAGACACTAAATGGGATCGGGGAAAAGGGAAATTGGATGGGTTGAAATATTGAGCTTTTTTCAATATGAAGGGGGGTTTTAAGGGGAAAGGGTCCAGATGGGCCCCCAAATAGATTTTTTAAGGGGACAAAATTTGGGCCCATTTTTGGATTTGTCAGTGCTTTGGGAAAGGATTAAAGGCCCCCTTTGATTTTTTCCAAAATTTTTTTCGTTACAGCCTTTTTTGAAATGGATTAAATAAAAAAAATCCCATAAAATTTACACACAATACCTAAAAAATGACAAATTTGAAAACGGGTTTCTTAACTTTTTTGCAAAATGTTTTAAAATAAAAACAGCAGAAATCCCCTTTTTACATAAGTATTCACACTTTTGCTATGGACTCAAAAATTGAGTCAGGGGGATCCTGTTTCCATGATCTTTCCTTTGGAGATTTTTCTAAAAACAAATTTGGAGTCCAACTGTGGTAAATTCAATTGTTGGGTGTTTTGGAAAAGTCACACAACTGTTATATAGGGGACCAAGGACAGGGATGGTAAATTGACAAAAGCTCCTTTTTCCCTTTATGGAAAGGTGACCCCCTTCCCAAAAAAAGGGAAAAAAAACCATTTTTCAGCACCCCAACCAACGGGCCCTTTATGGAAGGGGCCAGACGGAAGAAACTCCTCAGAAAAAGGACTGCACCCCCCACTTGGAGTTTCCCAAAAAAGGCCCCCAAAAAAGGATTTGGGCCCATGAGAAAAAGATTCTCTGGTCTGATAAAACCAAGTTTGAATTTTGGCCTGAATGACAAAAATCAGTCTGGAGGAAACCTGGCACCACCCTTTATTGAAGCATGGGGGGGAAGGGCATCATGTTTCGGGATTTGTCAGCGGCGGGGAGGGGAGCCAAAGTCAGGATAGGGGGAAAGATAAATTGGAGAAAAAGTACAGAGAGCCTTGATGAAAACCCCCCAGTACGCCCCCCGGGAAACCCAAGACCGGGGCGAAGGTTCCCCTTTCCAACGGGGACAAGGACCCTAACCCACCCACCCAAAGGGAAAACGCGGGAGGGGCTGGGAAAAGCTTGAAGTCCTTGAGGGGCCCCAGCCAGAGGGGGAAATTTAAACCCCAAATTTCGAAATTTCTGGAGACCTAAAAAATAGCGTCCCAGCAAACGCCCCCCACCCAAACCTGCAGAGTTGGGGATCTGCAGAGGGAAGGGGGAGAAAAACCCCCCCAAAGACAGGGGTCCAAGTTTTGTGCTTTTAATACACATTAAAAATTTGGCTCCCAATCACTGCCCGGTGTTTAAAACAAAGTACGAGAAAAGGGGTCTGAATATTATGAAATGTGTTTGGGTTCATTTGGGTTGTTTTTTTTTGCTTTGTATCTTTGGGTTTTGGGTTTTGTAGTTTGATGGGGGAAAAAAAAAACTTTTTAAAACTTTTTAAAATAAGGTTTGTAACGTAACAAAATTTTCGAAAAAGTCAAGGGGTCTGAATACTATAGACGTTTTTAAAAAGGAAATATGTTGTAGAAAAAAAAAACCCCTTATATCCCTTTAAAAAGGGGTTTATGGATTGAAAAAACCAGGAAGGGTTAATACAGACCCGAGACTTTTTATGGTTTTTCTTTAAATCCCTGCAGGGGTTTCGGGGATGTCAATGACCGTGATGGAGATACAAGGGAACCTCGGAGGGGTGGGGAGATTGGAGTAACAAGGAATAGTGTTATCTTTTTGTTTGCTTTGCCCTTTTAAAACCGGGACACAGGGCCACATGCACATAATCTAAAGGGGCCGGGGAGGAGGTAAATAAAAATGTTTTAGATTTTGGGTGAAAATGGGTTATTTTTAAGGATTAAGGGGATTTTTTATAATGTTTTTATGAAATGATAAAGGAAAACAGAAAAAACCCCATGTTTGAACTTTGTCCTCCAGATCCCTTGGATAGTAAAATATAGTCAAAAAAGGGAGTGTGATTTTTTTTTAAAGACGTAGGTATATCATTTTTTTGGAGTAAACCCCACTAAAAGGGGACAGAACCCCCCAAGAGAAATAAAGGACCCTTGAGTTTAGGGCCCTGTGGCTATGTTCAGGCATAAGAAAAAAACAAATGAAAACACTAGTTTCCATTTACTCCAATCTCCACACACCCATCACGAGGGGTTTATCTGGCATCAAGTCTTTGGCCCATACCAGCCCCAGTGCGGGGAGTTATCAAAAGCATAGAGTTGAACTAAAGAAATGTCTCTGCTCTTTTTTAAACCCCTTCCAATTGGTTTTTTCTCAATCCTAAGCTTTTAAGGAAATAGGGGTTTTTGCTTTGTAAATTAAAGGGGGTTTTGTGAGTGATTGATGGGGGAAAAAAAACTTTTTAAAATCAATTCTACAACAAGGTTTGTAACGTAACAAAATGTGGGAAAAAGTCAAGGGTCTGAATATTTTCCGAATGCACGTAATAGAAGGTGTTTTCCCTTTTCCCAAAATCATGTCCAAAAAAACTTAATAGAAGAACCTGCTTTTACCTGAGAAACAGTTTTCCCAACTTTCCTCCTTTCTTATCTTTAATGTTGACTTTTGGGCCCCAGTTTTTGCTGCATTTCTTCCGTTTAGATGCCATCTTGGGAACCCGGCGGGTAAACGGGGTCCACTGCAAAATCAGGACCAGTGACGGTGGGTTTTGGGACCCCAGTGTGGAAGGAGGGGAGGCAGGGGGGTTTGGTCCTCACTGTTGGGGTTCCCGGGCCCTCAGCCCAACCTGAATGGGCCCAGTAGAAAATAAAGATAAACAGTACAAAAAGTTTTTGGTTTTGGAAATTTCGGGGCCCCTTTCTTTATACTCAAAAAAATTTTTCCCATTTTTTTTGTTCAATTACCCTTAATTCAGTGTTTGGGAATTTGGGATGAAATAGGTGCTAATATCATTTTGGGTCCCGGTTTACGGTTTATATTTAAAGTGCAGGAGCCCCACAATCCTTTGGCTAATACCAAAAACTATGAGATGAAGGATAAAGGGACTCAAAATCCATTAGTAAAAGGGTTTACAGTTTGTTTTAGACAGAATATGTGCAAATTTCCCTTAAAAACCCTTGTTTCACTGTTTTATTCAATAAAAACCCCCAATTGTTTTTCCTGTTCACAAAATAGCAACTTTTATTGTAAAGACAGAAATAACAGGGGGGTTTTCTAAAATTTTTAGAAACATGTAGAAAGTTGATAATCTTTACATTCGCTTACAGTAGTGCGACCGTGAAAAATTGTCTCTACCCTGATGCATCCGCACTGTCCTCACGGGAAGTCTTTTGACGCGCCCCCGAGAGTAGCCGCCATTTTACCGTTGGGAATTTACAAAAAACCCAAAATATGCTAAACGAACACAAAAAATCCCCAAATAAATTGATTTTTTATGAAAGACCATGAAAAAAATTTTACTTTCACTCAAAAAACCCCAATTTCTTGGGCAGGTGACTTGAAAAATATTTTTTATCACGTTCTTTTTTTGGGTTTTTACATAAAAAAAAAACATAAAACCCTTTTCCCAAACGTGAAAAACCCTTAAGGATGTTTTACCTAGCATGGTAGACTGTTCTTTCGATATTAGAAAGTTTAATCTTTGCTTTTTACATACCTCTAGAAAAAATAAAAAACGGACACAAATGTTATCTTCTTGAACTGCCCCATTTGGCGCTTTCTTTTTTTGTGAAGAATGGTGCCCCCCTGCCCGGGAACCCCTTCCCGTTTCCCCCCCCTTTCTAACGGGTTTCCCTGCATTCCGAGACAGATTACAAAAATTTTATTAAATTTCTAAAAAAGGTAAAAATGTAGCCCTTTATTTCCCTTTTTAAATTATTAGCCCAAGCATGACCCTTTATCCCCAAATTTTCTAGGATTGGGAAACCCGGTTTAGGAAAAAAAAAAAACCGGAAAATAAAGTGTTCTATATTTTAAAGGGAAAAGAGTTATTTTAAAAAAATGTAAAACCAAAGGGAATAAAACCCATTTTCTCCGGGGATTTTTCTCCAGTCCCCCAAAAAACGCAACAAAGCTCACCTAGAAAAGTATTCAGGTTTTTGCCTCCAGCTGGAATGGGGAAAAATTTGCCAGTGGGTGTGGTGTTTGGGAAAATACCTGCCCTCCCCCCGAAGCATAGGTTTCTGTATCCTAATAAAAACGTTTCAAGCGATTCAGAAAATTAGGGGGTAGTTTTAAATTTTAGAAAAAAAGGAGGGGAAATTTTTCAATGTAGTTAAAAAATACTTATTTACCCCGTTTCACATTGGATTTATTTAAAAACAAAAAGTTCGAACCCGTTTTAATTCTAGGTGGGACTGCCCCAAAAAAGGTTTTTTAGGAAACTAGTAACCCCTGCCCCTTTGGGCCAACGTTTTAAAACCAAAATCTGAAGTTCAAAGGGCATTCAAAGTACCTCCTAGAAGCCGTTCCCCGGGAGGTATAATTTGTGGGCCTTTAAATTAAAAAATGCAGGTATAACACGATGCCCAGCTTCAATGAAGCTTTCTCTTCCTCTAAGAGTCTCCCCACCCGCAAAATGTCGCAAACCCTTTCACTGTGATTGGAGCACCGTGGCTCTGAATTATTTTTTATTTAAAAATACTCTGTGGTGTGCTAGTGTATTATTCCCCACTTTGGGTGGCACCCTTTACAAGGGTTTAAATTTAGGGCCCGGTTGTCGGCGGGGAAAGTATGTTTCACATTAATTACCCAAATAACCAAAGATAAAATTAATTTTAATTGGAAAAAACCCGTGTAAAAAACTTTTGTAATTACATTGTCGGGGTAACATTACAGTACTATGCTTGAAATAGTGTCTTTTTTTATCTGGGGGTTTGGGATTTGGGAAAAAAGTATTTAACATTTATTTTATAAATGTTTGATAGGCTTAGGTTTGCAAACAGGTTGAAATTTTTATGCTGATTTAAGCTCAATCAAAAACCAGGGCATTTTTAAAGGGTTTTAAAACCCTTTTAAGGGCAAATTCCCCGGGTTTTTTGGGGAAAAAACCGGGTTTCCCGAGAAGGGGATTTATTTTTGGGATGGAACATTTTTATAATATCGAAAGGAAAAATTAAAAACCCCGATCGCATACCCGTTGATTAAAAAGACCCAATAAGTAACTTAAATATACGTTCTTCATAGGCCTAATGGGGATTTATGTCCATGATAGGAAAGTTTTTTTGTAGGACTCCGTAAAGGGTAATTTTAAAAATAACCCCCCTAAAAAGAAAAGTTTTTTACAAAATTTATTGGGGGAGGAAACATTTTTGGCAGCCAGGACCATACACCCGGGCCGTCCCTAGGCCCCACTGTAGGCCCAGGGTCTTACGCAGTCCAGTGCCCCTGGACATCTTTTAAGGGTTTTGGGCCCCTAGTAATTTAGGGGCAACTTTATGAAGGGCCCCCTTCACCCTGGTCTTATCGTTTCAAGGGGTTTAAAAGGGCATGTAAAATTTAAAAAAAAGGCTAATTTTTTTTGCGTGAGTATTGAAGTCAAGTGGTTTTTTAACATTCAAAAGCGACGGTCAGTGGAAAAAAATTGCGCCACCAAATGGACAAAATTTCTCAGGTTTCCCTTTTGGATCAAAGCTACCCCGGGGTATTTGATAAAGTCAAATGTTATTCAATATTTTATCTCCCAAAAATTTATTCCCCCCCCCGTATTTCCTATATTATTATTCCCATTTAGCTGTTAAACTGGATTTAATTTATAAACACTTTTGTTTATTTCCCATTGGAGGGCAGAGACCCCCGTGACTTCGATCCTACCCAAATTTTTTACTTTTTAAAAAGTCAAAAGGGTTTTTCCCAAAAGTTTTAATTTAACTCCCAAAACATGCCAAATTTTTTTAAAGCATTACCCTTTAAAAAACATTTTCACTGTACCATTTACACCCTGTTTCACTTTTGCAGTGACCCAAAAACATTATTTGATTAGATGGGTTTAAAGCACCAAATTTACATCACTATCATAAATCAATAACAGTGACTGACTTTACCCTCACTTTTTAGCCACATTGAATTGAGATGAAGGGGTAAAAAGTGAAAATAAAAATACACTGGGTCCTAATGGAATATAACAAAAACCAAATTTTATTGTCTTTGCCTGCTTTATCTTACAAAAGGGCAGGGGGTGCCCCTTCCCCGGAGGAAATGCAAATTTTCCCGGTTTGATGGTGGGAGTGGGGCGGAGCAAGCCCCTATTCATCTCCCTGTTCCAAAAAAACAATTTAAAATATGGGCCCCCGGGAAAGGGGGCGTATCAGTAAATTTAAAATGATAAGAACAGTACTACATTGATCTTAGCCAAAAGGCCCAGAAAGCGATTTACCGCAATGCTTTCGGGAGGAAGGTGCCGTTCACAAAAGTAGCTTGAAACTGTCCGCCAAAAAATCAAAGATAAGATTTAAAGAAAAAACGTGGGAAAAGATTGGGGGTTGGGTCAACGTTGGGGAAAACCAAATTTTGACTGTTAAAAAATAACAAAATTGGGAGGATCGGAAGGCAGTGGTCATTGACCTCCAAACGGAAAAAGACAGGGAAAATGTTATAAATTAAAACCGATTAACAGCCTAAATCGGAAAAATAATATATGAAAAAGGGTGGGGGGGAACCCAATTTTGAGGTAATAATATTGAAAATAACATTTTACCCTTTTATCACATATCTCTGGGGAGGTTTTTTGCCACAAGGGAACGAGAAGTGTCCCCTTTTTTGGGGCAAGTTTTCCACCGAAACCCTCGCGTTTTTCCCAAACAGTCCCGTTGGGGGGCCCTTTCCCAAAAAAAATTTTTAAGGTTTAAACCCCTTGACTTTTAATACCCTCATCAACGCAAATAATATGAAAAAGTAAAAATTTGCCTGTCTTATTAAAATACCGTTTTAAAATAAGTTATTAGGGTGTCTTGTGAATCAATTGGGATGCCAATAGGGTTTAATTTTTCCCCGGGGGTTTTACAAAAGTTTAATTTCCCCAGAATAAATCCTCTTCTCCGGGTAACCGGGATTTTCCCCCAAAACCCCGGAAATTTCATTTAAAAAAATTTTTAACACTTATAAAAGTCTGGATTTAATTAGAGGTTTTTTCAGATGAAAAAAACAAAACCTGATGCTACCCAGCCCGATCAGACAATTTAAATGCATTTTATGAGCCCTCCCTTTAAAAAAATTTAATGGCCAAGCCCCAAAAAAAGGGCCCAAAAGATTGTGGGTTTCCCCAAAGGGCCACCAGGTTTCCCCACTTCCCAAAGAATGGAAAAAATGTTGCCTTTAAAACTTTTTTATCACCAGGTTTGTGGATGGAAAAAAGGGTAAAATATTTTTTGCAAAAGGGAAAGTAAAATTTTGCTGGTTTGTTTTAATTTTATTTTGGGAAAAGAAAAGGTTGTGCTATGTATTTTTCTGACTTAAAGGGGCCTACGGGAGTGAAGGGGGGCTTATTTCTAACATTATTGATGCTGTGTGAGGGCTGCTGGTTTTCCTGGCTATCGCCCCCTCTCTGTGTTTTTATTTAAAACTGGCCCCTCCTTTAGCGCCATGGGTGCAAGGTATTTCGGTTTCTGTCCTTTTAGAAACCCCAAGCCTTTTAACCCTTTGAGTGACACGTGGGTTTTCTCTATTTTTGGGTAGTGTTTATAGTGGTGGGCTACCATAAGCTGTGAAACAGTGCATTATGTTCAAATTCCCAAACAAATTGTTTGGCAAAATACATATTTTGCAGAGCTATTGCGGGTGTAGCGAAAAGATTGTGTTTTAGCGCCCAAAAGTGCAAATAGTATTAAAAAATTCACAACAAAACACCCCCAATACCCTAAAAACAAAAGTAAAAGAATGGAATTTAAGAAAAAAATCTAAAAAATTAGGTGAGCAAGGTCGGTGGTGGATAAAAAATTAAAAAACAGTAGAATAGAATACAGGAATAATATGGGATGAGTAAAAACAAAAAAATGGAAACATTTTTTAAAGTGACTAGTGTTTCATTTTTAAATGGCCATTTGATTCCAAGGCTTAATTTTAGGGCAGTGCCCTCTAAGCTGGGGAGGGGTTTCGTAACCCGGGTTTGGGAAACCGGGTAGTGATGGCAGGTGAGTTACTGCCCCTTGATATCCCAAAAATTTTTTCCGGGGGGTAATTTAATAACACAAAAAAAAAAATGGGAAAAAAATGCAAAAAAATACTGCAAAGTTGGGTTTGGAGCTAGAAAACCGAGCCGGGCCCTATCTGCGGCGCCATCTTCCAAAAAAATTTAATTTTTCATTTTGCCAATGCGGGTTCTGTCTGTGTGCGGGCAGCCCGAAACCCCCGACCTGTTGATTTAATTTCCCCCAAAGTCATCCAAAAGCATTGCCCCCCCTTCCCCCTAGAAAGGGGCCGGGCTAAAAAGAATATATAAAGTCGGGGGATTAAAATGTTTCTAGGGTTTTTTGTTTTTCCCTGATATTATTTTTTTGATACAACTTATTGTTAGAAAATTTTTATCCCTTGAAGGCCCAGGTCCCCAAAAGTCCGGTTCGGCCCCCTGGATCTAAGTGAAGGGTTAAAAATTTAAACCCCGGCCAGAGGCAGGTTTAACTTTAGATTAATGGATTTGGGCCCCCCGGTTGACCTTGGCAATGAGAGAAAAAGGATTTCCTGGACTATTTTTAAAGATCTCAGAAAAAATTAGTGTTTTTTAAAAAGAGTCTTTGATATGGGTTTAAATTTTATATATAATTTTTTTTTTTTCATAAGTGTTGAATGGTATCATGTTTGGGGTTAAGACCCCGGGGGGATTTGGAAAGGGGTTCAAGGAAAACAATTTTCAGAAAGTGGGCACACTTTTCCCCAAAACTAAACCCACTTAAAAGTACAAAAATATCCCTTTAGTATTTGGCAGTTTTTTACTGTTTTTTTTTTTCAAGGGGATGTAAAATTTTGTTTTGGCAATCTTTTGGGAAAAGGGGGGAAATTTTTTACTATTATGAATAATACTAAAATTTTTCAATTACCCCTATCAAAAGGAACAAGTATTTATACCTTTTAGATTTTTATTTGATTATGAAAGAGTTTTTCTAGCCATTTTACTGTGTTGATTTAAATTTTTTGAAATATTTAAATGCTTTTATATATTATAAGTACCCCCCAAAAGGGTTTTGGGCCCCCACTCATTTTTTTTATTTTTTTTTAAAAATTTTCACATTTTAGAATAATAAATGAAAACATCAAAATATGAAATAACACATGGGAAACATTTTGTAACCAAAAAAATGTTAAAAAAAAAAAATATATTTTAAAATTGAGATTTACAAAATAGCCACCCCTTTTTTTGAGGGCAGCTTTGCACAATATTGGGAAATTTTAATTTAAAAGGTGTTTCCCTTTTTAAAAGTTAATTTGTGGAATTTTTTCCTTTTTTTGGGGGTTTGAAACCAATCAGTTTTGTTGTGCAAGGTAAAGGGGTGGGATACAGAAAATAGTCCCCTTTTTGTAAAAAACCAAGCCATATTATGGGAAGAAAAGCTCAAAAAATCAAAAAGAAAAAGGGAAATCCAACTTTTTAAAACAGAAGGGCAGTCAAACCCCCAAAATGTGAAGTTCTTTTTAAAGTTTCTTTAAGGGAGTCGCAAAAAAAAAATAAGTACTATGATGACCCCTGGCCCCCCATGAGGACCGCCCCAGAAAGTAAGACCCCGAGGTTTCCTCTGCGCAGAGGATAAGTTCATAGAGTTTCCAGCCTCAGAAATTGCAGCCCAATAAATGCTTCACAGAGTTCAAAATAAAAGGGCACATCTAAAAAACCCAAAGTCAGAGGAGGGCTGCGTGAATCAGAACTTTATGGGTTTAATTGCGCAAAACAAACCAAATACTAAAAAATAAATTTGTCCCCGGGAAAACAAAACCCAAATAAAATTTTCATTTAGTGGCTTGTGAAAGTATTTTACCCACTTGGCATTTTTCCTATTTTTTGCCCTTTAAAGGAATTAAAAAAGATTTTTGGGGGGGGTTTTTACATTTGATTTGCACGACATGCCTAAACCCCTTGAAGATGAAAAAAAAAAGTTTTTGTGAAACAAACAAAAAAATAAGAAAAAAAAACAGAAAATTTAGGTGCATAACTACAGCCTCTTGATTAATACCCCCCGGTTTGGGCCGTGGTTTTTGGGGGGGGGGGGCCCCCTCTTGACGGTTTTTTGTGGTGCCCTATTTTTGCCAAATTTTTTTTAAAAATGGATTTTAAAGGTGGGTCCCTGAATTTTAAAGTTTTGGGTATTTTTTTAGAACCCAAAATGATCTGTACTTTTTTCCCCAAAATTTGTCGCTGAAAGTTTGGAGAGCTCCTTGGTCCTCATGGTGCCGCTTGCTTGGTGGTGCCCCCTTTCTTAGTGGTGGGGTTTCAGGGCAGGGGCTGCATTTTTCCCTTAAAGACCGTTTTTTTCTTGAAAAACGAGGAAAAAAAAGGGAAATAGTAAGGTTTGGCCATTTTTTAAAAAGCCAAAAGGGCCCCTTTCTTGTTTAACAAACCCTAGCTGCAAGAGGGGGAGGGGCCCAGTTGGTGGCAGGAAAAAAGGGGGGGTTTTATAGAAAAGCCAGCAAAAAAGCCTTTTTTACATGTTGCTTATGAGGCATTTCCCCACTGCTTTTGGGGGTTTTAATTGGGGTTTTTAAAGGGTTTGAATGCCCGCTTAATAAATTTGTTTGGGGATCATCACAAATCAACGGAAATTTTAACTTTAAAAAAAAATAACCAGTAAAAAGGCTTTTTTTTGGGTGCTTTTGCTATAGCCTATACAACATTGTTAGATTTAGCTAACAAACTGGCCCCCCCCCTTTGAATGTTTTTTTTGCCAAAAATCACAAACCCCAAAAATAATCATAGCGATTTTTCAAGCAAAATCAAAAAATAATTTTTAAGGTATGAGAACCAAAAAATTATTTTGTTTGGAAAATAAAAAAAAAGTAAATCTAGACTACTTTCCGCAAAAAGGCCCCGCATTGTTGTGCGTTTAGTGGTCATGAAAATGGAAAAGGGTCTATAGCCCCTTTCCCCAAAATAGTCAGGAAAAAAACAAGAAAACCCTCTTTTAATTTTATGTTTTTGCCGGGGTTTAGTCGTGCAATTTTACAAATTTTAAACCCCCAAAATGTTTTTTCAAAAAATGAGAGACGAGTTTTTCATTTTAGATTTTTAAAGAGAAAATTTCTTTAACAAAGCCCTTTAAGAAGAATTTCCCACCCGTTGCCAAAACCCCTTCCCCCTTTGGCTACAGACTTCGGCTTGAATCGAGGGAAAAAAAGTTTGTGTCCAGAAAGCTGAAAAAAACCTTACCAAAAGGGCCCCAAAAAAAAAACAAAAAAATTATAATATATGCACAAAAATTTTTCCGAACTGTTTCGGGTTTTGGGGAAAAATTTTGAGCCTAAAGGTTAAAAAAAAGTCTGTTACAATTTTTCCCGTAAATCCTTACATTGTCACAAGGGGATAGATTTAAAAACCCCATTTTGACCTGAAGTAGCCAGGGCAGTCCAAATCCGGGTTAGGGGGCAATATGGAACGCTTTTTAAAACCCGGGGTAAAAAATAATTTGTTTGTCCAAACATAAAGTTTTAGCTTTTCCCCCTTTTTAAAAACCCCTAGAGTGAATCCTTTCCCCGGTACACCTGGCTACAGCCCCCCGGAGCCCAGTATGGCAGGGGGAAAAAGTTAATTCAGCCCCATTTTCCGCCCTTAAAAAAAAAAAAAGCTGAAATGGTGACTTTCTTTAAAAAATTTTTTGGGTTTTTACTGACCCCCTTTTGGATTTGTGTAATTCCCCATAAGAACTGCCCCAGTTAAAATAAAGGTTTTAAAATAATAAAATTTTGTACATAAAAAAATGGCCACGTAAAAAAACACAGGGGGTTCACTCCTTAAAGGGCCCACCCCCTTTTTGCGTCAGGGCTTTGAATTAATTCTGAAAACCATTTTTGTTCATAATAAAATCTCCCGATTGAAACTCTTCCCAAACAGCGACAGTTGTTTTCAAAAAAGACACATGGTTTGATTTCGGAGAAAAATGATAAAAAATATTTGAATAGAATTTAGTTGGAAATATTAATTTTAGACATTGGTGATTTTAACCCCTTTTAATCAGATGGACATTATTATGTTATGGTTATTGAATTGATTTGCCCCCTAACCCCGGGTTAAATGGTTGTGTAGCTACAAGTGTAAAGGGCTATGAAATTTTGGGGGAAATTAAAGGGTATTTTTTAAAGGCTACTTATGTTCTGGCCCCCGAATAGTTTCAAGTCAGCAACACATTGATGGAGGCAAACCTAGTTGCCCCAAACCCCTATTTTTTGTAAATTCAATCTGGTTTATTCGGGTGTTTTTGAAGATCTGGCCCCTTTTCCCCCTAGGGTTTTTAAAGAATACCAAGGGGGACTACCATGTCAGGAAAATACCATTTAAGGTGCAATAAAAAATGGGTTTTTCCTTTACATGGTTTGTAAACCCTGAAATAAATACCATGGTACTATCATGTTTTTTGGTCAATACAGTGTCATGTTCTTGGGAAACCCTTCTGGGGCAAGCCTTGTTGCAGGGGTTCCATTTTCTGCTGAAATAAAATTTTGTTTTCAGATGGATACACTTTTCCAGGGAAGGGGGCCAAATGATTGGCAATTGAAGGGTTTAGATACGGGCATTCAAATTTACTTTCTCAAAAGGGGCCAAATGTTTGGGTTTTTTTTCCCTGAAATCCCCACCCAAATCAGCACCAACACCAATGCCCGCCGCAAAGCGAAACCCCCGATGGTTTCAATACTCGTGGTTTTTCCAAAAACCCCCTTTTCCCATTAAGCGTTAAAAAAAGCAGGAATTTGGGATTCCCTTCAAATTTCCAGTGTTTCCCGTGTTTTTATTTTCCTTTGCCCCCGCAAACCCCAGGGTTTCCCGTTTTGCTGAAAGCTAATGGTGCCCTAAGGGAATTTTCACGGATTCAAAACCCAGGGGTCCTCCTTGCTCGGGCCCCCGGCTTGGGGGTTTGGCGGTCCCCGGGGTACAGGTACCGAAACTATGTTTCGGCGTTGTCTTTTTTGGTCTGTATTTTTTCCCCCTGGTCCCCTAGTGTTTATTTTTTTCCTTTAAAACCCCCGTCTCTCATTTGTTGTTTTGTTTTGATTTTTTACGTTAGGTCGGCAAAATACCGTTGTATGATTGTTTGTCCCCCCTGTTTGGAGGTTTTTTTTTTTTGTACTTTCATTACGGTTTTTTGTAAAATACGTCCCGCCAAATAGGGGGGGTCCTTTCGTTGATTCGTTTTTCCCCCATACACGTCAAACCTGACATAAATAAAAAAAAACACCTCCTTTAAAGGGTTAAAGCTTTCACCCGGGTTTCCCTTTTCCAGTTTTGTTTTTGGGGAAAAAGCAGGTGTCCTTTAAAGTTTTTATACGTGTATGTTGGGTCTAATAGTAAATTTCCCCCAGAAAACTCAGAGGGAAGCAAATACCCCCCAGTCAAACATCAGACTCCATTGTGAGGAAACCCTCAAAGAGGATTTTTCATTTTACATTACCCTTTTTGTCATTTAGGACGCTCTTTTCCAGAGCGAATTACAGTTGGAAAAACATTTTTTTTTTATGGCCCCCCGTGGGAACGAAAAACCCCCAAAACCCCGGCGTTGCCCAAAAAACCATGTTCATAAAATGAGCTACATCCCCGCCCGGGCCCTTTCCCCCCTACCCCGGACGACGTGGGGCCCAATTTCCCCGCCCCCCATTAGGGCTCCCGGCTCGCGGCCGGCTGCGACAGGCCCCGGGTTCGAACCAGGATTTTTAGGGGACAGTTAGGACTCGACGTGCCTTTGACCATTTTGCCAATAAAGGGGTTTTGGGGGGGATATTCAACCCTAAGGGGAAATCCCAAAATAATTCAAAATCTTTCAGTAGAAGCTACAAGCACAGCAAAACTGACAAGGTGAACAAGTCAGTAAAGCAAAAATATGCTAACCTTCTACAAAAAGTTTTATTTTCCCCTGCACAGTTTTCTCCAGTGAGAAAAACCCCCAGGATTAAAATAGGGTTTTATGCTTTTTTCATTTGATCCAATTTCCCCTACCCTTTTTTTGTTAGTTGGTGTCTTTTTAAATTGCCCCCAAACTTGAAAATCATCCCCACAGTCAGCGCGGTTTTGTAACCCTTGGTGTATTTTTACCCTTGCCCAATCATATTAAGGGCCCGAAGGAAAGGGTTCTTCCTTGTGTGTTCTCTGATGAACATTAGCTCAGGGGATCTTTTTGAAGCATTTACACAGTCAGAGCAGGAGTAAGGGGGGGGGGGGGGGTTTTCTCCTGTATGTTTTAATAAAATAATATGCCATTTAGTAGAGCTTTTATCAAAAGCCGATTACAGTCATGGTGCATACATTTTTACGGAAGGGGTGGTCCGGGGGTGAAACCCCCTACCCGGCGGTTTAAAAACCCATGCCTTTCCCAAATTTAGCTAAGAGGACCATGTATGTATAGGTTTATGTTGTTTTAAGGGGCCCCAGTTTAGGGGGAAACTTGCCCCCCCAGTCAGAGCAGGAGTAAAACTTTTTCTCCCGTGTGGATATGTTCATTGTTTTTTAAGTGGCCCCTTCCCAGAGAAAAATCTTCCGCCAAATCAGAGCAGGAGTAAGGCTTCTTTGTGGAAACATTCCCCCTTTTTTTGGTTTCCCAGTTTTAGGGGAAAATTGCCCCCCATTTAGAGAGGGGTAAGGTTCTCTCCGGGGTGTTTTACGGTTTAGGGGTTTTTTTAAATTTTCCCAGTGAGAGAAACCTTTCCCCCAATAAAAGCAGGAGTAAGGGTTTTTCTGGGTGGTTCCCCTGATGAAAATTTTTGGAAATTTAGTTTTGAAGCATTTTTACACAGTCAGAAACAGGAGTAAGGCTTTTTTTTCCCCCAGGGATACGTTTAGGTTTTTAAGTTTCTCAGCGAAAAAAAAACCCCTTCCCACAACAAAAGCAGGAAATAAGGCTTCTTCCTTTTGTTGTTCCTTTATGAACTTTTAGCCCCCGTTGGAAGTTGTGAAGATTTTTTACAGGCAGAGCAGGGGTAAAGGGTTTTTCCGGATTTTATACGTTAAATTTTTTTAAGTTGCCCCCGTCGAAAGAAATTTTCCCAAAAATCAGAGCAGGAGTAAGGCTTCTATCCCCCGTGTGTGTTCTCTGATGAACTTTTTGATCAGTTGAGTTGTGAAGAATTTTTCACCGTCAGAGGGAAAGGGGTAAGGCTTCTCTCCCCGTATGTATATGTTTATGTTTTTTTTAAGGGCCAGCGGGGAAAACTTGCCCCCAGTCAGAGGGAGTAAGGGTTCTCTCCGTGTGGGTTTGGTTTGGGGTGATTTTAAAGCTGGCCCCTTGAGAGAAAACTTTTCCCCACAGTCAGGCAGGAGTAAGGCCCATCTACTGTTTTGTATAAGTTAGTGTTTTTAAAATGGCCCGTCGGGGAGAAAATTTTCCCCAAAAGGCAGAGAGGAGTAAGGGGTTCCTCTTTTGGCACTTTTTGAGAACCCGTCAGAGCCTGTGATGTTGTGAAACTCTTCCCCCAAATCAGTGCCGGAATAAAAGATCTCTCCGGTGGGATTTTGAGTGGTGAGGGCCCCTTGCTCTGCGACTCCTGCTGTTGCTTTTGGATGTAGAGGGAAGTCCAAGTCACCGTTAGAACAGCATTTAAAAAAAATTTAAAGGGGGTTATTTATTGCACTGAGTTCCCCAAAACATATGAACCCTTTTTAGAATAGGGGGGGGGGGGGGGGGGGCTGACCAAAGGGACAAACTTTTATCCATAAACATTCCCAAAAAAAACCCCAAAAAATTGCATTGATTTGTGAAGGGAATTCCCGGGAAAAGGAAAAAGTTTATTTTGTTTTCGCAAAATTTTTAAAAGGAAAGGGGTTTTTTTTTTTAAAAAAACCCTAAAAACTTTATTTAATTTTTAAGGGCGGCAGCGTGTGATGAATAAAAAAAATGACTGAATTTATACAGAGCCTATATACAGTTTTGTAAGAGTATTTCAAGATAAAATACAAAGAGGGAATTTTTGTCAAGGAAAAAAATTGTTTTTAGTTCAAAATCTGTTTTGTTTCATGTAGGGGGTTTCCCGTCCCGGGGCTCATAGCTGGGATGTGGCAAGTAGCATTGGTCCAAATGGTCATACATTTTAGCCTGAAATGGGGGAAAATTTGGGATTTGGCCTTGGCCCAATTTTTATTGCAAAGGGAATTTTTGAATTGGTAACCCCAAAAGGCAAGGCTTTGGGTTTAAAATACATCCTTTTTTTTGTTCAGTGGAGGAAAAACCCGAGGACAGGGAAAAAATAAACTCTACAATTTCTTTCCCGCATAAAAAATGATTGTTTTTTTGAATAAATAATTTTTTCCCCCGATTCTTTTGGGGGCTGGTTATGAAGAATAACATTTAACTGTAAAAAGGCCATTTGGAAAGTATTCAGACCCCCTTTTATTTTTTCCCCATTTGGAAGTTTCAGCCTTATTCTAAAAAGGGAAATTTAAAAAAAAAATAATCCCAGCCCAACTAAACCCCAAAAAAACCCCATAAGGGCAAAGCCCAAAACAGCTTTTTAGAAAATGTTGAAATATTTTAAAAAAAACAAAACTAACCCTATTTTCATAAAATCAGGGCCCTTTTTATGAAAACTTCGAAATTGAGATCAGGGGCAACCTGTTTACATTATCCCCCCCTTTAGATGTTTTTTACAACTTGGGCTGGAGTCAAAACTGTGGTAAATTTAGGATTGGGATGATTTTGGGAAAGGACACACCGTTATTTTAAAAGGGCCCCCCGATGGGCCGGTTGTCAGAGGGAAAAAACAAAGCCCCTGAGGTTCGAAGGGTTGGGCCCTAGAGCCCCCCCGGGCAGGAATTTTGTTCGCGGCACAGCTTGGGGAAGGGGACCAAAAAACGTTTTTGCAGTATTTAAAAAGGTCCCAAAAACACATGGCCTCCATTTATTCTTAAAAAGGAAGAAGATGGAATACCAAGAGGCTTCCCTTTGTGGGGCCGCCCCGGGCCCAAAATGAGCAATCGGGGAAAAAGGGCCTTTGGCAGGTGAGGACACCCAAAAACACGAGGGGGCACGACCCGAGCTCTAGGTTCCCCGGAGATGGGGATTAAAAACCCCCAGAAGGACAACAATTCCCGCGCCCCTCCGCAATAAGGGCCCGTATGGTAGGACCACGGGAAACCACTTTCGTAAAAAACACACCTGACTGGTTGGAGTTGCCAAAAAGGGACCCCAAAACTCTTTAGGGCCATGAGAAAAACCCTTCTTGGTCGGATGAAAACCCAAAATTGAACTCTTTTGGCCTTTAATGCCAAGCGCCCCCTCTGGAGGAAACCTGGCACCTCCTTTGGTGAAGCAATTTGGGGTGGCAGCATCATTTCTGTGGGATGTTTTTAAATGTCCCGGGAAATGGGAGAATAGTCAGGATCGAGGAAAGATGAAATGAGCAAAGTACGGGGAGAGGTTTCTAGATGAAAAACCCGCTCCTGAGGGGCCCAGGACCCCCCCCGGGTGGGGTGAAGTTTCCCCCCCCAACAGGGGCAAACGACCCCAAAACCCCACAGCCAATACAACGCAGGAGTGGTTGGGGCAAGTTCCCGAATGGGCCTTGATTTGGGGGGAAAACCCGAGCCAGACTTAACCATCCAAAATTCTGGGGAAAACCCGAAAAAGCTGTTTCAGCAGTGCCCCTCCAAACCCAAATGAAAAAGCTTGAGAGGATCTTTCAGGAAGAAAGGGAGAATTCTCCAAAAACAGATGTGCCCAAAGGGTTTAAGGGGCATTTCCCCCGAAGATCAATGCTTTTAATCACTGCCAAAGGTTTTTCAACAAAGTAGGAGTAAAGGGTTGAAAACCATTTTTTTATAATAATTTTGCAAAAAGTCTGAAAAACCGCATTTGTTTGTCATTATGGGGTATGTGTGTAGATTGGGTGAAAGGGGGGGAAAAAAATTTAATCGATTGATATTGCTGAACCCCAAAAAATATGGAAAAGGTCAAGGGGGCGGACTACTTTCTGAAGGCACTGATATGTTGGGGTCAAGGAAAGGGTGGATAGGAATTGGTGCATGGAAAGGGACTGAGGGAGGGCAAGGGGAAGGGGCAGAATTCATTTATGTTTTCAAGGAGGGAGGCAAAGGGCAAAAATTAAATTTCAGTTCCCCCCCCCGATAAGGGAGGCCAGTTGCGGAATTTGGGGGGAGCAAGGGGAAACCCGGGCCCAGGTATGTCAAAAAAGATGAAAGTGAGTAGAAACCTTGGGAGGGGGGCCAGAGGGGGCCCCCCACAACGACCCCCCTACCAGTCCATCCACACGGGATTTCCCCTTTTACGCCCCGAAGGGTTCCCAGAAACAGGGAGGGGCCCTGATTTCACCAAATGAGATGAACCCTTTAAATTCCGGTGCAAAAAGAGATGTATGGCGGGTTTGATGGTAAGGAGTTTAACCCCGGCTGTAGGAGGTTTAAATATATGTGTTGTGTTTTCTGCTTGTCTTTGCAGCCCGTTTGACCCTTTTGGGGGAAAAAAAATTAGTTTGAAATTTTAGATTCCCCCTTTTTGTTTTTCCCCTGTTTTTTCGAACTAAAAAAAAGGGTTTTATAATGAAAAAAATTTTATTATGAAAAATTTTCTAATTGGGGGAAATTATGTTTGCGTTGGGGTTTTTCATTTCCCAGGTAAAAAAGTTGACTAAGGTCTTTATTTTAAAAAGTACTAAATTCAAAGCCCAAAAAACGTCACTAAAATAGAATGCTAAAAAAAATGCTAAACTAGTAAATAAAGGGAAACATCATAGAGGGAAAGCTAACTAAAAGGCGACGGTGCATTTCAAACATTTTGACAAATTTTTTACCTTTAAATATAGAAGTAAAATCAAAAAGTTTTTCCAGTTTGCGCAGCACAAAAATAATAAATTTTCCAGGGAAGGGTCTTTATCCAGGAGGATTTCTGCGTTACCAAAGGGAAGGGTGATTTTGGAAGAAGCTAAATGGCCCAAACCTTTTTGTTTTGAAAATTTAAAAATGTAATTAGATCACTGGCGAAGTGCACGACAGAGAAAATTACTCACAAATCCGGTCTCTTCTCGGTTTACGGGGGGCTACCTAAGTACATAAAAAATGGGAAGGGAAGTTCTTTAAACCCCATAAAAGATTGCACAAAATTAATGCAGGTATTTTCTTAAAAGTAGCTACAAAAAATTCAAAATTTAAAAAAAAAAAACTTTAAAAAAAAATGTTAAAATTTTACGGGAAAACCCCCCAGGGCTTTTTTTTTTGCCCTTCTTTAAATCAAGCAAACAGTTTTCAGCTTGTGCTAACATAATTGCAAAAGTGTTGCTAATGATCAATTATCATTAAAATGATAAACTTGGATTAGGCAAACACAAACGTGCTATTGAACAAAGGACTGATGGTTGATATAATGGGCCTCTGAACGCTATGTAGATATTCCATAAAAAAATCAGCGTTCCAGATTTACAAGAGCCATTTACAACATTTAACAATGTCTCACTCTATTTCGGAATAATTTGATGTTATTTAATGGACAAAACATGTGCTTTTCTTTCCGAAAACAAGGACATTTCTAAGTGGAGCCCCAAACTTTGAACGTAGTGTATATATACAGTGGGGAAAAAAAATATTTAGTCAGTCACAATGTGCAGTCTACCACTTAAAAAAGATGAGAGAGGCCTGTAAGTTTCATCATAGGTAACACGTCAACTATCACAGACCAAAATGAGGAAAAAAAAGAAATCCAGGAAAATCACATTGTAGGATTTTTTATGACTTTTATTTGCAAATTAGGTGTAAAAATAAGTTTTTGGTCAATAACATAAGTTTCTCAATACTTTGTTAGATACCCTTTGTTGGCAAATGACACAGGTCAAACGTTTTTTCTGTAAGTCTTCACAAGGTTTCACACACGTTGTGCTGTTATTTTGGCCCAATTCCTCCATTGAGATCTCCTCTAGCGCAGTGATGTTTTGGGGTGTAGCTGGGTCAACACGGGGACTTTCAACTCCCTCCAAAGAGTTTTTCTATGGGGGGTGAGGATCTGGAGCCTGGCTAGGCCAACTCCAGGACCTTGAAATGCTTGTTCGAAGACACTCCTCTTGTGCTCCGGGCGCGTGTGTTTGGGATCATTGTCAGGCTGAAAGACCCAGTCACGTTTGTTCTTCAATGCCCTTGCTGATGGAAGGATGTTTTCACTCAAATATCACGATACATGGTCCTCATTTCATTCTTTCCCCTTTACACGGATCAGTCGTTCCTGGTACCTTTGCCGAAAAACAGCCCCAAAGCCAGGATGTGTTTCCACCCCCATTCTTCACAGTAGTTATGGTTTCTTTGGATGCAACTCAGCTTCTTTGTCCTCCAAACACGACGAGTTGAGTTTTTACCAAAAAGTTATATTTTGGTTCATCTGACACATATGACATTCTCCCAATCCGCTTCTGGATCTCCAAATTCACTCTAGCAAGCTTCATATGGGCCTGGAACATGTACGGGCCTTAAGCAGAGGGGGACCTCTGGCACTGCCAGGATTTGAGGCCTGGCCGGCGTAGTGTGTTAATGATGGTAGGCTTTGTTACTTTTGTGTCCAGCTCTATGCAGGTCATTCACTAGGTCCCCCGTGTGGTTCTGGGATTTTTGCTCACCGTTCTTGTGATCATTTTGACCCCACGGGTGAGGATCTTGCGTGGAAGCCCCAGATCGAGGGAGATTTATCAGTGGTCTTGTTATGTCTTCCATTTCCTAATAATTGCTCCCACAGTTGATTTCTTCAAACCAAGCTGCTACGCTATTGCAGAGTCAGTCTTCCCAGCCTGGTTCAGGTCTACAATTTTGTTTCTGGTGTCCTTTGACAGCTCTTTGGTCTTGGCCATAGTGGAGTTTGGAGTGTGACGTTTGAGGTTAGTGGAAGGTGTCTTTTATACCGAATAACAAGTTCCAAACAGTGTGCCAATAAATACAGGTAACGAGTGGAGGACAGAGGAGCCTCTGAAAGAAGAAAGTGTCAGGTCTGCTGTGAGAGCCCGCCAGAATCTTGCTTGTATTGTAGGTGACCAAAGACTTATTTTCCACCATACTTTGCAAAAAATTCATAAAAAATCCTACAATGTGATTTTCTGGATTTTCTTTTCTCAATTTGTCATGTCATAGTGGACGTGTACTATGAGGAAAAATACAGGACTTCCCTCATCTTTTTAAGGGAGAAACTTGCACAATTGGTGGCTGACTAAATACTTTTTATCCCCACTTATATATATATATATATAACATTATCCTTTTAAAAAAAAAAAAAAAGTCCTCTTACTTCCAACCACACCACCAATCCCCTAATTGGAGTAAATAGTGAACAACAACGCTTAAGCCTCTACTTCCAGCTTATACATACTACATACATTTTATGGACATGTCAATTTTTCAAAGTTCTAATTTTGTTTGTTTTACTCCTCAACCTCTCTGATCATTTCATGATGTCCATCCGGTTTGTTCTGTATGCCTATCTTTCAAATGTGCTCTTTCACAAAGTTCTTAACCTATAACCCATATACTTATTAACTTAACTAGGTATTTCCTTATAGCACTCGAACACACGACTGGACAGTAATCAAGATAAGACAAATCTAGAGCCCGCAGAACTTGCTTTTGGAGTGTGGTGTCAAAACAGCAGAGCATCAATTTCGGACAGACCTCTCCCCATCTTTTCAACCATTGGAAACTATACGTTTTGACCCTGACAGTTTACAATCTAAAGGTAATGCCAAGTATTTAGTCTCCTTTAACTTGTTAACAGCCACACCATTCTTACAGATTCAGTGAGGTCTCGAATTAGGAAATTATTTGTACCAAATACAGTGCTCTAGTTTTAGATGTTCAGGGCGTTTATTACTGGCCACCCCTTCCAAAAACAGACATACTGGTGTCACCCATGCAAGTTCAGTAGCATTAAATAACATCTACCTTCTCATTGAAACAGTTCATCATGAAACAGTTCTACTGCAACTTTCATGCACAGTGGAAAGTTGGAAGGAACCTGCTCTTACCATGAGAAACAGATTTCCAATCTTTCCTCCTCTTCTTCATCTTTTAATTGACATTTAGCTCCAGTGTTTGACTGCAGTCTTCCAGATTCACTGATGCCATCTCTGGTACCGCGGTGCAAACTGGATCGACTGTCAATCAGGACCCAGTGACTGTAGGTTTGGACTCAGTGTGGAAGGAGAGAGGCAGGCTGGGTTTGTCCCCACTGTTGATGTTACAGGCCTCAGACTTTAAACCTAGTCGGCCTGTAGTAATATAGAGAAAAAAGACAACAGTCTTGACATTTCTGGAACTTTCTTTCCTCAAAAAAGATATTATATTTCTTCTTGTTTAATTACCCAATTTCAACAGATCAGGTAGCTAAACATTTACAACAAAACATTCATTCATATTAGACAAGTGCACACAAATTTCACAACGCAAGTACACTTAACTATAGTAGATTTCCTAAATCACAGAAAGAATAAATGACTCAAAAACCCTTTAGTACAATGTTTCAGTTTTGTTTTAGGCAGCACTATGAGCTATTTCTTAATAACCTTATCTCACTGTAATTTTTCATCAAAAAAAAAAATAAAAATCAGGACGGCCAGGGCCACACTCCAACATCAGACATGATTTAAAAAACGCAGTATTTGTGTTTATGAGTCCGCCAGATCAGGGGCAGTAGGGGTGACAATGCGTGATATTGATAGGTGATTGAATTGGACATTTTGCTGTCCTGCTCAGCTTTCGAAATGTAACGAGTACTTTTGGGTGAAGGGAAAAGTATGGGAGTAAAAAGTACAACTTTTTTTTAGGAATAAGTGGAGTAAAAACTGTATTTCACGTTCACACCATGGTAAAAATTATAGATAAAGATATAAATAACTGAATGTGTCTGAATATTGTACACATGTAGAAAATGATAAACATTACATTCAACTCAAAACAGTAGTGAAACCCGTGAAATTGTCTCCTCTCATGCACCTCCCAATGCTACCCCATTCATAGACGCTAACTGCTTTAGTGCCTTTGACGATAGTATCTTCTGACGGGGGAGTTTTGTTAAGAGCCTCAACATTAACACGCATCGCTTGCGGTAGTTTGGAAACTTTCATATCAGCTAAATATAATTTTCAAAAAACCAAAAAAGGTTAAATTTACTACACACCTTCCTAGGGTTAGTGTTCCCACATGGTCCTATCTCCATGTACAGCACTTGTTCACGGAGACAGACGGAAAGCCATAGGCCCGTGCTAATTATTTTCAGCGTTGCTCCCAACACCTGTGTGTAAGGTAATGGGGAGGAAATGTAGTTTGTCAACTGGAGGCACACACAGTGTATGGATCGTGTAAAAACGCTACAGTAAGTGTATCTTTATTTGAAAGATTTGTTCTGGCTGACATGAAAGATAAGGGGATATAGAATACGGTTGTGAATGCGATGATTATTGACATTTTCCATGTTAAAAGAAAAGCATCGGAATTGGGAGTTTACGCAGAGCCAAATGTGGACAAATGAATGGCTGAATTGGACAAATGTAAGGCTGAAAACTTACATAGGGGGGAAAGGGATTTTGAGAGCTACTGCACTAAAAGCCCTTTTTTAATGGGCAATAGGCAGCTTTTTCCCCAATGCTTGAAACGCTTTAAAAAGTAACTTAGAGAACCCCCAGAAACTTTAAAAAATTAAAAAAAAACTCTTTACTTTTTTATAATATTTAAATATTGTTCTAAAATTTGGGGTTTTTGGGGTTTTTCCCAAAATTAAAAAAAAAAGGGAAGTCAATTTCCCTTTTCCGGGCCCGGTTCTTCTTTGGTTTATGAGGGGGCAAAATTGTACAATTTTTAAGTGGGGGTTTTGTAACGTTTCCTCTACTACATCGTGTATCGTTTTTAAAATTCATTTTTCCAAAATAAATCGATCTGTGCCGGGATTTGGCAGGGGGGACAACATTACGATTAACATCTTTTTAAAAAGAATAAACGATTTTACGTTTACTGGGGAAAAAAACCCCATTGGTTTTAAGCATTTCGGGATTTATATGCGGGGTGAAACAAAAACGGTACGCAGATACGCAAGCGCGCCCCAAAAATCAGGGGGGGTTTAATGACATTGGGGTTACTACGCCCCTTTGCGTACGGGGACCGATCTTTCATCAAAACCTTAAACATGCCCATTTTGTTGTCAACTACTGTCAGGGGTCCAAAAACCCAACAACTTTAAAGGGGTTCTTTGGCGTTTCGCCCCCTACAAAGAAACGCCAACTGGGCCAGAGCCGAAAGAAAAAAATTTTTTTTGGGAAAAAAGGGTTTGAAGCTAACGAGGGAGCGAAACAAAAAATGGGGTGAAAGTTTTTGCCGTTTCAAATCCACATCTAGCAGACAAAACGGGTTTTCTTTTATAAAGGTAAAAGGGAATTTAAAACCATCCTTTATTTGAAAAACAGGAAAAAAAGCAAGGACCCAAACACGAATGGGGCGCAAGCCATTGCAAAAAAGGCTACCCGGGGAGAATAAATTTTCCAGTCGCCGGGGAAAGCTAAATGAAGAACAGCGGCAAGCTCTTTTTAATATTTTTTTTCCAAAAAAGCTAAACCGCACGTCCCATGTTTTTCCCTTTAGGGGAGGATTTTCCCTTTTACTGAATGTTTTTTGGAGGGAAATCTGAGGACATAAAAAAAACTGAGAAAAAAGGTTTACATTGTGCGGGCCCCCGCAACGGAGAGTTTACTTGGGAAACTTTATTGGCCCTGATTGAATTGGGTGCTGCCCAAAAACCGCACAGGCCATAACAAAAGGGAAATTGTGAGATTTTTGGGTTTAATTTTCATAATACCAGAGGGTTTGGCAGGGGGTCATAAAAACACTTTTAAAAAAAATATAAAAATATTCCCAGCCTTTAAAAAAGAAAACTGGTTCCCAGTATTTTTTTCAGTACACTGGTTAAATTTTTGGAAAAAAGGGTTTACTGAATCGATTTCAAGTCAAAAACGTTTCGGATCGATCTTCTAAAGGGAACCCCAATATCGCCCTTGGGAACGAAATCGAAAAACCACGAATCGTGATACAAATCAAAACGTTTTTTAAAACGAATGTTCACCCTAATTGTAAGCAAAATAAACCCTTTTCCAATTTAAACTCAGGGAATTTTCATGTAAAAAGGGCCCCGAGGGAGGGGGTTTTTATATGGCCAATATACCACGGCTAAGGGTGTTAGGACGATGCAAGGGCCTGAAGTCCTTTTTGCTATTAAAAAAATTGGTTATCAAATAGTAGAACATTAAAAAAATTTTTTTTCCCATTCCTGGGTGTATGTCTAAATATACCATGTTTTTCGGGCCAATCGGCATTCAGGGCCGGAAAACCCCCGCCCACCCAATGTATATTACTAAAAGTAAAAAAAATTATATGCCCCAAACACATAAATATTGATAGGGGCCATTTTTCTTCTACGTGGACTTAAACCCGAACAGCAGAAGGGACGACGCCATTTTAACAGCTCAAGGGTTTATACTTTTTTTTAAACAAAACCAAAAAAAACATTTTAAAACGAAAAAAAGGGGGGAAATCTAAAAATTGACCTTATTAATTTTACTTTGGCCCGAAATTAGTACATTCACTCAGCCCAATGGAAAATCTCTAGATGGATTTGTAAAATAGTTTTTATACGTTTTTTCACTCCCCTCGGTTTGACACAAAAAAAAAACATAAAACTTTCCCAAAAGGGAGAATCCCTTTGACGTATTTGTTAAAAGCATGTTATGACATGTTTTCGATTTTTAAAAAGGGTTTTTAAACGTGCTTTACATCCCTGAAGTAAACATAAAAAGGACAAAAAGTTGTCGTCTTAAAAAACACGGGTTGGCGCATTCTTTATTTAAAACAAGGGTTTCGGGGCCCAACCCCGGGAAATTTCCTTTTCCCCACAAACACAGGCAACCCGACATCTATTGGACTGATGGACAAAACTCCTTCCTGTTCGGTTAGAAATCTGGATTAAAAAAAAAAGTCCTTTGGGGGAAAAAAGGGGGGAAAAACCCACTTACAAAAAATAAAAATACAAAAAAAGTCACAGCCCAAATCCAGACAATCCTACACAGGCTGGGGGCCCTTTGGGGGGGCCGGAACTTTCCCCAGTCAAAATTCCTGAAATAAGTGGAAACTCCTTAGAGGGGGAAAAGGGGGGGACCACCCCCCTCAGTGAATTTCATAAAAAAAAATAAAAAATAGTAAAAACTTTTAAAAAAAGGGTATGTTTTTTAAATAAAAATATATTTATGAATAGTCACAGAAAAATTTTATTTAAAAAAACATGTTTACATTAAAGGCCATACCAGTTAAAAGGAAATTTAAATATTTTCTTGCCCATTCCCCCCTCGGGAAGGGGGAAAATAAAAAGGGGTTTGGGGTTGGGGGCTTAAAAAATTTTATTTTAAAAATTTAAAATTTAAAACCCTTTTTTAAAAAAAATTGATTAAATTAATTAAAAAAATTCAAAAAATATTAAAAAATTTACTTGGTAATTCATAAAAAAAAACTTTTTTGTTTTTTAATTTTTTTTAATTCATGGAAAATTTTATTCCTTTTTATTTTTTTTAAATAAAAAAAAAATTTTCCCCTTTTAAATGAAAAAAATTTTTAATTTTTGAATTAAAAACCCAAATTTTCTTATTATAAAATCATTTTTTTTAAATTTTCCAAAAGAAAAAATTTTAAAAAGGACAATACAAAAAAGTTTTTTTTTGCTTAACTTAAAAATTTTTTTAAAAAACCTTTTAACCGTTTCCCCCTTCCCTCAGGAAAGGTGGTTTTCGGGGTGCATTTTTAAGGCTCTGGATTCCCACCAAGGTAAACTTTGGGGGAAGGGGGGCCAATTTTTAAATTAAAGTTAAATTTTGAGGGAGAGAGCAATACATAAATAAAAAACCCCCCCAGGGCCCATAAATTCTGAAATTTAAAAAGCCAAAGTGGCCTTTGAAAAAACTTTTTTTAAATTCCCCAAAGAAAAAAGTGAAGACCTTTTAAAAATTATTGTTTTAAAAATCCCCAAAGGGGCCCCATTGAAACCGTTACCTGACCCTCCAAAGGGACGCCCCTTTGGGGTTTTTTTTTGGGGAAAAAAAAAAAAGGGGGGGGGGGGGAAAAAAATTTTTTTAATCGGGTTTTTTAAATTAACAAAACAAGACTAAAAAGGGCCCCTTAATTATTGTTATCACACAGACAGCATAGTGAAGGCCTTGATTATCTGTATATCACAAAAAGCCCACACTAGTAAAGGGGCCTTTTTATCTGTTTTAATACACGGGACAGCACTAGTAAAGACCTTGATTATCTGCTTTTATCCACGGGAACAGCACAGTGAAGCCCTTGATTTTGTAAAACCACAGACACATAGTGAAGGGCCTTGATTATCTGCAATCACACGGGCAGCACTAGTAAAACCCTTTGTTTTATCTGCTATATCCCCACGGGCCCGCACTAGGGGAAGCCCTTTTATTATCGTATATCACACAGACAGCACTATTGAAGCCCCTTGATTACCTGCTAAAAATCACAAAGAAAGCACTAGTAAAAGGACCTTGTTTATCTGTATTTTACACAGACACCCACTAGTGAAGACCTTGATTACTGTATATCACCCCCGACAGCACTAGTGAGGTTGCCCCAGTATACTATTACAAATGGACCCTATTTCTCTGTGCTCGGGAGAGATGGCAGGAAAATTGGCCCAGGGGGCTTGGGGGGGTCCTTGGAATTTTCCCTTTTCTCTAGTACCGGAGGGGATGGATAAAAGTATGAGTGTGTTTGGAAAGAAAGCAAGAGTTTTTAACCCTGTAATAAGTTTACTTTGTTGATTTTTGAGGATTTAAAAGGGGGGCCCTTTTTAAAATCAGATGAAAGGCAACCAATTGAGGAGTGTTGGGGGAGTTCTTTCTTCAGTCTGAAAATTTTCCCTTTTATGGGTCAGTTTTTTTGCATGGCCGGTGCCCAGTTTGGGGGGGGTTTTACAAAGGGGCCCAAATGGAATGGTCAAAAAATGTCAAACTCCCCCCAACCCGGGGGGGACCGGGCCCCATTTTAAACATACTAGCCCACCTCTCTGCCCCCCAACCCCTAAACCGGGGCCCTCCTTTGGAAAGGGGGCCCCCTGTCTAACCCTTAACAAGTTTTTTTGGGGGCCCCGGGGGGAATTTATTTCCAGTTTTAAAGGTTTTATGGGGCCAAGGGCCTCACCCCTTTATGAGATGACAAACCCCCAGGGAAATTAGCAAAAGAAAACTTTGGCCCCCTGTATTTGGGACAATTGTAGTCAAAAACAGCCACAGTTAAAAGGAGTGCCCATTTTCCCAGCACTTACTAACACTCACTCAACAAAATTGGGCCCTAAAGGGAAAAGCCCATGATAAAAATCAAACCAAATCAAACCCTTTTATTGGTCACATGCCCCAAATACAACAGGTGCAGCCATTACAGTGAAAGGTTTATTTACACCCCTTAACCAACAGTGCATTTTTTAAAAAAAAAAAAATTAAGAATAAAAAACAAAAAAAAAGTTTTGAGAAAAAAAGAGCAGAAGAAAAATAAAGTGACAGTGGGGAGGCTATAAACATTTAAAAAAAAGTGACAGTAGGGAGGCTTTAATGGGGGGGACCGTTGCATAGTCAAGTGCGGGGGCAGGCTAGTTGAGAGTTGAGGTAATATGTAAATGGGGGTAGAGTTAAAGGGGAATATGCATAAATACTTAACAGAGTAGAACAGGTTTAAAAAGGATGGGGGGGGGGGCCCTTTGAAAAATGGGCCGGGTACCCATGATTAGTGTTTCAGGAGTTTTATGGTTTGGGGGGGTAGAAGCTTTTGGGGAAGTTTTTTGGGAAACCTGATTTGGGCATCCGGAAACGCTTCCCGTGCGGAAAGCGGGAAAAGAAAACGTCTATGATAGGGGGGGCTGGAGTTTTGGGGAAAATTTTTTGAGGGTTCCTCTGAAAACCCCCGGTATAGGGGGTCCTGGATGGCGGGGAGCTTTGCCCCAGTGATGTACGGGGGCCGTACGCACAAACCTCTGTAGTGTTTGATTAGTTACAAATTTAGACTCCCAATGATTAGTTGAAGAGAGTTTTGTGAAAGGCAGGAAAAAAAAAACGTGCCCACGTTCAGTCTCCGGGACTAGAGTTTCCCAAAAAATCAAAAATTTTTTCCCTAACCCCCGGGTTTTTCCCAGAAATCCTGTTTGAAGACCCGTTTTACTGTTTAGTCCCCTGATTCGGGGAAACCTTTCCACCCGGAAATTTTTGGAAAAAAAGGGGAAATTTTGGGGGAAATTTTACCAGTTTTGTGCAACTACCGGGGGACAAAAAAATCACCAACGTTGTATTTTTAGAACGAGTCCCAAAGGGAAAACCAATGGGGAGGAAAATTTCTGCAAAATATAGACAATAAAAGGTTTTGGTTACATGAATTGCCAAAAAAAAAGGGAAACCCCAACATAGTGTTTTTTTAATAGGGCTTTGACCCACCATAAAGGCAAAATATTTTTCAATGCCCCTTTGGCATAGATTTAAAAAGTGTCGGGAACTCATTGGGGGGAAGCGACACCATTTCCTCAAGAAATTATCCTTTGGTGTTTTTTTGATGGTGGTGGAAAATGCGGGTCAGGGGGGCCCCTCCGGGATCTCCCTTTAAGTTTTAAATTTTGGGTGAGATTTTGGGAACTGTAGGGGCCAGGGCAAAATGGTTTGATATTTTTCATCAAAGGGTTTTGGGCCAATTCATCCCCTGGGTTGGGGGGCCTTTGGTCATCAAGGGGGGCCCAAAAAAAAATGGCCTCCCCCAGCTTTTTTGGTTATGCTGACCCTAAGCATGATACGATGTTAATTGCAATTTAAACTCAGGAAACCACACCGGGTGTAGAAGCCCCGGGGTTTAAATATCCCTTTGTACCCCTCTTTTACTCAAGTGTTTAAATAGTTTTGCCCCTTTTTTTTCCCCCAAATTTTTTTGAATTGGTCCAATTTCGAAAATTTTTCACGCTGCACCTCCCCAATGGGCTCGGGACAGGCAAAGGTCGAGTCATTCGTCCTCGAAACATGACTGGGCCAAAAAGCGTTAAAAACGGGCCCCTAAAAAGGGGGCCCCGCCATACCAAGTTTTTCGGAGGAAACACTGTTCAAAAATGATGATGAAACAAGGGTGGGAGGCGCCCACCCGCCACAAAGGGGTTGGGAAAAAGGGGATGAGCCAAAGTAAAGCTCCCCCGGGGAAAAAAACCCTACCCTAACCCGGAGTCCCGGGCCCAAAAATGCGCCCCCCCTATGGGGCCCCCTGGTTGTGACACAGCCCGGGAAACGAACCCGCGGGCTGAATTTTGGGCCCCAAAACACTTTCGATTTCAGTGCCTTTTGGACCGCTGCGCCACTCAGGGGGACCTGTTACCATTTTTTTATCTAAAAATGTGTGCCTTCCCGAATAAACTCCAGAAATAAAAAATGAAAAACAGGGAGATTTTTTGATCCAGGGCATTGAATTTAATCGTCTGGGTGTTAGGGGTTACTTTTAAAATATGACTAGAAAAATTATTGTTTTTTTTGAAAATAATGCTTAATAAATTGATTTAACTCAGTTGTAGTGGGAGTTTGCATTAGATTTGCTATTTCCCCGCCCCCGTTTCAACCTTTGCTAGCTACCTAATGGCCCCTTTTTTTCATCTTTATAATAATCAAAATATGAAGTTTCCCCCCGCATCTAGAGCTACCTAATTTTAGCAAGCCAGTTTTATAGTACAGTTTGTAGGATTTAATCAATGTGTGACTTATAGAGTAAGGGGGGCAATTTGTTAACCTAGATAATTGGGGTGATGAAAAACCCAAAGAATGGATACATCAGAAAAAGGTTTTTAGGGGTAAAAAAGGAATTTAAAGAGTCTACCAAAACATATATCCATGGCAAATCTTTACATAAATTTTATGTCTCAAAAAAAATGCGAATTTGCTGTAGTAGGGCCCTTGCGGGGGTCCACCAGTTGGGAAATGGGGTATGGCCCAGGTAAATAATTGGTGACGTAATCAAACATGTTTTTATGGGTACTGCCTTCCATTTTTCAAAACAATACCTTAAAAAGGAAAAAATACAGTAGTTTCATGGTTAAAAAAATTTGGGCGAGAAAAAACCACAGTCAATCAAAACCATCTAACCTATAGGCTTTTGAAACCCCCACCCCCACTTTTCCCTTTCCCCCCCCAAAGCCACTACTTTCCTTTTTTTAAGAAAACCCCAAACCCCCTCCTTTCCCAGGAAACCCCCCCACCCCCTTTTTTCCCCCTTTCCTTTAGACACACCCACTCCTTTCCAGACGCCCACTACTTTCCTTTAGACACACCCACACCTTTCCACAGACGCTACTTTCCTTTCTACACACCCCCTCCTATTCCAGAACGCCACTACTTCCCTTAGACACACCCACTCTTTCCACACGCCCCCTACTTTTCTTTAGACACACCCAACTCCTTTTCCACACTGCCCATCTACTTTCCTTTAGACACCACCCACTCCTTTCCAAACACTTTCCCCACACACCTGTCCCAGACCTGCTACTTTTCCTTTAGACACAGCCCACTCCTTTCCACACGTGATTGACCAGCACTACTTTTCTTTACACATCGCTGGCCATGGTTCTGTTATAATCTCCAACGGCACTTCCTGAAGAGTTAGACCACCCTCTACCTGTTCCAGACCCACTAGGTTTCCTTTTAGAAAAGCCACATTTGTCAGGCGCCCACTACTTTGACTAAACTTGCACACTTATGAACCACTCCTTTTCATGGGTTCTGTACATCTCCACCCGCACGCCAGACCACCCTCATGCTAAGTTGCTAGGTAAAATACTATTGTTTCCTTAGAGTTTTTTGACACCCACTCCTTTCCAGACGCCCACTACTTTCCCTTTAGACACACCCACTCCTTTCCAGCCGCCCACTAATTAAACTGTAAGAACACACACATAGACACACCCACTCACTTTCCTTTCGCAAACGCCACTTTTCCTTTAGACCACACACCCACTCCTTTCCACACGCCACATACTTCCTTTAGACACACCCACTCCTTTCCAGACGCCTACCCACTACCTTCCTTTAGATTAGACACACCCACTCCTTTCCATCACTACACGCCCAATACTTTCCTTTAGACACATCCACGTCCTTTCCCACACACCACTCCTAGACACACGCCATGACACGCCCAATACTTTCCTTTAGACACAACCCACTCCTTCCACACGCCACTACTTTTTCCTTTAGACACACACATTTATTTTAAATGATGTCTGAGTGTTGGAGTGTGCCCCTTGGCTATCCATAAATACAATTTTAAAAAATAAAAGGTGTCGTCTGGTTTACATAATATAAGGAATTGAAACGATTTCTGCATTTACTTTGAATACTAAGTATGTTAAAAACCAAATACTTTTAGACTTTTACTCAAGTAGTATTTTACTGGGTGACTTTCACTTTTTACTTGAGTCATTTTCTATTAAGGTATCTTTACTTTTACTCAAGTATGACAATTGGGTTGGCTTTTTACCACTGACAATGCCACAGATGTCTCAAAGTTTTGAGGGAGTATGCAACTGGCATGCTGACTGCAGGGAATGTCCACCAGAAGCTGTTGCCAGATCATTTAAATGTCACGCTCGTCGAACAGAGAGGACCAAGGCGCAGCGTTGCGGGTGAACATATTATATTATTCAACTGATCACACGATTTAAAACAAAGAACGAAACGTGAAAGTCCTTCGATACACAACCAAAAGGAACAAGAAACCACAAAAACACAAAGTGAAAAGACAAACAGTTAAATATGGCTCCCAATCAGAGACAACCAGCTGACACTCGTTGCCTCTGATTGGGAGTCACTCAGCCCAACATAGAAAATTAAACATTAGACTTACACACCCTGGCTCAACATAACATAGTACCCAGAGCCAGGGCGTCACAGTACCCCCTCCCAAAGGCGCGGACTCCAGCCGCGCCAAACCACCACAACAGGAGGGACAGGCCGGGTGGGCACTCCGCCTCGGCGGCGGATCCGGCTCCGGACATGACCCAGGCACGGGTTGTGCTGGACTGACGACGCACACCCCTGGCTTGATGCGTGAAGGAGGAACGGGCCGGACGGGCTGACGAAGCGCACCCCTGACTTGGTGCGGGGAGCAGGAATGAGCCGGACCGGGCTGACGACGCGCACCCACTGAACCGGTGCGGGGAGCTTGGGACGGGCCGGACCGGGCTGGCGACGCGCACCACAGACTTGGTGCGGAGAGCAGGAACGGGCCCGGACAGGGCTGACGACGCACACCACTGGCTTGGTGCGGGAAGCTTGGATGGGCCGGACTGGGCTGGCAACGCGCACCACAGACTTGGTGCGGGGAGAGCAGGAACGGGCCGTGCCGGACTGACGACGCACACCACTTGGCTTGGTTCTTGCAGGAAGCTTTGGATGGGCCGGACTGGGCTGGCGACCCGCACCACAGACTTGGTGCGGAGAGCAGGAACGGGCCCGGGCTGGGCTGTCGACGCACACCGTAGGCTTTTGGCGTGGAGCAGGGACAGGCCGGGCTGGGCTGTCGACGCACACACCACTGACTTGGTGGGAAATGGCAGGAAACAGGCCGGGCTGGGCTGACGACGCGCACCACTGACTTGTGGGGGAATGGCAGGAACAGGCCGGGCCGGGCTGACGACGCGCACCACTGACTTGGTGGGAATGGCAGGAACAGGCCGGACCGTACTGGGGACACACACAACTGGCCCCACGCAGGGATCAGGAACGGGCCGGACCGGACTGGTAACACACCCCAGTACCTTTCGCCGTGCCTCCACACTTTCCCTCTCCTCTGTGCCCAGTGGCCCCCCCTAACCTGGCGGCCTTCTCTGCCAACACCTTGCATCGCTCTAACCCGTATACACCTGCTGGCCCGACGTCGTGAGCCCCCCCCTAAAAATGTCCTGGGGGTCTCTCCTCCCTCTTGCCAGACTCGCAATCATCTCCTCCCATGTCCATCCTCTCTCCTCGTCCCGCTGCTTGATCCAGTCGAGGTTGCCACGGAGATCTGCCAGCGATGGCTCCTGAACACGCTGCTTGGTCTGGTTAAGGTGGTTTCTTCTGTCACGCTCGTGTCGAACAGAGAGGACCAAGGTGCAGCGTTGCGGGTGAACATATTATATTTATTCAACTGATCACACGATCAAAAACAAAGAACGAAACGTGAAGTCCTTCGATACACAACAAAAAGGAACAAGAAACCACAAAACACAAAGTGCAAGACAAACAGTTAAATATGGCTCCCAATCAGAGACACCTAGCTGACACTCGTTGCCTCTGATTGGGAGTCACTCAGCCCAACATAGAAAATTAAACATAGACTTACACACCCTGGCTCAACATAACATAGTCCCCAGAGCCAGGGCGTGACATTAATGGTAATTTCTCTACCATAAGCCGCCTCCAACTTTGTTTTAGAGAATTTGGCAGAATGCCCAACCACCCTCACAACTGCAGACCAAGTGTATGGTGGTGTGTGGGCGAGCGGTTTGCTGATGTCAATGTCGTGAAAACAGAGTACCCCCCCGTGTTCATGTCAGGGTTATGGTATGGGCAGGCATAAGCTACAGAGAAGGAACAAAATTGCATTTTCTTAATGGCAAATTTAATGCACAGAGATACCATGACAAGATCCTGAGGCCCATTGTCCTGCCGACATCACGTCATGTTTCAGCATGATAATGCATGGCCCAAATGTCGCAAGGATCTGTACACAATTCCAGGAAGCTGAAAATGTCCCAGTTCTTCCATGTCCTGCATACTCACAAGACATGTCAACCATTGAGCATGTTTGGGAGGGCTGGATCTACGTGTACCACAGCTTGTTCCAGTTCCCACCAATATACAGCAACTTCACACAGCCACTGAAGAGGAATGGGACAACATTCCACAGGCCACAATCAACAGATTGATCAACTCTATGCAAAGTAGAAGTGTCCTGGAGGAGGAGGAGGCAGCGGCAGATACCCTGTTCTCATGTAATGCGGTAGGGCCCAGTGATGCCAACTTAGCTATTTTGTTGCCAGATTAGCAACTTTTCAGACTACCCTGGCAACTTTTTTTTTCAAACAGCACCTAGCAACAAAAATGTAGCTACTTTAAAAAACTTATTTGGAACTTTTAGGAACTTTTGAAAAGTGTCTCAAACACTAAAATGCACACATTTTACCTCTAAATGACACTAAAACGATTTTATCTGTCACACACTCAGTCACAACACACATGGCTGGCTGCAAAAGTGCATTGTGAGTGACGTCAGCAGCAGGCGCTCAGCTCGTGCACAGGCAGCAGCAGGCCAGCCAAGCAGCACAACAACCTGGAGAGAGCTGGAGAGAGAGATGCCTAGCGCACACATCATTATTTGAGTTAAGTTGCTTGTTCAATAAGATAGCACATATACCTTGTTATTAGCTTGTACCTATAATTGTTGATCAGTTAGGTAGCATGTTAACTAACTACCAATACACTACTAGTTAATAAGAATATAAATCAAATGTAATTGTTCAATAATGTGTAATGTGTAATTGTTCAATAATTCAATGTGTTGTGTTTATAAATAAAAATATCTGATCATATAAATGTTATGTGTTTATATTACTTTTACAAATACAAAATATGTGATAATAAAAACAAACAAATCTAAACTAACAAATGTCAAATCATATTTGTCGCCGAGATGGCCAGTCAATTTGATTAACGTTATTGTGTATTCTATGTAATTATGCAGTTTTACGTTTTTACGTAATGACTTCATCACGCAAAGACATCACAACGTTTTGAGCAACTTTTAGCAACAAATCGACTGAAAATGAGTTGGCAACACTGGTAGGGCCGTCCCAAGGATCCCGAAATGCACGGACCATTGCACCGTTGTAGTGGGGAAACAGGAAGTTCCGGCAGGCGCGCCCATCCCACGTTCTTCACAATAAAGAAAGCGCCAGAACTGTGCAGTCAAGAAGATAACCTTTGTGTCCGTTTCTATTTATTACTGCAGGTATGTAATAGCACGTTTAAACTTTCTAATGTCGAAAGAACATGTCATACCATGCTAGGTAACACATCCGTTAAGGTATTATCACGTTTGCTAAAGGTTTGATGTGTTATTTTTGTGTCAAACCGAGTAAGTGAAAGAACGTGATAAAAGCTATTTTACAAGTCACATAGCTAGAGATTTTGGGTTTGTCTGAGTGGATGTACATAATTTTCTCATTTTTGTTTAATAAATAATCATTTTATTTGAGATTTCTGAGTTCGTTTAGCATATTATTGCTTTTGTGTAAAATTCCCATGCTGGTAAAATGGCGGCTACTCTCGGTCAGCGGCGACGGACTTCAGTGAGGACAGTGCGGGTGCATCAGATAGAGACAATTTCACGGTCGCACTACTGTTTTGAAGCTGAATGTAATGATTATCAGTTTTCTACATGTGTACTAATATTCAGACACATTCACTAGTTTCAGTCTTTATCAATAAATGTTGCTGTGGTGTGAACAGGAAAACCAATTGTTTTTTGATTGAAGTAATACAATGAAGACAAGGTTATTCAGGAAATTAGCACACAGTGCTGTCTAAAACAAACTGTAACCTTGTACTAAATGGATTTTGAGTCATGTATGCATTTATCTACTATAGGTTAGGTATTAGCTCAAAAGTATTGTGGAGCTCCTGCTCCTTAATATAAACAGTACTGGCACCCAAAATGAGTATTGGCACCTATTTCAGTCCAAGTAAAGCACTGAATTAGATAATTGAACAATAAAAAATTATATTTTTTAGAGAATAAAGATATTGCCAGAACTGTCAACACTAACTTTTGTGTCTGTGCTCTCTATATTACTACTGGCAGATTCAGATAAGTCTGAGGCCGGTAACATCAACAGTGAGGACAAACCCAGCCTGCCTCTCTCTCCTTCCACACTGAGTCCAAAACCTACAGTCATTGGGTCCTGATTGTGACAGTCGAGCCAAGTTTGCACCGCAGGTACCAGAGATGGCATCAGTGAAGCTGGAAGACTGCAGTCAAACACTGGAGCTGAATGTCAACTTTAAAGATGAAGAAGAGGAGGAGAAGATTGGGAAATCTGTTTCTCAGGGTAAGAGCAGGTTCTATCTAATTAAGTTTGTTGGACATGATTTGGAAAGGCACACACCTGTCTATATACAGTGCATTCGGAAAGTATTCAGACCTCTTGACTTTTTTGAGATTTTGTTACGTTACAGCCTTATTGTAAAATAGATTAAATTGTTTTTTCCCCTCATCAATCCCAAAAATGTCTAAGAACCTGTTTTCACTTTGTCATTATGAGGTATTGTGTATAGATTGATGACGATTTTTTTTATTTAATCCATTTTAGAATAAGGCTGTAACGTAACAAATTGTGGAAAATGTCAAGGGGTCTGAATACTTTCCTAATGCACTGTACATATCCAAAAGTGGACCTAGAAGTTTGTCCTTAAATATCTATTGGGAGCCCATCTGGACCTTCCGCTTTACCTCCCTTCAGATTGAAAATAGCATCAGATATTTCAACACTATCAAATTCCTTTTCCAGATCCAATTTAGTGTCTTCTGAAGTAGAGGGAAAATCAAGACCTGACTAGTTCAGTTCTCAGGAGATTCAGAGTTGTAAAGTGTGTTGTAGTAGGAAGCAAATGTTTGGTTTATTTCTACAGGATCCATTGATAATTGTCCTTGTAAATTATGAATTGCATTAAAGGCTGAATTTTACTTCTTAATGTGCCAGGCCAGCAATTTACCAGGTTTTTCACCTTGATCATATGACTGTTTCAGCCTAGTTAAGCTGTTTGCAGCCTTTGAGGTGGGAAGTTCTTCATACTGAGCTTTAAGACCAAATCATTCCTTGTTTACTTCGACTGAGTTATCCAAAAAAGCTTCTCTCCAATTCTCTGATTTTGCTGTCCATCGCTCATTTTCTGATTTATTTGATTTTAAACTGGTAAAACGTATAATTTGCCCTCAAATATGTGCTTTGAAAGCCTCTCATCTGGTACTCGCTGAAGTTTGGTCAGTGTTCAATGTCAAATAAACATCTATATGCACTCCAACGTAATGTAAGAAGTCTGGGTCCTTTAACCATCTGGGATGCAAACGCCTTCTAGAGGATCCTTTTACTAGTTTTGTATCCCTATAGAATAATCACACAAGGGAATGGTCATTCAAAACAATAGTATCATATCCACTTCCTGCTACATTGGGAAGCAATAAGCAAGAAACTAAAAAGTAGTCTACATGAGAATATGATTTAAATGTTGACGAGTAACATGAATTCTCCCTTTTACTCGGGTTCTGAGTCCTCCAAGGTTCACATAGATTTAAGTCCTTAATGAAATGCTGTAATTTCTTTCTACTCTGCGAGTGGGAAGTGTCTAAACCAGAGGAGCGATCTAGATGAGGATCAAGAGTGCAATTAAAGTCCCCTGCCATTAGGACTTTACCAGGAATGGAGGCTATCAATAGAAATACATTCTCAAAGAATTTGGGATTATCATCATTAGGACCATAAACATTAACCAGATTAATATGCTCATTCAAAAGAGTTCCCTGTATCAAAATGTATCTACCAGCTGTATCAGTTATAATAGTATCCACTTGAAACGGAACAGATTAGTGAATTAAAACCATAACACCATGAGAATGAGAGGAGAAACAGGATGCTATTACTGGCCCTTGTCATCTCCTGCATACTTTAAGTAGCTCATCCTTCAACAAGTGAGTTTCTTGTAGGAACACAATAGATGATGAATGAAGTTGTTTAAGCCTAGTAATAACCTGTTTTAAGCTTGGATAGTTTACAAACTCCACAGACATTCCACAAAATAAATTTACGTTTTGCATTTGAAGTAATTTAACCAAAGATGTAAACATGGAATAAGCTATAGCATAAAGGCATATCTAAAATCTGTTTAGTAACCACAAGGACCGCAGGAATATTTTGTAGTGAGGAAAATATGTAAAGATCTGTTGGAAGAAACAAACATAAATCTATCCTAACAACACAGGGTCTTTTGCTAGTAGCCTATATAGTAGCCTAAATATCACAACAAAAGGCCTCTCTAGCAAGATGATATGTGAAATATCACGTAGTATTTGTTTGAAAAGTAGCAAAGAATAGCTCCACCTAAAACAGTAACGCTAGTTAGTGAAGCCTGAGACTAATGTTAACGTTACAGTATGGACCGTCCAAAATAGTGGTAGATGATCCACAACACAGGGTCTGTTGCTAGTAGCTACCAAGTAACAATATGGCCCATACGTATAGCGTTAACGTAGTATACCATGATACGTTTATAAACCAGAAAAAGTATCAAAGATCGGAAATGAACAGCCTATGTGAGAAAAATATATATAATTGAATATGTGCTACGTTACCCAAAGGCCCTTTGCATGTGATGTTAGGCTTGCACCTGAGTGTCAATCATTTTAGTCCAAGGATATGATCGAAAGGCCTCCATCATTCTTAAATGGAAAAAGTGTGGAACCATCAATCATTTTTCTAGAGCTGGCAGCCCAGACAAACTAAGCAATCGGGGGAAAAGGGCCTTGGTCAGGGAGGTCATCAAGAAGCCAGTGGTCACTCTGACAGAGCTCCAGAGTTCTGTGGCGATAGGAGAATCTTCCAGAAGGACAACCATCTCTGCAGAACTCCACCAATCAGGCCTTTATGGTAGAGTGGCTAGACGGAAGCCACTCCTCATGAAAAGACACATGACTGCCCGCTGGGAGTTTGCCAAAAAGACACCTAAAGGACTCTCAGACCATGAGAAACAAGATTCTCTGGTGTGATGAACCAAGATTGAACTCTTTGGCCTGAATGCCAAGCGTCACGTCTGGAGGAATCCAGGCACCATCCCAACGGTGAAGCATGGTGGTGGCAGCATCATGCTGTGGGGATGTTTTTCAGTGGCAGGGACTGGGAGACTAGTCAGGATCGAGGGAAAGATGAACGGAGCAAAGTACAGAGAGAACTGAAAATAGCTGTGCGGCGACACTACCCATTTTACCTGACAAGCTTGAGAGGATCTGCAGAGAAACTCCCCAAATACAGGTATGCCAAGCTTGTAGCGTCATACCCAAGAAGACTTGAGGCTGTAATCACTGCCAAAGGAGCTTCAACAAAGTACTGAGTAAAGTCTGAATACAGTTTTTTTTTTTTTTTTTAATTTTTTTTATTATTTTTGCAAAAATGGTGTCATAAAACGTAGCGGTCAATCAGGGAAATGGTTCCAATCATTTTTCCTTTTTATTCATTTTAGAAACACTTAAAATAATGGCTGTGTTTCGTGTAGGCTTACCCTGGCGTGACTTTTAGCAATATTCGGCTCTCCTCTCAGATTATTTCCTCTCAGATTATAAAACTCTAATTATCATCTTGCAAGTAGACATCAATAAAGACAATTCAAACTCACTGCAAGCTCCTGCACGTCATCTCTAGCTGTAACCCTTTGATAACAGGCATTTGTGTCAATTTAAAACTAATTAACTGTAGGGGTGGCAGGTGCAGTGATGAACGCCGAGAAGGAGCTGAGTGTAGAGGGAAGCAGTGTGGTGAGGGAGGTTATCGTCTAGTGTATAAAGAGGGATACGTCCTCCAGTAGCTCAGAGATGGAACCTGGCGAGAGTGAGGATGAATTACCTGCGGTGAGGAACTCCGAGTTCGGGCCTCGTTCCAAGGATGATAAGGATGATTCTGGCCCAGTGGGAGTGAGATTTGTAGAGAGAATGGATCCATATGTGGTGTCAGGTTAGGTGGAGAAGAGGTTGGGGACTGTTGAGTTGGTGAAGGTAACTGAGTGGACTCGTGATGATTTATTGTTTCTCCTCTGCTCAGAGGGAGCGGGTGCTGCGGATTACGTGATTAGAGACAGGAATTGTGACTTGAATTGCTCTCCGGAACAGGGTGGCATTGAAAGGAGTGATAACGGGGTTAGGTTTAAGTGTTGAGGATGAGCAGTTGAAATGGAAGATTCCAGGTGTCTGTGACACCCTCCGTTTGGTGAGACGTAGATCCGGTGTAGAGCGTGGGGAAACAGATAATACATTATCTGTCATGCTGGGTTTTGATGCATAGTCTCTGCCAGATAAGGTCAAGGTAGGAAGTGTCAGTTATCCCGTGAGCGATTCTGTTCTGTAAATACTACAGTGTTTTAGGGGTGAAGTTTATGGGCCTGTTGCAGCAGTGTGTAGGCGTGAGATGCCTAGATGTGACAAGTGTGCAGGAGGGCATGAGATGAAGAAATGTGTGGTATCGGTGGAGAAAGTTCTGTGTGTTAGTTGTGGGGGTGCTAACGGGCTGGAGATCTGAGGTGTCAGGTGAGAGAAAGGCAGATTGAGGTTGCCAGGGTTACAGTAATACAGAAAGTGTTGTATGCAGAAGCAGTGAAGAGAGTGGTAGAGGAAGATGGGTACAGGGTGAGGGATCTTGAGAGGATTCCTGTGAGTAGGCAGAGACCAAGAGAGAGTGATGGGAAGAATATTTCTTCAGTAAGGTGGGCATTTTAGCATTTATAGCAATGGTTGTCAATTGTACTGCAGAAATGGATCAAAAGTACCAGAAAATAGAGGCTGTGGTGGCAGCGGCAGAGAAGTACTTGGGATTGCGAGGATTTACTGCAGAACAGCTGCAGGGGGTGTTGAGTGGTAGTGGTCTGGCGTAGGACTAGATGGTGTTAAATAGTGGAATGGGGTGGTTTTTGTCGTGGAAAATCGCCACGAAGGGACTCAAAGTCAAACTTGAGTCCCTTGTTGGAGAGGTTCCAACAAACGTAAAAGCACCATAGTACACGTCGGTCGGGAGCTCTGCCGGGGCAGTCCCGTTAGTTGTCCTATATACTGCTTACACAGACAAGTTATATTTGCATGATTTTAGCTTTATTAATAATTAATTAATCGTTAACATTTGGTTCCTGCATGTGACCGACCAATACCTCACAAGGCTTCTTCTCTCCAAGCTGAGACCTTGAAACTGAGATATCCCTTTTGGATCCCAGAACAATGTTCTGGGCGTACTGCCAATTGGTCTGAGGAGGTCAGTCATCTGCACGAACCAAGAACATTTACCCTCACATTTTTTAGAGCAGGCTAATACTTGGCAGGTGCAATTTTGTATTAATTACTGTATCAATGAATTTAATGTATATAGGCTGTGAATGGCCTCACACACCAGTACAGTAGGTGGCGGTGTATGCACCTAAAAGTTGAATGCGCTCCGCCAACCAAATCCCGAAGAAGAAGGATGCAAATGCACGTATCTTTATTATTGATGTTTGATGAAGAGTATCTACCACCCTATGTAAAGCTGGGATATATAATATACCCCATAAGAGAGTTTGTGTAAAACCTGATGCAATGCAAGAAATGTAAAAAGTTTGGCCACATGTTTGCAGATGGAAGGAATATGTTATTGAAGAGCATGTGAATGTAAAATGTAACTGTGGTGGGGGTCATATTCCTGAATTCCCAGAGTGCCCTGTTAGGGTGAAAGAGGTTGAGGTCTCAAGGATCAGGGCTGTACAGCAAATCTCCTATGTGGAGGCGGTGAAGAGAGTTATAGTAGCAAGTTCTGAAGAAGAAGATAGGGTGGATGCACTGCAACCACCAGTTGCAAATGTTGTACGTCAATCAAGCGATCTGGATACACTTATTTTGAAGGTGGATTTTTTAGTATTTACAGCCACAGTTATTAATTGTACTGCACAATAAGTCCAAGATGCTGGACATCATTATATCTGTAGCTGAGAAGTTTTTGGGCCTCCAAGACTTCACGGCAGAAGCCCTGCAAGGTCTACTGTAGCCAGAAAATGTTCCACCCTCACAGGATCCTTCTGAGCCTGTGTAGGGACCTGATTAGAACAGAAAAGCAGGCTGATTTAATTTAAATGTTGTTATTGATAGTTTGTATGATTTTTTAGAAATACTGTATACACTGAACAAACATATAAACGCAACATGTAAAGTGTTGGTCCCATGTTTCATGAGGTGAAATAAAAGATCCCAGAAATGTTCCAGACACAAACTTATTTCTAAAATGTTGTGCACAAATTTGTTTACATCCCTGTTAGTGAGCATTTCTCCTTTGCCAAGATAATCCATCCACCTGACAGGTGTGGTATATCAAGAAGCTGATTAAATAGCATGATCATCATTACACAGGTGCACCTTGTGCTGGGGACAAGAGTAGCTGAATAGGTTCTTGGCAGCATCTAATGGGGATCCCTAACAAATACAAAAATGCCACTCTAAAATGTGCAGTTTTTTCACACAACACAATGCCACAGATGTCTCAAGTTTTGAGGGAGCATGCAATTGGCATGCTGACTGCAGGAATGTCCACCAGAGCTGTTGCCAGAGAATGTTAGGTTAATTTCTCTACCATTAGCTGCCTCCAATGTTGTTTTAGAGAATTTGGCCCAACCAGCCTCACAACTGCTGACGACCGTGTGTATGGCGTTGGTGTGGGCGTGCGGTTTGCTGATGTCAATGTTTGTGAACAGAGTACCCCATGGTGGTATCGGGGTTATGGCATGGCATAAGCTACAGACAACTAATACAATTGCATTTTATCGATGGCAGTTTGAATGCACAGAGATGCCATGACAAGATCCTGAGGCCCGTTGTCCTGCCATTCATCCACCTCCATCACCTCGTGTTTCCACCATGAGTACCCCATGGTGGTATCAGGGTTATGGTACAGTGTGGAAAAAAAGTATTTAGTCAGCCACCAATTGTGCAAGTTCTCCCACTTAAAAAGATGAGAGGCCTGTAATTTTCATCATAGGTACACGTCAACTATGACAGACAAAATCCTAGAATTTTTTTTCTCCAGAAAATCACATTGTAGGATTTTTTATGAATTTATTTGCAAATTATGGTGGAAAATAAGTATTTGGTCAATAACAAAAGTTTCTCAATACTTTGTTATATACCCTTTGTTGGCAATGACACAGGTCAAACATTTTCTGTAATTCTTCACAAGGTTTTCACACACTGTTGCTGGTATTTTGGCCCATTCCTCCATGCAGATCTCCTCTAGAGCAGTGATGTTTTGGGGCTGTCGCTGGGCAACACGGACTTTCAAACTCCCTCAAAGATTTTCTATGGGGTTGAGATCTGGAGACTGGCTAGGCCACTCCAGGACCTGATATGCTTCTTACGAAGCCACTCCTTCGTTTGCCAGGGCGCAGTGTGTTTGGGATCATTGTCATGCTGAAAGACCCAGCCACGTTTCATTTTCAATGCCCTTGCTGATGGAAGGAGGTTTTCACTCAAAAATCTCACGATACATGGCCCCATTCATTCTTTCCTTTACACGGATCAGTCGTCCTGGTCCCTTTGCAGAAAAACAGCCCAAAAGCATGATGTTTCCACCCCATGCTTCACAGTAGGTATGGTGTTCTTTGGATGCAACTCAGCATTCTTTGTCCTCCAAACACGACGAGTTGAGTTTTTACCAAAAAGTATATTTTGGTGGTTTTCATCTGACCATATGACATTCTCCAATCCTCTTCTGGATCATCCAAATGCACTCTAGCAAACTTCAGACGGGCCTGGACATGTACTGGCTTAAGCAGGGGGACACGTCTGGCACTGCAGGATTTGAGTCCCTGGCGGCGTAGTGTGTTACTGATGGTAGGCTTTGTTACTTTGGTCCCAGTTCTCTGCAGGTCATTCACTAGGTCCCCCCGTGTGGTTCTGGGATTTTTGCTCACCGTTCTTGTGATCATTTTGACCCCACGGGGTGAGATCTTGCGTGGAGCCCCAGATCGAGGGAGATTATCAGTGGTCTTGTATGTCTTCCATTTCCTAATAATTGCTCCCACAGTTGACTTCTTCAAACCAAGCTGCTTACCTATTGCAGATTCAGTCTTCCCAGCCTGGTGCAGGTCTACAATTTTGTTTCTGGTGTCCTTTGACAGCTCTTTGGTCTTGGCCATAGTGGAGTTTGGAGTGTGACTGTTTTGAGGTTGTGGACAGGTGTCTTTATATACTGATAACAAGTTCAAACAGGTGCCATTAATACAGGTAACGAGTGGAGGACAGAGGAGCCTCTTAAAGAAGAAGTTACAGGTCTGTGATAGCCAGAAATCTTGCTTGTTTGTAGGTGACCAAATACTTATTTTCCACCATAATTTGCAAATCAATTCATAAAAAATCACAATGTGATGATTTTCTGGAGAGAAAAAATTCTCAATTTGTCTGTCATAGTTGACGTGTACCTATGATGAAAATTACAGGCCTCTCATCTTTTTAAGTGGGAGAACTTGCACACAATGGGTGGCTGACAACACTTTTTTCCCCACTGTATGGCATGGCATAAGCTACAGATAACTAATACAATTGCATTTTATCGATGGCAGTTTGAATGCACAGAGATGCCATGACAAGATCCTGAGGCCCATTAAATACTTATTTCCCTCATTAAAATGCAAATCAATTTATAACATTTTTTGACATGCGTTTTTCTGGATTTCTTTGTTGTTATTCTGTCTCTCACTGTTCAAATAAAAAACCTACCATTAAAATTATAGACTGATCATATCTTTGTCAGTGGGCAAACGTACAAAATCAGCAGGGGATCAAATACTTTTTTTTCCCTCACTGTACATGGTTTGACACCAGTAATGCCAGCATTTTGTTTTATTCACTGGGCTATCTAGAGTGATCAGAGAGTAGACTAAAGAAGTGAAGTAGACAAACTGCCAATGTTTTAAAGTTCTATTAAATGAGAGTCTGTGTAGTTACGAACCCTTGTGATAGTGAGTGGAGGATGATATGGCTTCTACATCTGCATTGCTTGCTCTTTGGGGTTTTTGGCTTGGGTTTCTATAAAGCACTTTGTGACAACTTCTGATGTAAAGGGCTTCATAAAATACATTTGATTGACATGTATATCACACCAACTGACTGGTTCTTCTGATGTTGTTCACACAGGAGACCATGTTGAGACATTCTCTACATCCAGAGAGCAACAGCAGGAAGATCACAGAGCTAAGAGGTCTCACCACTGCCCACATTGTGAGGAGATTTTCTCAATTCTATCAAGTTTAAAAATACACCTACAAGTACACACAGGAGAGAATCTGTATTCCTGTACTGACTGGGAAAGGTTTCTCTCAACTGGGCCACTTAAAACACATCAACGTATACATACAGGAGAGAAGCCTTACTCCTGCTCTGACTGTGGGAAAAGTTTCTCTCAACTGGACACTTACAAAACATAAACGTATACACACAGGAGAGAAGCCTTACTCCTGCTCTTACTGTGTAAAAAATTCAAAACATCACTTGAGCTAAAAGTTCATCAGAGATACACAACAGGAGAGAAGCCTTACTCCTGCTCTGACTGTGGGAAGAGTTTCTCTCGACTGGGAAGCTTAAAAATGCACATGAACGTATACACACAGGAGAGAGAAGCCTTACTCCTGCTTGACTGTGGGGCAGTTTTTCTCTCAACTGGGCACATTAAAAAAACATGAACGTATACACACAGGAGAGAAGCCTTACTCCTGCTCTGACTGTGGGGCAAGTTTCTTCCTGGCAACTTAAAACAACATGAACGTATACATACAGGAGAGAAGCCTTACTCCTGCTCTGACTGTGTAAAGCGCTTCACAACATCCACTGATAAAAAAGTTCATGAAAGAACACACACAGGAGAGAAGCCTTACTCCTGCTCTGACTGTGGGGCAAGTTTCTCTCAACTGGGCCACTTAAAAACAACATGGACCTATACATACAGGAGAGAAGCCTTACTCCTGCTTTGACTGTGGGGCAAGTTTCTCTCGACTGGGCAACTTAAAACAACATCAACATATACATACAGAGAGAGAAGCCTTACTCCTGCTCTGACTTAAAACGCTTCACACATCAAACTGATCTAAAAATCATCAGAAGAATACACACAGGAGAGAAGCCTTACTCCTGCTCTGACTGTGGGAAGAAGTTTCTCTCTTCTCTGGCACTTAAAAAAAAACACATGAACGTATACATACAGGAGAGAAGCCTTACTCCTGCTCTGACTGTGGGGCAAGTTTCTCTCAACTGGGCACTTAAAAAAAACACATGAACGTATACATACAGGAGAGAAGCCTTACTCCTGCTCTGACTGTGGAAGAGTTTCTCTCAACTGGGACACCTTTAAAACAACATGAAACGTATACACACAGGAGAGAAGCCTTACTCCTGCTCTGACTGTGGGGCAAGTTTCTCTCAACTGGACAGACTTAAAAACACACATGAACGTATACACACAGGAGAGAAGCCTTACTCCTGCTCTGACTGTGGGAAGAAGTTTCTCTCAACTGGCACACTTTAAAACAACATGAACGTATACACACACAGGAGAGAAGCCTTACTCCTGCTCTGACTGTGGGCAAAGTTTCTCTCAATCTGGCCACTTAAAAACACATGAACGTATACACACACAGGAGAGAGAAGCCTTACTCCTGCTCTGACTGTGGGGGAAAGTTTCTCTCAACTGGGCAACCTTAAAAAAACATGAACATAAACGTATACACACAGGAGAGAAGCCTTACTCCTGCTCTGACTGTGGGGCAAGTTTCTCTCAAATCTGGCAACTTAAAAAACAACATCAACGTATACACACAGGAGAGAAGCCTTACTCCTGCTCTGACTGTGAGATGAGATTCTCTCTCATCTGGCAATTTAATAAACGTATACACAGGAGAGAAGCCAAGACACCAACGTATACATACACACAGGAGAGAAGCCTTATTCCTGCTCTGACTGACTGTGGGGCAAGTTTCTCTCAACTGGGCAGCTTAAAACAACATGAACGTATACACACAGGAGAGAAGCCTTACTCCTGCTCTGACTGTGGGAAGAGTTTTTCTCTCAACAGGGCCCCCTTAAAAATACATGAACGTATACATACAGGAGAGAAGCCATACTCCTGCTCTGACTGTGAAGATGAGATTCTACATATCTGGCAATTTAAAAAGACACCAACGTATACATAAGAAGTGGTAGTGGATTGGATACACTCTATTGTAATCCTATTGTTTCTCACTGTGAGAGAACTGTGCAGAGGAACGGGAAAGTTGTAGAATTTTAGCATCTCTTTACTGATCAGTGTGCACCTTGTCAGTTTGCAGTGCTTAGATAGCTCCTACTGTAAAAGATAATGAGAGGTCTAGGATATTGAGGAAACCACGAGTACATGCATCCATGCCGTGTGTCAGCATTGCAGGATGGTGGTGGTGGGTGTGGGGTGTGTTTTCATGGCAGACATTGGGCCCCTTGATAAAAGTGGAGCAACGTTTGAATGCCACAGGATATCTAAAAATCATTGTCAATCAGGTGCATCCCTTCATGGCAGAAGTTATCCATCTGCAAATATATTTTTTCAGCAGGATTATGCCCCATGCCACAAGGCTTGTCCAGAAAAGGTTCCACGAACATGACAGTGAATTCAGGTTACTGCAGTGGCCTTCCGAGGCACCAGATCTCAATCCAATTGTGCATCTGTTGTAGGAGATGGAACAAGCTATTCTGAGTAGAAATCCACTGCCAGACAACTTGACACAACTGTGGGAAGCATTGCAGTCAACATGGGCCAGCATCCCAGTGGAACGCTTTCGACACCTTGTAGAGTCCATGCCCCGACAAATTGAGGCTGTTCTGATGACAAAGACTATCAGCTGTTCAGAAATGACAGGTCCAGAGAGGGGATGCGAGGAGGGGGCGTGGCTATGTATGTGAATCACAGTATGCAGGCAAAGAGAAGAATAACTGACCTAGAGAAAGAAGAGTTTGAGTGTCTTCAGCTCCGTCCTAAAAACAACACCCAGCTCAGTTTCATCTCTGGTAGTGGAGTGCTCTAACATCCACCATGGGCACATGACAAAACACTGCAGCAGAACACTGTGGATTATCTCATAATCACTGTCCATGTGATCAGGATGTCCTCTCCCCAAATGGGTCTCATCCTGTGTGGAGACTTTAATCACCTGCCCATCAAGATGCTGACAAACTCCCATCCAGACATGAAACAAGTGGCCAAAGACAAGACCACAGAGGGGACTCCATCCTAGATCTGATCAACACAAACCACTGTCCTTGCCCCTCTCGGATCCAGTGATCACAAATGTCTGCTGTTCTCTCCAAACACAACATCAGGAGGGAGAAGAGAGGAGGTGCAGCAGAAAAAAGGACATCTGGTAACCCAGAACAGAAAGGAGACCTTTGCACGATGTATGGCCAGTACTGACTGGTCTGCCATATATGAGGTGGAGAGCATCGATGCAAAGGTGGAGATGTTCAACTCCTGCATTCAAACTGCACTTGATGTATACATGCCAATAAGAAATAAGAAAACAACAACACTGGACAAGCCCTGGATGACTGAAAGAATAAAGGCTGCCATCAGGAAAAATACAGAATATTTTCAACAGATGGGGAGAAACAATGACATGGAGAAAATACAGAAACACAGTGCAAATGATTATCAAGGAAGCAAAGACAATCTTCTACAAAACTGAAATCCAGGACCTAAAGAAGAAAAAACCCTAAGGAATGGTGGGACTTCATTAACAAAGGACTGGGACCAAAGAAAACATCAGGAGGGAGAATACAGGTCGAGGGAATTGAAGACGACAACGTGGCTGATGTTTTGAATGGCTTCTTTGCTGAGGCATGGACAAGCACCACACCTCTTGCCATCTTCCCCCTGCCCATGCCTACAAAGCAGGTTGAGCTGTGCAGCATTGGCCAGTTAAAGCAAGCTCTGAACAGACTCAGAGCACGTAAAGCATGTGGGCCTGATGGCATTCCAGCCTGGCTACTAAAGAGCATGCAGAAGATCTAGCCCCTGTCATCAAACACATTGTTAAAACTGTCCCCTGCCAGTAGGAGGTGTTATCTGAGTGCACGATTCAGTATGACTACCTCCCAAAGTCCAGCACTACTACCGCCCTTGTGAAAGCCACATACTCCTGGCTGACAGCTACAGACTCCATAAACCCAACAATGGTGAGGGTGTTACTTGCTGATGTGTCCAAAGCCTTTGATCGAGTAGATCACGCATAGTTCCTGCAACATCTGTCTGACATTGAACTGTGTCCAAGGTTACTAGCCTGGCTCCACAGCTACACCACCGAAAGAGGGCAGAGGGTGATGGCAACTGGTACATTTAGCCCTTGGTCAGAGGACCATCCACAACCTGCACCACTAATCCTAGGAAGACAGGAAGTACCAGTGGTAACAACAACCAAGTATCTTGATTTTAATCTAGACTCTAACCTCAGTGGTGACATGTGGAGCAGCCAGTGAGAAAGGCCTCGAAACGCCTTTTTGACTGTTCTGGAATACGGTGGAGTGCTGTTAGTTGGATGCAGTAAAAAGCAGCAGGCCCAACTAGACAGGGTGCAGAGGAGGGCCTTGAGGATCATCTCCAGAGGTGGAGCAGTCCAACCACAGCTCCCGTCACTGCAGAGCAGGCGAGAACAGGCTGCAGTGCACCTGGTGAAGGACATGCACACTCTTGACCATCCACTGAATGACCTGCTCCCTCCAAGAAGAGGTAACTGCACCACCAGGCTCCTGAGAAACAGCCACAAACTGTCCTGTATAACTGCCCGTACAAACCGCCTGCGAAACGCCACTCTACCCACTGCTTTTTTTAAATAACATTTTAATATTTCAATTTCCATCATGAAAAATGTCCTGTAATGTTTAATAAATAATAAATAAATAAATTGGTCATTTAGCAGGAGCTCTTATCCAGAGCGACTTACAGGAGCAATTAGGGTTAAGTGCCTTGCTCAAGTGCACGTCGACAGATTTTTCACCTAGTCGGCTCGGGGATTAGAACCAGCGACCTTTCGGTTACTGGCACAACGCTCTTAACCACTAAGCTACCTGCCGCCCAAGTGTTCTGTATTCTACTTATGTCACGTATTGTGTTATGTATTTAACAGGTAGCCTAGCGGTTAAGAGTGTTGGGCCAGTAACTGAAAGGTCGCTGGTTTGAATCCCGAGCCAACTAGGTCAAAAATCTGTCATTGTGGCCTTGAGCAAGGCAATTAACCCCAATTGGTCCTATAAGTCGCTCTGGATAAGAGCATCTGCTAAATTACAAATATGTAATGAAAAATCATGTTTGTACATGAATTTGTGCTGGGCAACCTCTTCTTCTCTTGTGCATAAATATAACAAAGTGTTTAAAGTGAAATAGTTAGTGTCTATACAGTGCATTCTGAAAGTATTCAGACCCCTTGACTTTTTCAACAAAAAAATAAGTTACAGCCTTATTGTAAAAATGATTTTTTTTTTACAAACAACAAAAGCAACAAAAATCCCTCATCAATCTACACACAATACCCCATAATGACAAAGTGGAAACAGGTTTAGACATTTTTGCAAAACCTTATTTACATTAGTATTCCAGACCCTTTGCTATGAATCTCGAAATGTATAATCCTGTTTCCATTGACATTCCTTGAGATGTTTCTACAACTTGATTGGAGTCCACCTGAGATAAATTCAATTGATTGGACATGGTTTGTCTGTCGATATAACATCCCACAGTTGACATTGCATGTCAGAGCAAAAACCAAGCCATGAGGTTGAAGGAATTGTCCGTAGAGCTCCGAGACAGGATTGTGATGAGGCACAGATCTGGGGAAGGGTACCAAAAAATGTCTGCAGCATTGAAGGTCCCCAAGAACACCGTGGCCTCCTCCATTCTTAAATGGAAGAAGTTTGGAATCACCAAGATTCTTCCTAGAGCTGTCCGCCCGGCCAACTGCGCAATCGGAGGAGAAGGGCCTTGGTCAGGGAGGTGACCAAGAACCCGATGATCACTTTGACAGAGCTCCAGAGTTCAGCCCGCTTGGAGTTTGCCAAGAGGCACCTAAAGGACTCTGACCATGAGAAACAAGATTCTCTGGTCTGTTGTTACCAAGATTGAACTCTTTGGCCTGAATACCAAGCGTCACTTCTGGAGGAAACCTGGCACCATGCCTACGGTGAAGCATGGTCGTGGCAGTATCATGCTGTGCGGATGTTTTTCAGAGGCAGGGACTGGGAGACTAGTCAGGATCGAGGGAATAATGAACGGAGCAAAGTACAGAGAGATCCTTGATGAAAACCTGCTCCAGAGCGCTCAGGACTCAGACTGGGGCGAAGGTTCACCTGGCCCAGCCAGAGCCCAGACTTGAACCCGATTGAACATCTCCGGAGAGACCAGAAAATAGCTGTGCAGCAACGCTCCCCATCCAACCTGATAGAGTTTGAGAGGATCTGCAGAGAAGAATGAATGAAACTCCCCAAATACAGGTGTGCCAAGCTTGTAGCATCATACCCAAGAAGACTCGATGCTGTAATCGCTGCCAAAGGTGCTTCAAGAAAGTACTGAGTAAAGGGTCTGAATACTTAGATATTTCCATTTTTTTATTAATAAATTAGGAAAAATGTCTAAAAACCTGTCTTTTGCTTTGACATTATGGGGTATTGTGTGTAGATTGATGAGGGGAAAAAAATGATTTAACCAACTTTAGAATATGGCTGTAACGTAATAAAATGTGGAAAAAGTCAAGGGGTCTGAATACTTTCAGATTGCACTGTATATAGCCAAGCTATCATTGACTAGGTATTGGCACCCCATGTATATAGCCAAGCTATCATTGCTCATCGTGTATGCTAATTCCTTGTGCTACAATCTTTTTCCTATTATTATAATTGTTGTATTGTGTTCTCCATTGTTGGTCAACATTTCACTGTTAGTCTACACCTGTTGTTTACCAAACATGTGACAAAATGAAATGACTACGTATTTAGTGAATTGTCTTCTAAAACTATACTGAAAAAATATATAAACTTGACATGTAAAGTGTTGGTCCCATGTTTCATGAGCTGAAATAAAAGATCCCGGATATTTTCCATACCCACAAAAAGCTTATTTCTCTCAAATTTGGTGCACAAATTTGTTTCCATTTCTGTTAGTGAGCATTTCTCCTTTGCCAAGATAATCAATCCGCCTGCGAGTTGTGGCATATCAAGAAGCTGATTAAACAGCATGGTCATTACACAGATGCACCATTGTGCTGGGTACAATAGAAGGCCACTCTGAAATGTGCAGTTTTGTCACACAACACAATGCCACAGATGTCTACATTTTGAGGGAAAAGTGCACAATTGGCATGCTGACTGCAGGAATGTTCACAAGAGCTGTTGCCAGAGAATTGAATGTACATTTCTCTACCGAGAATTTGGCAGAACATCCAACTAGCTTCACAGCCGCAGACCACGTGTAACCGTGCAAGCAAGCTCAGGACCTCCACATCTGACTTCTTCACCTGCAGGATCATCTGAGACCAGCCACCCGACAGCTGATGAATCTGAGGAGTATTTATATCTGTAATAAAGCCCTTTTAGTGGGGAAATCATTCTTATTGGCATTCTGGCTATTGCCTTCCAGGCCCACCCATGGGTGCTCCCCTGCCCATGTCATGTGAAATCCATAGAATAGGGCCCTAATGAATGTATTTCAATTGACTGATTTCCTTATATGAACTGTACCCCAGTAAAATTGTTGAATGTTGTGTTTATATTTTTTGTTCAGTTAAAATCTTACAAAAAAACTGATGATGAATATGTTTGGAAAACTGCATTGATCTGCCAATGAAAATATAACATTAGTACATGAATTTGTACTGGTCAACCTCTCCTTCTCTTTTGTATTCAGTTCTTCCATATTAGATCTGACTGTATGAATGGTTCTTATGGGGTATTCAGAGTGCCTGGAGTGTTTTGGTATGACCACAGTCAGGAGTTCTCTGACCCTGTGATCTCACCAGGACAGAACCACGTCTCTATCACACTCCAGCCCCCAAAGGTGGCAGTGATGTACCTTTAACGTTGGTCTGAACACCACCCAATAAACACCATAGAAGAAGAATGCATGCTTAGCAACAACCAAGGGGCCATGCAGCTTTCCACTGTCCAAAAGACTGTCTATTATATGGAACAGATTGGCATGTGACCACTCTAACAATGTAGACACGTCCTCAAAGATTGGACATGAATCTGTGTTGGTCAAACTCTTCTCTTCTCTATCATTAAATACAACAAAAACTATGTTTTTTTAAGTGAAATATTTAGTTGGTTTGTTGAAAGCTGGAAAAAATACTTGAAATCGAGCATCACAAAGATACATTTTTACCATGAACTAACAAGCTTTTTCAAGAGACAGAATGCATTAGATAATTTGTTTGTGGTTCTGTCCATTTGTAGCTTGTTTGTGTGGGACCACAGGTCCAGGAATGGCTTAAAGGATTGCAATATTTACCTGGAGCTAACCTTGCAGATAGCATTACTGGGTGAATCTGAAAAGTCATAAGTCAATCGATCAATAATATAATAATACTTTTTAGCAAAAATGTTTATTTTTAATTCAACAATCTGTAGAAGCAATGAGGAATAGAAAGATTTCAGAACTTTTGGTAAAACATCACAGTACTGTTGAAAAATATATGGCAAATAGAAATCCTATATGGGATGGTGTTTAAGAGGATAGATGGGAGGTATTGAATGGAGTTGAAGGATGGGACTAATAACAAATAACAAACAAATAAATAACAAAGATAGCCATTAAGGTAAGGAATACTGTGTCCATTACTAAGTATATAGGTTGTATGGTGGAGCTTTTGGGAAATAGAGCACAGTCAGAAATACATCGGCATATAGAAGCAAACCGGATGGACATCATGAAAATGATCAGAGAGGGTTGAGAGAAATAGTTCGGGACAAAAAAAGTTATACAGGGGGGAAAAAAAAATTTTTGACCCCCTGTGATTTTTCTTTGCCCCTGACAAAAAAATGATCAGTCATCTTTTTAATGGAGGTTATTTGAACAGTGAGAGACAGAATAACAACAAAAAATCCAGAAACGCATGTCAAAATTTATAAATTTTTTGCATTTTAAGAGGGAAATAAGATTTTACCCCCTCTCAATCAGAAAGATTTCTGGTCCCAGGGTTTTTTTTTATACAGGTAACGAGCGAATTTGGAGACATCTTAAAGGAGTGCTCTAATCCCAGCTTGTTACCCGTATAAAAGACACCCGTCCACGAAGCAATTCCAAACTTCCACCCTGGCAAGCCCCAAAAAGCCTCCAAAAGGGTTCAGGGGGCAAGATTTTAGACCTACACAAGCGGAAAGGGCTACAAGACATGCCAAGCGTTTGGGGAGAAGGACAACAGTTGGTGCGATTTTGCAAAGGAAGAAAAACAAAATAAATTCAAAACTCCCTCGGCCGGGGGTCCATGCAAGATCCACTCAGGAGTTGCAATGATCATGAGAACGGTGAGGAATCAGCCCCGAACACACGAGAGGACTTGTCAAAGATCTAAGGCAGGGGACCATATCACCAAAGGGAAAACAATTGGGAACAAATACGCCCCTGAAGGACTGAAACCGCAGCGCCCCCAAGGTCCCCCTGCTCAAGAAAGCACTATACACCCCGTCTGAATTTGCCAGAACATCTGAATGATTTAGAGGAGAACGGGGAAGTTTGTGGTCGAGACCAAAATGGAGCTCTTTGGCTCAAAATCAAACCCCCGTGTTTGGAGGGGAGGAAGCTGTAGACCCCAAGAAAAACCATCCCCCCCTCAAAATGGGGGGAAAATTATGCTTTTTGGGGGTTTTTTGCTAAGGGGGCGAACAATTACCCATCAAAGGGGCGATGGGCGGGGGCCCTGTACCCTCAATCTTGAGTGAGAA
>CM072220.1:77887846-77911733 GCA_036851935.1 Coregonus suidteri
AAACTCAAAGGGGGTTGCAACTCAATATTAGGAAGGTGTTCCTAATGTTTTGTGGACTCAGTGTATATCAATTAAAGATGTGTGATGATCAGTTTTCAGCATTCGTTTGGATGGATTATTTTATGTTACTAAACATATTTTGTTTTAATGATGAACAGGCTATGATCGACTACTTGTGTTTATTAAATTGTCTTTTAATACTAGATTAATTATTTTAGTCATTGATGATGAATGTATTTGAATAACTGTATTGAGTTTCTCTATATTACTACTGGACGACTCAGATTAAGTCTGAGGCCGGTAACATCAACAGTGATGACAAACCCAGCCTGCCTCTCTCCTTCCACACTGAGTCCAAACCTACAGTCACTGGGTCCTGATTGACAGTCGAGCCCAGTTTTGCACCGCAGGTACCAGAGATGGCATCAGTGAAGCTGGAAGACTGCAGTCAAACACTGGAGCTGAATGTCAACATTAAAGATGAAGAAGAAGAGGAGAAGATTGGGAAATCTGTTAATCATGGTAAGAGCAGGCTCTATCTATTCTGTAATTCTGACATCACACGTCCCTGAACAACTGGGCTATAACTGGGTTATTTCATGCTACTGAGACTTGCTTGGTTTGACACCAGTATTGTCAGCATGATGCTTGATGACAGCTTTGCACACTCTTGGCATTCTCTCAACCAGCTTCACCTGGAATGCTTTTCCAACAGTCTTGAAGAAGTTCCCACGTATGCTGAGCACTTGTTGACTGCTTTTCCTTCACTCTGCGGTCCAACTCATCCCAAACCATCTCAATTGGGTTGAGGTCGGTTGATTGTGGAGGCCAGGTCATCTGATGCAGCACTCCATCACTCTCCTCCTTGGTCAAATAGCCCTTACACAGCCTGGAGGTGTGTTGGGTCATTGTTCTGTTGAAAAAACAATGATAATTCCACTAAGCGCAAACCAGATAGGATGGAGTATCGCTGCAGATTGCTGTGGTAGCCATGCTGGTTAAGTGTGCCTTGAATTCTAAATAAATCACCAGCAAAGCACCATCACACCTCCTCCTCCATGCTTCACAGTGGGAAGCACACATGTAGAGATCATCCGTTCACTTACTCTGCGTCTCACAAAGACACTGCGGTTGGAACCAAAAATCTCAAATTTGGACACATCAGACCAAAGGACAGATTTCCATCGGTCTAATGTCCATTGCTCATGTTTTTTGGCCCAAGCAAGTCTCTTCTTCTTGTTGGTGTCCTTTAGTACTGGTTTCCTTGCAACAATTTGACCATGAAGGCCTGATTCACGCAGTCTCCTCTGAACAGTTGATGTTGAGATGTGTCTGTTACTTGAACTCTGTGAAGCATTTATTTGGGCTGCAATTTCTGAGGCTGGTAACTCTAATGAACTTATCCTCTGCAGCAGAGGTAATTCTGGATCTTCCTTTCCTGTGGCGGTCCTCATGAGAGCCAGTTTCATCATAGCTGTGACGCAACACAAACAGGCACAGACATGCATACACACATATGATAACATACACACTACACACATGTACACATGGATTTTTGTACTGTAGATATGTGAAAGTGAGTGGTCGGTGGTCGGGAGAGGTTGTGTTTTCTCTAGTGGGAGGTAAGCTTGGCTTCTTATATGGTGTTGAGTAAAGCTTAAACCATGTATTTAGATTGTAGGTAGGTATTGTAGTTAGGTATTATAGGTAGTTTACTTAGGTAGTTATTGTAGGTTATTGTAGGTAATTATTGTATTCGGCGGACCCCGGCGAAGCACGAGGCTAGCTAACCCACTACTTGGACCAACAAAGCTAGCTAGCTAGCGGGTAGCTACTGGTAACATTTAGCAACTGTGGTTAGTTGTTTCCAATGTTATTTCACGCTTAAGAGTACCGGTAATTGAGCCAGCTAGCTACCTACCATTCAGCTGTTTTTCTAACCTCATTATCCGAGGCATTAACGTTAGGTGGTTGGTAGCTGCTGTACTTAATTACAGCTACTGATTGCAGTCTGCCACCCAGACAGCTGGCGTCGGGTAAGTTTGGCTTTATACATAGCTTGGGCTTTGTCGAGTAAGGCTTAAACTATGTATTTAGATTGTAGTTAGGTATTATAGGTAGGCATCGTGGGCTGTATATTATTAAGTAGTATAGGTAGGCATCGTGGGCTGTTGTGGGTAGTTGTTGTATGTAGTTATTGTAGGTTACCTTTTGTATTTCGGCGGTGCGGTGGTGCCGGGTGTAGCACGAAGCTAGCTAGCTAGCTAACTCACCTCCTGGACTAGTTGGAGTAGCTATTAGCAACGGTAGCAACTAAATACAATATCCTTTTAGCCAGCTACATTCGTTCGCAGCGACGCCGTTTTTTCAAACAAAGTCAACACAGCAGCCATTGCTAGCTAGCCAACACTACCAGCTAGCTGTACTGTGGTAGCTAAATACAATATCTTTGTGCTAGCTAGCCAACGTTTAATTATTGCTGCGTTATGAAAGAACTAGACACGGACACGAATTATCTGTTTAGTGTGTTAACACACTATTGGTAGTTTGTTGTAACCAAGTATTGGTGCTAAACTGTGTGTTATTGGATGCTAGCATGCTAGTTAGCTATGGCGTCATAGTTAGCTAGCTGAATAAAGTAAGTTGAGTCTATTCCTTGAAACATTGAACCGCTGTAGTTTACAACAATTCTAATTTCTAAAGTGGAAGTTGGGAGAGTTTTTATTCGGGTGGTTCAGTGAAAACAATTATAGTTTCTGAGGTGGAAGTTGGGAGAGTTATATTTTTTTTTGGTGAGGGAGGCCCTGCTCTCGCTCCTTTCCCAGATGTTTAGTTCATTTCATTCCGATCTCCTCTGCATATTGTAGCCATCTGCTACAGCCTGTCAACTATGCCTCTGCCTATCCCTGTTCTCTCCTCTCCGCACAGGCTACACAAAACGCCTCACACCGCGTGGCTGCTGCCTCTCTAACCTGGTGGTCCCTGCACGCACCACACACCTGGAGTTCCAGGTCTCAGGCAGCCTCTGGAACTGCCGTTCTGCTGCCAACAAGGCTGACTTCATCCCAGCCTATGCTACCCTCCAGTCCCTCGACTTCCTGGCGCTGACGGAAACATGGATTACCACTGAAAACACTGCTACTCCTACTGCTCTCTCCTCGTCTGACCATGTGTTCTCGCATACCCCGAGAGCATCTGGTCAGAGGGGTGGTGGCACAGGAATCCTCATCTCTCCCAAGTGGTCATTCTCAATTTTTCCCCCTAACCCATCTGTCTATCTCCTCATTTGAATTCCACGCTGTCACAGTCACTAGCCCATTTAAGCTTAATATCCTTGTCATCTATCGCCCTCCAGGTTCCCTTGGAGAGTTCATCAATGAGCTTGACGCCTTGATAAGTCCTTTCCTGAGGATGGCTCACCCTTCACAGTTTGGGGGGATTTCAACCTCCCTACGTCTACATTTGACTCATTTCTCTCTGCCTCCTTCTTTCCACTCCTCTCCTCTTTTGACCTCACCCTCTCACCGTCCCCCCCTACTCACAAGGCAGGCAATACGCTTGACTTCATCTTTACTAGATGTTGCTCTTCTACTAATCTCACTGCAACTCCCCTCCATGTCTCCGACCACTACTTTGTATCCTTTTCTCTCTCGCTCTCCTCCCAACACTACTCACTCTGCCCCTACACAGATGGTAACGCGCGCCGCAACCTTCGCTCTCTCTCTCTCCCACTACTCTCTCCTCTTCCATCCTATCATCTCTTCCCTCTGCTCAATCCTTCTCCCTCCTATCTCCTGATTCTGCCTCCTCAACCCCTCCTCTCCTCCCTTTCTGCATCCTTTGACTCCCTGTGTCCCTGTCCTCCCGGCCGGCTCGGTCCTCCCCTCCAGCTCTGTGGCTTGATGACTCATTGCGAGCTCACAGAACAGAGCTCCGGGCAGCTGAGCGGAAATGGAAGAAAACTAAACTCCCTGCCGACCTGGCATCTTTTCACTCCCTCCTCTCTACATTTTCTTCATCTGTTTCTGCTGCTAAGGCCACTTTCTACCACTCTAAATTCCAAGCATCTGCCTCTAACCCTAGGAAGCTCTTTGCCACATTCTCCTCACCGGTCGCTCCTACCAAGTGGCGTGGCGAGAAGCTGTCTCCGCACCACGTGCTCTCACCACTGGTGTCCCCCAGGGCTCAGTTCTAGGCCCTCTCCTTTTCTCCCTATACACCAAGTCACTTGGCTCTGTCATATCCTCACATGGCCTCTCCTATCATTGTTACGCTGACGATACACAACTAATCTTCTCCTTTCCCCCTTCTGATAACCAGGTGGCGAATCGCATCTCTGCATGTCTGGCAGACATATCAGTATGGATGACGGATCACCACCTCAAGCTGAACCCTGGCAAGATGGAGCTGCTCTTCCTCCCGGGGAAGGACTGCCCGTTCCATGATCTCGCCATCACGGTTTACAACTCCGCTGTGTCCTCCTCCCAGAGTGCGAAGAGCCTTGGCGTGACCCTGGACAACACCCTGTCGTTCTCCGCTAACATCAAGGCGGTGACCCGATCCTGCAGGTTCATGCTCTACAACATTCGGAGAGTACGACCCTGCCTTACACAGGAAGCGGCACAGGTCCTAATCCAGGCACTTGTCATCTCCCGTCTGGATTACTGCAACTCGCTGTTGGCTGGGCTCCCTGCCTGTGCCATTAAACCCCTACAACTCATCCAGAATGCCGCAGCCCGTCTGGTGTTCAACCTTCCCAAGTTCTCTCACGTCACCCCCCTCCTCCGCACACTCCACTGGCTTCCAGTTGAAGCTCGCATCCGTTACAAGACCATGGTGCTTGCCTATGGAGCAGTGAGGGGAATGGCACCGCCGTACCTTCAGGCTCTGATCAGTCCCTACACCCAAACGAGGGCATTGCGTTCATCCACCTCTGGCCTGCTGGCTCCCCTTCCTCTGCGGAAGCATAGTTCCCGCTCAGCCCAGTCAAAACTGTTCGCTGCTCTGGCACCCCAATGGTGGAACAAGCTCCCTCACGACGCCAGGACAGCGGAGTCACTCACCACCTTCCGGAGACATTTGAAACCCCACCTCTTTAAGGAATACCTGGGATAGGATAAAGTAATCCTTCTACCCCCCCCCCCAAAAAAAAATATATATATATATAAAAAAAATTGTAAAGTGCTTATCCCACTGGCTATAGGGTGAATGCACCAATTTGTAAGTCGCTCTGGATAAGAGCGTCTGCTAAATGACGTAAATGTAAATGTGGTGGAGTAGGGGCCTGAGGGCACACAGTGTGTTGTGAAATCTGTGAATGTATTGTAATGTTTTTAAAATTGTATGAACTGCCTAAATTTTGCTGTATCCCATGAAGAGTAGCTGCTGCCTTGGCAGGAACTAATGAGGATCCGTAATAAATCCAAATCCCAGATGAAGAATAAGACACTATTTCAAAGCATAGTACATGTAATGTTAGCCAAGTACAATGTAATTACTAGTTGTTACACAGGATTTAGCTAGTTAAAATGAAGTGTATCTTTAGGAGTACTTGTAATTAATGTGTACAGTACATTACCCATCCTGACAACCTGGCCCTCAATTTAAAGCTTGTGGAAGTGACATCCAAGTGGGAGAATAAATACACTAGTACACCACAGAGTATCTGTATAAGAAAATCATTCAGAGCACACTGTGCTGCCAATCACAGTGTAAGGTGCGACATTTTGCGGGTGTGGAGAGCTCGTTAGAGGATAGAGAAAGCTTGCATTAAAGAGCTGGGCATCGTGTTATGACCTGCATTATCTGAATTAGGCCCACAGAATTATACCTACGGAGGAGCGGCTTCTATGGAGGAACTTTGAATGTCTTTGAACTTCAGAGTTGGTTTAATGTTGGAACAGAGCAGATGTTAGCTAGCTAGCTAACAACCTTGTTTGTGCAGTGCAGTGCAGCACTAGAATTAAAAACAGGTCTTACCTTTTTGTCGTTAATAAATCCAATGTGAAACGTGGTGACTATAGTATCCTTAACTAACATTGAAAAAGTTCATCCATTCTTCTCAAATTAAACATATCTCCCTAATTTCTGAATCATGCTTGTAACGTTGTCAGTAGGATACAGTAACCTATGCTTCAGAGGGGAGGAGCAGGTAGTTTCCACACGCACACCCACAGGCAAAGATTTCCATTCCAGCTGGCAGGCAGAAACTGGAATACGTTTCTACAGTGAGCTTTGTTGCGATTTTGTGGGACTGGAGAAAAATACCCGTAAAGTAAAATAAGGTTATTACCTGGATTGCATGCTTTTAAAATAACTGCTGTTCCTGAAAAGTATAGAACACTTTAGTTTCCGGTTCTTTTTCGGTTCTGTTCCCTGAACCGGTTCCAACCCTAGATTACAACACATGTAGAAAACTGCTGGACATTACATTCAGGCAGCTTCAAAATAGTAGTGCAACCGTCAACTTCTCTGTCTCTCTGATGCACAGTGAAGTCCGTTGATGTAAAACGAACTCAGAAATCTCAAATAAATGGATTCTTTATTAAATTATCTTGACGAAATTATGTACATTCAATCACGCAGACAAACCCAAAGTCACAAGTAAGCTATGTGACTTGTAAAATAGTTTTTATCACGTTCTTCACTCACTCGGTTACGGATTATGTGGATGTAGGTCATGCTTAGGCTAATAAACTATAAAGGGAAATAAATTGCTACAGTTTACACTTTTTTAGTTATTTAATGAAATGTTGTTTTTAGAAAAGGGGCGTTTTTTTAAGTCGCAGGGCAAGTGCCCCCCTTGGGGCAGAAATCTTTCTGATTGAGAGGGGGTCAAATACTTTTTTCCCTCATTAAAATGCAAATCAATTTATAACATTTTTGACATGCGTTGTTCTTGATTTTTTTGTTGTTATTCTGTCTCTCACTGTTCAAATAAACCTACCATTAAAATTATAGACTGATCATGTCTTTGTCAGTGGGCAAACGTACAAAACCAGCAGGGGATCAAATACTTTTTTCCCCTCACTGTATACCTTGTTATTAGCTTGTACCTATAATTGTTGATCAGTCAGGTAGCATGTAAACTAACTACCAATACACTGCTTGAAACTATAATTGTTCAGAATGTGTAGGTTTACTAGTTAATAAGAAAATAAATAAAATGTAATTGTTCAATAATGTGTAATGTGTAATTGTTCAATAATTCAATGTGTTGTGTTTAAAAATAAAAATGCCTGATCATATAAATGTGTTGTGTTTATATTACTTTTACAAATAAAAAATATGTGATAATAAACAAACAAATCTAAACTAACAAATGTCAAATCATATTTGTCGCCGAGACGCCAGTCAATTTGAATTACGTTATTGTGTATTCTACGTAATGACGCAATTTTATGTTATAACGAAAAATGTATGCACTCACTAACTGTAAGTCGGTCTGGATAAGAGCGTCTGCTAAATGACTAAAATGTAATGATGTCATCACGTAATGACATCACAACGTCATTTAGCAACTTTTAGCAACACATTGACCTGCCTCTAACAACTTCCCCTGAAAATTAGTTGGCAACCCTGCAGGGGAGTTGCTCTTTCAACTTTCACATTTCTCTTAGACTTTCCAACATAATAATAGCCACATGGGCACATCAGGAAATATACCACACATTTTGTTTTACAGGAAATTCTACCCAGGACATATATTTTATTTCCAGTATGAGGGTGAAGAACAGTGGCGGCTGGTGAAAAATATTCTCGGTGGGGCTGTGCCATACTTTTTTTTTCCTGTAACCATCGCGATATATTTTAACACAAACTGCAGGACAGCAGTGCTCAGTGAAACATTCAGTAATTATTTAATGCCAATATTATAAAATTGAGGCATTCTTACACAAAAACATATTACACAAACCCAAGCCTTTCATTTGCATTTAAAGTGAACTTTTCACCATTGGTAGTAAACAGGCAACGCAACAGGCATGCTGTCAGAACAGAGTGGAAAGTGGACAATAACATGAAATTATTATAAAGTTTATAGGAAATCTTACACTGTATAAAAGGATGTATAATATAGAAATGGATATCAAGTGGATGAACTCAAACCTTTGACTGGAAGAATAGCATACAGTATTTTATGATCATACTAAATGTGACTAATTGTTAATGTGCTCCAGAACTGCAACAATTAATTGATACAAAACAACATATATACAGTAATATTAGCAAAGACACTATTAAGACTTTCTAGAGTACCATATATAACTGGATTTTTTATGCTAAGGTCAACTATATACAAAGAAACATGCGGCCAGAGCTGCTCTGTGTGTGTGTGTGTCTGTCATCTTATTTGTACAGGATTTTTGCCGTCTGTCCTTCTGAGTGGCAAACCTCTCAATGACCCTTTGATTAAAGTCAGGAATGTCCCTGACAAGTTTCTTCTCCATGGAGAGCATGGCCAGAGCGTTCAGGCGATCCTGTGTCATGCTGTTTCTCAGGAAGGTCTTGATCCTTTTCAGTGTAGAGAAGCACCTTTCTGACTCAGCAGTTGTCATGGGTGTGGTGATGAGGATCTTGAGGAGGCTGGCAGTCTCTGTGAAAGTGCTCTGAAGGTTGTTCTCCATGAAGAACTGGTACAGGGGCACTGCACCACTACAAGCCTTGAACTCACTGTTCTCATAGATGAGGGACAGTTCGGTTTTGAGCTTGGCCTTGTTCAACATGGGGTACGCCTCCACGGTTGTTTCAAGCGCTGTATCGGGGAACTTCACACTGTGTTGCGGGAACAACTCTCCGTGCAATAGTGTTGCGCTGATGAGGTGCTGGGTGAAGGAGAACCTCTCTTTGGCATGACTCAGGATGGTATCACATACCTGTAAAAGATACATCATCAGCTTTAATTTGCAATTAAGCTATTTTGATGCAAGTGATCCTGACTGACACATGCCTATGTCCAACTCAAGTATATGATTACCAAGGTGCTGATTGTTCAGGGTTTTGGCTACATACTACCAGGCCTGAAAAAAGTTATAGGTGGGAAACACTGACAATTACATCACAACTTACCTCTATAGCCAACCTCTGTTGTTCTCCTGGTCCCAGCATCCTCCGTCGCTTGATGGGCTGTTGCTGCTCGTCAGATGCGCTGTCCCCACACAAAGAGGGAATTGAGGCCCTGGGTCCAAAAAATAAAGTTTAATTTGATAACTTGCAATCAGACTTCTTAACTCACTGTAATACCCCTCTCACACACAACCAGTGACTTTTTTATATATATATATATATATATATATATATATATATATATATATATATATATATATACAGACAGACAGACAGACACAGACAGACAGACAGATAGTGTGTATATACACACAAACTATGTCTAGTAACTGCTTTTAACCTGTGATGTACATAATTAACTGATGTTATTACGTTTTAAAGCCTTTTTCTATTACATTTGTGAGAGGGATGCAACATCATTTTGTTCTGCTGTGCACTTAGCAATAAAGTTAATATTCAATAACAACTAGGCCTCTTCTAGAAATTGACCTGGTGGACACCTGAATAATTATTACAAACTGTGTAGTACTTTCCTGCATTATTATCAACGTCTGATTGTGTCTTCTCTTTCCTTTTAAAATACTAAAACAAATATAATTGTGACGGCTCTATGATAATCACTCACTTTGATGACCAGACACATTTAGGCTTTTAAACTGTTGTAAGTGAACTATTCATCTTTCTAACAAACATCTTTATCAGCCAATAGTAAATATAGTTATTTACCTGATTGTTAGCATGCTGTCTGTGAACCTCTGGACAAGTGCTTTAATGAAGACAGGGTCGATGTTCCTCTTCTGCAGCTGGCTGAAAAGCATGTCCACATTTGGCATGATCTTGTGGAACAGTGCCAGGAAAAAAACAGAAAGCCTCGTCTTCGAGCATCCTCACAAAGCCCCCCGCCTCTCTGACAGTCGGGGCATCAAAGTTCCCAGAGTCTCTGATGGTCTGGAAACACGTTAGGAGGTCATCCCTGTACTCGTACACAGTGTTTACAGCGCGACTGTGGAAGTTCCACCGTGTTGTAGAGGCTCTGGGGAGTCTATGCGCAACCACTTCGTCAAGCACGGTGGTTCGCTTGGGAGACTGGAGAAGAAAGCAGAAAATCCTGCAAGGTCGGAAAAGAAAGTGCCGATCCTGGGGATGCGTGAAGTAGCCTGCTGCATGATGAGGTTCAGCTGATGTGCATAGCAGTGGACGTAGTGCGCATTTTCGTACACATCCACTATTTTACGCTGCACTCCGCCGGTGGCTCCCCTCATCACACTTGCTCCGTCGTAAGCCTGGGCAATACGTTTGGCCTTTTGTCCATGTGAGAGTATGGTGCTGAGCCTCTCCAGCAGCGCTGTAGCGATGGTGTCGGCGGTTGCGTTCTCTATCAAAATGAACTCGAAAAAACGCTCTTGGACGTTACTTTTAGCATCGATGTAGCGTATCACAAGCACCAACTGGCAGTGGGTGGAAACGTCAGTCGTCTCGTCAGCTTGAATGGCGATAAAATCAGCACTCTTTACTTCCTCCAGGATGTAATCCTTAAGCATTGACAGCATACAGTCCAACAGCTCGTTCTGTATCGTCTTTGACGTGCCCCTTAAAAACGGTAGCTGTCTTCAGGTGCTCCTCTCCAGCACACTGTCGAGGGAGGCAACAAAATCCACTAAGCCCCGGAAAATGCCGGGGTTGTCTGAGGAGTCAGTCTCCTCGTGCCCACGCAAGGCCAACTCAAAAGCCCCACAGAACTTCACACAATCGATAATTTTGGATAGAATGTGCCTGTTTTTTATCCACCTCCTCATTGTGTTTCCTCACCGCAATCCTGTGGCCGTCATCCAGCTGCGTAGCAATGTTCACCCTTCCTAATACAGCTAGCTTTACAGAGTTGTCCATGTGTGCCCTGGTGTTCTCATGTTTCTTTACCTTCTCTGACAGGTGCTTCATATCCCTCACTCCGGTACCTGTCCATGCTGAATCTGACCCCGTCATTTTAAAAAGCAAGCACGGAAAGCAAAATAAAGCATTAGCATCAGTGCACCCAGCTAGCCAAGCCTTCCTGGTGTACCAGCTACGGGAGAAGCCGCGCATATACTGCTTCCCTTTCTCGCTAGCCTGCTGTCTGATTGAGAGGTCAGGTTGATCTGGGCCCAGCTCTTTCACCCGAACTTTCTCTGACAAAGTTCTCCTCTCAAACGGATCTTGGAGGAGAGATTTCACCGAGTTAGGGTTGGGTCTTGGAGGAGTAACGTTTGCGTTCGCCATTGTCGTCTAGTAAAAATGGCGTCACTGGACCCCGGTCCTTATTTTATCAGGGGCGAGCTTGGGGCGATAAAATAATCGCCCTCCTTGGATTCGATTTAAGATCGCTGATTGACTACATTTTATGTCATACATTCATATCTTAAATTAGCAATTGGCTTAACTGCTACGTAGACCCGCCTCCTCGGGGCACTTTCTGTATCGCCCAGAGCTGACGAGGCGTTTGACAGGCAGAGGAAAGGTTGCGAATATGATTTTCTATCATATCTTACACATATTACTGTGTGCATTCCATATTTCAAACACACAAATATTGACATACTGATGTTTTTATTATTATTATTATTATTATTTTTTCTTTTTTTTTATTTTATTTTTTTAAATAATTTTATTTAAGGGGGCGGCGCCCTAGCGCCCTCTATCGGCCAGCCGCCACTGGTGAAGAAAGAAATCCCCCTTGGTCATCGCATTACAGTTCTCACAATGATTTGAGGGGAGGGTGGATAGGAAATGCTGAGGGGGAACATATTCATCTGTCCTTTATGTTTCTAGCATGTTTAAAAGAGAATCAAGAGATATTCTGAAAAGCCCAGGCCACAGAGGGATCCCAGTCCTAAATAGAAGTCAGAGATCAAACTCCTGGTTCTCCCCTGTTCCTTCCACACGCCCTCCCATTGTACTGTATGTATGAACACATTTTGAACAATGGCTGCCTAAAATGCTTGGGGGGCATGGATCAGCTTAATATTGCAGATAGATTTTAACTTCTATCAATGTAATTGTCTGCATCACTTCCAATCCCCCATGTTTTTTTTATATATATACTCCCCTTTATTACTTTTCAACCCCGCCATCCTTTCCCTACTTGGAGTAAATTAGTGAACAACAATGCCCAGGCCTCTACCTCCAGCCTATACTTACTATCTACACCTTATGGACACAGTCAATTTTAAAATAATTATATTATACAGTGAGGGAAAAAAGTATTTGATCCCCTGCTGATTTTGTACGTTTGCCCACTGACAAAGAAATGATCAGTCCATCATTTTAATGGTAGGTTTATTTGAACAGTGAGAGACAGAATAACAACAAAATAATCCAGAAAAACGCACGTCAAAAATGTTATAAATTGATTTGCATTTTAATGAGGGAAATAAGTATTTGACCCCTCTGCAAAACATGACTTAGTACTTGGTGGCAAAACCCTTGTTGGTAATCACAGAGGTCAGACGTTTCTTGTAGTTGGCCACCAGGTTTGCACACATCTCAGGAGGGATTTTGTCCCACTCCTCTTTGCAGATCTTCTCCAAGTCATTAATGTTTCGAGGCTGATGTTTGGCAACTTGAACCTTCAGCTCCCTCCACAGATTTTCTATGGGATTAAGGTCTGGAGACTGGCTAGGCCACTCCAGGACCTTAATGTGCTTCTTCTTGAGCCACTCCTTTGTTGCCTTGGCCGTGTGTTTTTGGTCATTGTCATGCTGGAATACCCATCCACGACCCATTTTCAATGCCCTGGCTGAGGGAAGGAGGTTCTCACTCAAGATTTGACGGTACATGGCCCCGTCCATCGTCCCTTTGATGCGGTGAAGTTGTTCTGTCCCCTTAGCAGAAAAACACCCCCAAAGCATAATGTTTCCACCTCCATGTTTGACGGTGGGGATGGTGTTCTTGGGGTCATAGGCAGCATTCCTCCTCCTCCAAACACGGCGAGTTGAGTTGATGCCAAAGAGCTCCATTTTGGTCTCTGACCACAACACTTTCACCCAGTTCTCCTCTGAATCATTCAGATGTTCATTGGCAAACTTCAGACGGGCGTGTATATGTGCTTTCTTGAGCAGGGGGACCTTGCGGGCGCTGCAGGATTTCAGTCCTTCACGGCGTAGTGTGTTACCAATTGTTTTCTTGGTGACTATGGTCCCAGCTGCCTTGAGATCATTGACAAGATCCTCTCGTGTAGTTCTGGGCTGATTCCTCACCGTTCTCATGATCATTGCAACTCCATGAGGTGAGATCTTGCATGGAGCCCCAGGCCGAGGGAGATTGACAGTTATTTTGTGTTTCTTCCATTTGCGAATAATCGCACCAACTGTTGTCACCTTCTCACCAAGCTGCTTGGCGATGGTCTTGTAGCCCATTCCAGCATTGTGTAGGTCTACAATCTTGTCCCTGACATCCTTGGAGAGCTCTTTGGTCTTGGCCATGGTGGAGAGTTTGGAATTGCTTCTGTGGACAGGTGTCTTTTATACAGGTAACAAGCTGGGATTAGGAGCACTCCCTTTAAGAGTGTGCTCCTAATCTCAGCTCGTTACCTGTATAAAAGACACCTGGGAGCCAGAAATCTTTCTGATTGAGAGGGGGTCAAATACTTATTTCCCTCATTAAAATGCAAATCAATTTATAACATTTTTGACATGCGTTTTTCTGGATTTTTTTGTTGTTATTCTGTCTCTCACTGTTCAAATAAGCCTACCATTAAAATGATAGACTGATCATTTCTTTGTCAGTGGGCAAACGTACAAAATCAGCAGGGGATCAAATACTTTTTTCCCTCACTGTATAAACATTTTTTTGCTCCTGAACTACTTCTACTCTCAACCTCTCTGATCATTTCCATGATGTCCATCCGGTTTGCTTCTATATGCCATGTCTTTCTGACTGTGCTCTTTCCCAAAAGCTCCCAACATACAACCTATATACTTATTATGGACACAGTATTCTTACATTAATAGCTATCTTTGTTATTATTTGTTGTTATTTGTTATTAGTCCCATCCTTCAACTCCATTCAATACCTCCCATCTATCTCTTAACACCATCCATATAGGATTTCTATTTGCCATATATATTTCAACCGTACTGTGATGTTTTACAAAAGTTCTGAATCTTTCTATTCTCATTGCTTCTACAGATTGTGAATTAAAAATAAACATTTTTGCTAAAAGTATTATTATATTATTGATCGATTGACTATGACTTTTCAGATCACCCAGTAATGCTATCTGCAAGGTTAGCTCCAGGTAAATATTGCAATCCTTTAGCCATTCCTGGACCTGTGTCCAACAACAAGCTACAAATGGACAGAACCAAAACAAATTATCTAATGATTCTGTCTCTTGAAAAAGCTTGTTAGTTCATAGGTAAAATGTATCTTTGTGATGCTCATTTCAAGTATTTTTTCCAGCTTCAGACAAACACTAAATATTTCACTTAAAACATAGTTTTGTTGTATTTAATGATAGAGAAGAGAAGAGTTTGACCAACACAGATTCATGTCCAATCTTTGAGGACGTGTCTACATTGTTAGAGTGGTCACATGCCAATCTGTTCCATATAATAGACAGTCTTTGGAACAGTGGAAAGCTGCATGGCCCCTTGGTTGTTGCTAAGCATGCATTCTTCTTCTATGGTGTTTATTGGTGGTGTTCAGACCAACGTTAAAGGTACATCACTGCCACCTTTTGGGCTGGAGTGTGATAGAGACGTGGTTCTGTCCTGGTGAGATCACAGGGTCAGAGAACTCCTGACTGTGGTCATACCAAAACACTCCAGGCACTCAGCCCATAAGAACCATTCATACAGTCAGATCTAATATGGAAGAACTGAATACAAAAGAGAAGGAGAGGTTGACCAGTACAAATTCATGTACTAATGTTATTTTTCATTGGCAGATCAATGCAGTTTTCCAAACATATTCATCATCAGTTGTTTTGTAAGATTTTAACTAACTGAACAAAAATATAAACACAACATTCAACAATTTTACTGGGGTACAGTTCATATAAGGAAATCAATCAATTGAAATACATTCATTAGGCCCTAATCTATGGATTTCACATGACAGGGGCCCACCCATCAGCCAATAAGAATGATTTTTCCCCACTAAAAGGGCTTTATTACAGATATAAATACTCCTCAGTTTCATCAGCTGTCCGGGTGGCTGGTCTCAGACGATCCTGCAGGTGAAGAAGACCGATGTGGAGGTCCTGGGCTCTGGTGAACATTCCTGCAGTCAGAATGCCAATTGCGCACTCCCTCAAAATGTAGACATCTGTGGCATTGTGTTGTGTGACAAAACTGCACATTTCAGAGTGGCCTTTTATTGTACCCAGCACAAGGTGCACCTGTGTAATGATAATGTTGTTTAATCAGCTTCTTGATATGCCACAACTCGCAGGTGGATTGATAATCTTGGCAAAGGAGAAATGCTCACTAACAGAAATGGAAACATTTGTGCACCAAATTTGAGAGAAATAAGCTTTTTGTGGGTATGAAAAATATCCGGGATCTTTTATTTCAGCTCATGAAACATGGGACCAACACTTTACATGTCAAGTTTATATATTTTTTCAGTATAGTTTTAGAAGACAATTAACTAAATACGTAGTCATTTCATTTTGTCACATGTTTGGTAAACAACAGGTGTAGACTAACAGTGAAATGTTAACCAACAATGGAGAACATAATCCAACAATTATAATAATAGGAAAAAAGATTGTAGTAAGAGGAATTAATACACGATGAGCAATGATAGCTTGGCTATATACATGGGGTGCCAATACCTAGTCAATGATAGCTTGGCTATATACAGTGCAATCTGCAATCTCAAAGTAGTATTCAGACCCCTTAACTTTTTCCACATTTTATTACGTTACAGACATATTCTAAAGTTGGTTAAATCATTTTTTTCCCCTCATCAATCTACACACAATACCCCATAATGTCAAAGCAAAAACACAGTTTTTAGACATTTTTCCTAATTTATTAATAAAAAAATGGAAATATCTAAGTATTCAGACCCTTTACTCAGTACTTTCTTGAAGAACCTTTGGCAGCGATTACAGCAGAGTCTTCTTGGGTATGATGCTACAAGCTTGGCACACCAGTATTTGGGGAGTTTCATTCATTCTTCTCTGCAGATCCTCTCAAACTCTATCAGGTTGGATGGGGAGCGTTGCTGCACAGCTATTTTCTGGTCTCTCCGGAGATGTTCAATCGGGTTCAAGTCTGGGCTCTGGCTGGGCCAGGTGAACCTTCGCACCAGTCTGAAGTCCTGAGCGCTCTGGAGCAGGTTTTCATCAAGGATCTCTCTGTACTTTGCTCCCTTCATTATTCCCTCGATCCTGACTAGTCTCCCAGTCCCTGCCTCTGAAAAACATCCGCACAGCATGATACTGCCACGACCATGCTTCACCGTAGGCATGGTGCCAGGTTTCCTCCAGAAGTGACGCTTGGTATTCAGGCCAAAGAGTTCAATCTTGGTAACAACAGACCAGAGAATCTTGTTTCTCATGGTCAGAGTCCTTTAGGTGCCTCTTGGCAAACTCCAAGCGGGCTGAACTCTGGAGCTCTGTCAAAGTGATCATCGGGTTCTCGGTCACCTCCCTGACCAAGGCCCTTCTCCTCCGATTGCGCAGTTGGCCGGGCGGACAGCTCTAGGAAGAGTCTTGGCGATTCCAAACTTCTTCCATTTAAGAATAGAGGAGGCCACGGTGTTCTTGGGGACCTTCAATGCTGCAGACATTTTTTGGTACCCTTCCCCAGATCTGTGCCTCATCACAATCCTGTCTCGGAGCTCTACGGACAATTCCTTCAACCTCATGGCTTGGTTTTTGCTCTGACATGCAATGTCAACTGTGGGATGTTATATCGACAGACAAACCATGTCCAATCAATTGAATTTATCTCAGGTGGACTCCAATCAAGTTGTAGAAACATCTCAAGGAATGTCAATGGAAAGAGGATTATACATTTCGAGATTCATAGCAAAGGGTCTGGAATACTAATGTAAATAAGGTTTTGCAAAAATGTCTAAACCTGTTTCCACTTTGTCATTATGGGGTATTGCGTGTGTAGATTGATGAGGGATTTTTGTTGCTTTTGTTGTTTGTAAAAAAAAAAATCATTTTTACAATAAGGCTGTAACTTATTTTTTTTTGTTGAAAAAGTCAAGGGGTCTGAATACTTTCAGAATGCACTGTATAGACACTAACTATTTCACTTTAAACACTTTGTTATATTTATGCACAAGAGAAGAAGAGGTTGCCCAGCACAAACTCATGTACAAACATGATTTTTCATTACATATTTGTAATTTAGCAGATGCTCTTATCCAGAGCGACTTATAGGACCAATTGGGGTTAATTGCCTTGCTCAAGGCCACAATGACAGATTTTTGACCTAGTTGGCTCGGGATTCAAACCAGCGACCTTTCAGTTACTGGCCCAACACTCTTAACCGCTAGGCTACCTGTTAAATACATAACACAATACGTGACATAAGTAGAATACAGAACACTTGGGCGGCAGGTAGCTTAGTGGTTAAGAGCGTTGTGCCAGTAACCGAAAGGTCGCTGGTTCTAATCCCCGAGCCGACTAGGTGAAAAATCTGTCGACGTGCACTTGAGCAAGGCACTTAACCCTAATTGCTCCTGTAAGTCGCTCTGGATAAGAGCGTCTGCTAAATGACCAATTTATTTATTTATTATTTATTAAACATTACAGGACATTTTCCATGATGAAAATTGAAATATTAAAATGTTATTTAAAAAAAGCAGTGGGTAGAGTGGCGTTTCGCAGGCGGTTTGTACGGGCAGTTATACAGGACAGTTTGTGGCTGTTTCTCAGGAGCCTGGTGGTGCAGTTACCTCTTCTTGGAGGGAGCAGGTCATTCAGTGGATGGTCAAGAGTGTGCATGTCCTTCACCAGGTGCACTGCAGCCTGTTCTCGCCTGCTCTGCAGTGACGGGAGCTGTGGTTGGACTGCTCCACCTCTGGAGATGATCCTCAAGGCCCTCCTCTGCACCCTGTCTAGTTGGGCCTGCTGCTTTTTACTGCATCCAACTAACAGCACTCCACCGTATTCCAGAACAGTCAAAAAGGCGTTTCGAGGCCTTTCTCACTGGCTGCTCCACATGTCACCACTAAGGTTAGAGTCTAGATTAAAATCAAGATACTTGGTTGTTGTTACCACTGGTACTTCCTGTCTTCCTAGGATTAGTGGTGCAGGTTGTGGATGGTCCTCTGACCAACGGCTAAATGTACCAGTTGCCATCACCCTCTGCCCTCTTTCGGTGGTGTAGTGTAGCGGTGGAGTCAGGCTAGTAACCTTGGACACAGTTTCAATGTCAGACAGATGTTGCAGGAACTATGGGTGATCTACTCGATCAAAGGCTTTGGACACATCAGCAAGTAACACCCTCACCATTGTTGGGTTTATGGAGTCTGTAGCTGTCAGCCAGGAGTATGTGGCTTTCACAAGGGCGGTAGTAGTGCTGGACTTTGGGAGGTAGTCATACTGAATCGTGCACTCAGATAACACCTCCTACTGGCAGGGGACAGTTTTTTAACAATGTGTTTGATGACAGGGGCTAGATCTTCTGCATGCTCTTTAGTAGCCAGGCTGGAATGCCATCAGGCCCACATGCTTTACGTGCTCTGAGTCTGTTCAGAGCTTGCTTTAACTGGCCAATGCTGCACAGCTCAACCTGCTTTGTAGACATGGGCAGGGGGAAGATGGCAAGAGGTGTGGTGCTTGTCCATGCCTCAGCAAAGAAGCCATTCAAAACATCAGCCACGTCGTCGTCTTCAATTCCCTCGACCTGTATTCTCCCTCCTGATGTTTTCTTTGGTCCCAGTCCTTTGTTAATGAAGTCCCACCATTCCTTAGGGTTTTTCTTCTTTAGGTCCTGGATTTCAGTTTTGTAGTAGATTGTCTTTGCTTCCTTGATAATCATTTGCACTGTGTTTCTGTATTTTCTCCATGTCATTGTTTCTCCCCATCTGTTGAAAATATTCTGTATTTTCCTGATGGCAGCCTTTATTCTTTCAGTCATCCAGGGCTTGTCCAGTGTTGTTGTTGTTTTCTTATTGGCATGTATACATCAAGTGCAGTTTGAATGCAGGAGTTGAACATCTCCACCTTTGCATCGATGCTCTCCACCTCATATATGGCAGACCAGTCAGTACTGGCCATACATCGTGCAAAGGTCTCCTTTCTGTTCTGGGTTACCAGATGTCCCTTTTTTTCCGCTGCACCTCTCTTCTCCCTCCTGATGTTGTGTTTGGAGAGAACAGCAGACATTTGTGATCACTGGATCTGAGAGGGGCAAGTACAGTGGGTTGTGTTGATCAGATCTAGGATGGAGTCCCCTCTGTGGTCTTGTCTTTGGCCACTTGTTTCATGTCTGGATGGGAGTTTGTCAGCATCTTGATGGGCAGGTGATTAAAGTCTCCACACAGGATGAGACCCATTTGGGGAGAGGACATCCTGATCACATGGACAGTGATTATGAGATAATCCACAGTGTTCTGCTGCAGTGTTTTGTCATGTGCCCATGGTGGATGTTAGAGCACTCCACTACCAGAGATGAAACTGAGCTGGGGTGTTGTTTAGGACGGAGCTGAAGACACTCAAACTCTTCTTTCTCTAGGTCAGTTATTCTTCTCTTTGCCTGCATACTGTGATTCACATACATAGCCACGCCCCCTCCTCGCATCCCCTCTCTGGACCTGTCATTTCTGAACAGCTGATAGTCTTTGTCATCAGAACAGCCTCAATTTGTCAGGGCATGGACTCTACAAGGTGTCGAAAGCGTTCCACTGGGATGCTGGCCCATGTTGACTGCAATGCTTCCCACAGTTGTGTCAAGTTGTCTGGCAGTGGATTTCTACTCAGAATAGCTCGTTCCATCTCCTACAACAGATGCACAATTGGATTGAGATCTGGTGCCTCGGAAGGCCCACTGCAGTAACCTGAATTCACTGTCATGTTCGTGGAACCTTTTCTGGACAAGCCTTGTGGCATGGGGCATAATCCTGCTGAAAAAATATATTTGCAGATGGATAACTTCTGCCATGAAGGGATGCACCTGATTGACAATGATTTTTAGATATCCTGTGGCATTCAAACGTTGCTCCACTTTTATCAAGGGGCCCAATGTCTGCCATGAAAACACACCCCACACCACCACCACCATCCTGCAATGCTGACACACGGCATGGATGCATGTACTCGTGGTTTCCTCAATGTCCTAGACCTCACATTATATTTACAGTAGGAGCAATCTAAGCACTGCAAAACTGACAAGGTGCACACTGATCAGTAAAGAGATGCTAAAATTCTACAACTTTCCCGTTCCTCTGCACAGTTCTCTCACAGTGAGAAACAATAGGATTACAATAGAGTGTATCCAATCCACTACCACTTCTTATGTATACGTTGGTGTCTTTTTAAATTGCCAGATATGTAGAATCTCATCTCACAGTCAGAGCAGGAGTATGGCTTCTCTCCTGTATGTATACGTTCATGTATTTTTAAGGGGCCCAGTTGAGAGAAACTCTTCCCACAGTCAGAGCAGGAGTAAGGCTTCTCTCCTGTATGTATCCGTTCATGTTGTTTTAGCTGCCCAGTTGAGAGTAACTTGCCCCATTTTACACAGTCAGAGCAGGAGTAAGGCTTCTCTCCAGTATGTATACGTTCATGTTTTTTAAGTTGCCAATGATGAGAGAAACTAGCTTCCCACAGTCAGAGCAGAAGTAAGGCTTCTCTCCTGTATGTATACGTTCATGTTGTTTTAAGTTGTCCAGTTGAGAGAAACTCTTCCCACAGTCAGAGCAGGAGTAAGGCTTCTCTCCTGTGTGTATACGTTCATGTGTTTTAAGTGGCCCAGTTGAGAGAGAAACTTGCCCCACAGTCAGAGCAGGAGTAAGGCTTCTCTCCTGTGTGTATACGTTCATGTTGTTTTAAGTGTGGCCCAGTTGAGAGAAACTCTCCCACAGTCAGAGCAGGAGTAAGGCTTCTCTCCTGTATGTATACGTTCATGTGTTTTTAAGTTGCCCAGTGAGAGAAACTCTTTCCCACAGTCAGAGCAGGAGTAAGGGCTTCTCTCCTGTATGTATACGTTCATGTTGTTTTAAGTTGTCCAGTTGAGAGAAACTCTTCCCACAGTCAGAGCAGGAGTAAGGCTTCTCTCCTGTATGTATACGTTCATGTGTTTTTAAGTGCCCAGTCGAGAGAAACTCTTCCCACAGTCAGAGCAGGAGTAAGGCTTCTCTCCTGTATGTATACGTTCATGTTGTTTTAAGCTGCCCAGTTGAGAGAAACTTGCCCCACAGTCAGAGCAGGAGTAAGGCTTCTCTCCTGATGTATACGTTCATGTTGTTTTAAGTTGCCAGGTGAGAGAAACTTGCCCCACAGTCAGAGCAGGAGTAAGGCTTCTCTCCTGTGTGTATACGTTCATGTTATTTTAAATTGCCAGGTCGAGAGAAACTCTTCCCACAGTCAGAGCAGTTGTAAGGCTTCTCTCCTATGTGCACTATCTGATGAACTGTCAAGGAGCCTTTGATGTTGTGAAATTCTTCCCACAGTCAGTACAGGAATTCAGATTCTCTCCTGTGTGTATTTGTAGGTGTACTTTTAACTTTGATAGAATTGAGAAACTCGCCTCACAATGTGGGCAGTGGTGAGACCTCTTAGCTCTGTGATCTTCCTGCTGTTGCTCTCTGGATGTAGAGAATGTCTCAACATGGTCTCCTGTGTGAACAACATCAGAAGAACCAGTCAGTTGGTGTGATATACATGTCAATCAAATGTATTTTATGAAGCCCTTTTTACATCAGAAGTTGTCACAAAGTGCTTTATAGAAACCCAGCCAAAAAACCCCAAAGAGCAAGCAATGCAGATGAAGAAGCCATATCATTCTCCACTCACTATCACAAGGGTTAGTAACTACACAGACTCATTTAATAGAACTTTAAAACATTGGCAGTTTGTCTACTTCACTTCTTTAGTCTACTCTCTGATCACTCTAGATAGCCCAGTGAATAAAACAAATGCTGGCAATACTGGTGTCAAACCATGTACAGTGAGGGGAAAAAAGTACTCAGGAGGGATTTTGTTCCACTCTCTTTGCAGATCTTCTCCAAGTCATTAAGGTTTTGAGGCTGACCGTTTGGCAACTCGAAAACCTTCAGCTCCTCCACAGATTTCTATGGGATTAAGTCTGGAGACTGGCTATGCACTCCAGGACCTTAATGTGCTTCTTCTTGACCACTCATTTTGTTGCTTTGGGCCGTGTGCCCCCAGGCCGAGGGAGATTAAAAGTTATTTTGTGTTTGTCTTCCAGTTGCGAATAATCGCACCAACTGTTGTCACCTTCTCACCAAGCTGCTTGCCGATGGTCTTGTAGCCCATTCCAGCCTTGTGTAGGTCTACATATCTTTTTTTGTTTGATTTTTTTGTTTGTTTATTCTGTCTCTCACTGTTCCAATAAACCTACCATTAAAATTATAGACTGATCATTGTCTTTGTCAGTGGGCAAACGTACAAAATCAGCAGGGGATCAAATCTTTTTTTCCTCACTGTAGGGGCCTAAGCAAACTGATGGATCAAGATAAGGTCGTGGTTATTGATCTCAGATTCTCAGTGTCATTCAAGTAGCCTTTCATTTTGGTCATTTGTGAGGTATTAAAAAGATTCTGCGAAAATCTCAGTCATCTAAAATTATATAGAATTGCATCGAAATCCATTTATAAAATAATAAAAAAAATTCCCCGGACTCTAGGCTTCTATGAAATTCTGGATATTGGCAGGAAGTGGAACAAGCTGTGGTACCAATTGATCCAGACCATCCCAAACATGCTCAAAGGGTGACATGTCTGGTGATATGCGTATGCTTTGCAAACGCCATGCTCTACCAACTGAGCTACATCCCTGCTGGCCGTATTCCTCTCCCCTACCCTGGACAACGCTGGGCCAATTGTGCGCCGCCCCATGGTCTCCCGTTCGCAGCCGGCTACGACCACCCTCAACAGTCCCCAACCTCTTCTCCACCTAACCTGACACCACATATGGATCCATTCTCTCTACAAATCTCAGTCCCACTGGGCCAGAATCATCCTGGGAACGAGGCCCGAACCCGGAGTACCCTCACCGCAGGTCCTTCATCCTCAGGTTCTCTTGGCAACTGGAGCACGTATTAACTCTTTTTACACTTGACGATAACCTCCCTCACCACACTGCTTCCCTCTACACTCAGCTTCCTTCTCAGCGTCCCATCACTGCACCTACCACCACAGTTAATTCATCCTCACTCTTGTCACGTTCACTTTCCTCCTGTAGCCCTTCTAAAAGGCTGTGTGATCTTCCATTCCATATTCCACTGTCAAAACATATTCAATTTTCTCCTTGTCCACCATCTTCTCCTGTCATCAGATCTTCCGGAAGGTTTGTGCATCCCCCACTGCAATCCTCCATTTCCACTTTTTTTTCTTGTCCGCCATCTTACCACTTGTTCTCAGCTCATCCACATGGTCACCCCATTAGCCTTCAGGTAGCTGCACTCACTCAATGGAGTACAACAGTAATAAATGAATTAGCTCTAAGTGGGACATAAAGAACAAAAGCCCGATGATCTGGAAAATTGCAGAACGAGTCAAAGGGAAGGTCTCGGGTTAACTATATTTACTAAATTTAGTAATGAATAATAGGTACTTTTTTTAAAGGGGCAAAAACTGTGAACTGTCTGTGCAAATTTTAAAATTTACACAACACCTGTAGCAAAGTTGTTTAGTA
>CM072220.1:77912233-77927697 GCA_036851935.1 Coregonus suidteri
GAGCCCAGGACCTCCACATCGGTCTTCTTCACCTGCAGATCGTCTGAGACCAGCCACCCGTACAGCTGATGAAACTGAGGAGTATTTATATCTGTAATAAAGCCCTTTTAGTGGGGAAAAATCATTCTTTATTGGCTGTTTGGGTGGGCCCCTGTCATGTGAAATCCATAGATTAGGGCCTAATGAATGTATTTCAATTGATTGATTTCCTTATATGAACTGTACCCCAGTAAAATTGTTGAATGTTGTGTTTATATTTTAGTTCAGTTAGTTAAAATCTTACAAAACAACTGATGATGAATATGTTTGGAAAACTGCATTGATCTGCCAATGAAAAATAACATTAGTACATGAATTTGTACTGGTCAACCTCTCCTTCTCTTTTGTATTAAGTTCTTCCATATTAGATCTGACTGTATGAATGGTTCTTATGGGCTGAGTGCCTGGAGTGTTTTGGTATGACCACAGTCAGGAGTTCTCTGACCCTGTGATCTCACCAGGACAGAACCACGTCTCTATCACACTCCAGCCCAAAAGGTGGCAGTGATGTTACCTTTAACGTGGTCTGAACACCACCAATAAACACCATAGAAGAAGAATGCATGCTTAGCAACAACCAAGGGGCCATGCAGCTTTCCACTGTTCCAAAGACTGTCTATTATATGGAACAGATTGGCATGTGACCACTCTAACAATGTAGACACGTCCTCAAAGATTGGACATGAATCTGTGTTGGTCAAACTCTTCTCTTCTCTATCATTAAATACAACAAAACTATATTTTAAGTGAAATATGTAGTGTTTGTCTGAAGCTGGAAAAAATACTTGAAATGAGCATCACAAAGATACATTTTACCTATGAACTAACAAGCTTTTTCAAGAGACAGAATCATTAGATAATTTGTTTTGGTTCTGTCCATTTGTAGCTTGTTGTTGGACACAGGTCCAGGAATGGCTAAAGGATTGCAATATTTACCTGGAGCTAACCTTGCAGATAGCATTACTGGGTGATCTGAAAAGTCATAGTCAATCGATCAATAATATAATAATACTTTTAGCAAAAATGTTTATTTTTAATTCACAATCTGTAGAAGCAATGAGAATAGAAAGATTCAGAACTTTTGTAAAACATCACAGTACGGTTGAAATATATATGGCAAATAGAAATCCTATATGGATGGTGTTAAGAGATAGATGGGAGGTATGGAATGGAGTTGAAGGATGGGACTAATAACAAATAACAACAAATAATAACAAAGATAGCTATTAATGTAAGAATACTGTGTCCATAATAAGTATATAGGTTGTATGTTGGGAGCTTTTGGGAAAGAGCACAGTCAGAAAGACATGGCATATAGAAGCACAACCGGGATGGACATCATGGAAATGATCAGAGAGGTTGAGAGTAGAAGTAGTTCAGGAGCAAAAAAATGTTTATACAGTGAGGGAAAAAAGTATTTGATCCCCTGCTGATTTTGTACGTTTGCCCACTGACAAAGAAATGATCAGTCTATCATTTTAATGGTAGGCTTATTTGAACAGTGAGAGACAGAATAACAACAAAAAAATCCAGAAAAAAACATGTCAAAAATGTTATAAATTGATTTGCATTTTAATGAGGGGAAATAAGTATTTGACCCCTCTCAATCAGAAAGATTTCTGGCTCCCAGGTGTCTTTTATACAGGTAACGAGCTGAGATTATAATATATAATATATAATATGCCATTTAGCAGACGCTTTTATCCAAAGCGACTTACAGTCATGCGTGCATACAACATTTTTGTCTTAAAGGGAGTGCTCCTAATCCCAGCTTGTTACCTGTATAAAAGACACCTGTCCACAGAAGCAATCAATCAATCAGATTCCAAACTCTCCACCATGGCCAAGACCAAGAGCTCTCCAAGGATGTCAGGGACAAGATTGTAGACCTACACAATGCTGGAATGGGCTACAAGACCATCGCCAAGCAGCTTGGTGAGAAGGTGACAACAGTTTGTGCGATTATTCGCAAATGGAAGAAACACAAAATAACTGTCAATCTCCCTCGGCCTGGGGCTCCATGCAAGATCTCACCTCATGGAGTTGCAATGATCATGAGAACGGTGAGGAATCAGCCCAGAACTACACGAGAGGATCTTTGTCAATGATCTCAAGGCAGCTGGGACCATAGTCACCAAGAAAACAATTGGTAACACACTACGCCGTGAAGGACTGAAATCCTGCAGCGCCGCAAGGTCCCCCTGCTCAAGAAAGCACATATACACGCCCGTCTGAAGTTTGCCAATGAACATCTGAATGATTCAGAGGAGAACTGGGTGAAAGTGTTGTGGTCAGAGACCAAAATGGAGCTCTTTGGCATCAACTCAACTCGCCGTGTTTGGAGGAGGAGGAATGCTGCCTATGACCCCAAGAACACCATCCCCACCGTCAAACATGGAGGTGGAAACATTATGCTTTTGGGGTGTTTTTCTGCTAAGGGGACAGAACAACTTCACCGCATCAAAGGGACGATGGACGGGGCCATGTACCGTCAAATCTTGAGTGAGAACCTCCTTCCCTCAGCCAGGGCATTGAAAATGGGTCGTGGATGGGTATTCCAGCATGACAATGACCAAAAACACACGGCCAAGGCAACAAAGGAGTGGCTCAAGAAGAAGCACATTAAGGTCTCGGAGTGGCCTAGCCAGTCTCCAGACCTTAATCCCATAGAAAATCTGTGGAGGGAGCTGAAGGTTCAAGTTGCCAAACATCAGCCTCGAAACATTAATGACTTGGAGAAGATCTGCAAAGAGGAGTGGGACAAAATCCCTCCTGAGATGTGTGCAAACCTGGTGGCCAACTACAAGAAACATCTGACCTCTGTGATTGCCAACAAGGGTTTTGCCACCAAGTACTAAGTCATGTTTTGCAGAGGGGTCAAATACATATTTCCCTCATTACAATGCAAATCAATTTATAAAATTTTTGACGTGCGTTTTTCTGGATTTTTTGTTGTTATTCTGTCTCTCACTGTTCAAATAAACCTACCATTAAAGTGATGGACTGATCATTTCTTTGTCAGTGGGCAAACGTACAAAATCAGCAGGGGATCAAATACTTTTTTCCCTCACTGTATAATAGAATTATTTTAAAATTGACTGTGTCCATAAGGTGTAGATAGTAAGTATAGGCTGGAGGTAGAGGCCTGGGCATTGTTGTTCACTAATTACTCCAAGTAGGGAAAGGATGGCGGGGTTGAAAAAGTAATAAAGGGGAGGAGTATATATATAAAAAAAACATGGGGGATTGGAAGTGATGCAGACAATTACATTGATAGAAGTTAAAATCTATCTGCAATATTAAGCTGATCCATGCCCCCCCCCCCAAAAAAAAAAAACTAGCTTTTTCAATATACGCAGCTTTGTCACCAGCTGCAGTACTGTAGCTTTATTAATCTACTGTACTTCAACATGTGCTCACATTGGATGGGTTGAATAGGATTCAAACCATGTCTTAAACTGCCACCTAGCAAGTTACAAGCCACAACACACATGTAAAGTTGCTGTAGAACTGTTTCATGGGGTGTGAAAATATATGTAATCAAAACTACTGGATATCTTTAGAAGGAAAATTGTTCTACAATTTTCTTACACTGAAAATGTGGGATAGTTTTTGTAGGTCGGCAGGATAAAAAATACATTTAATCTCTGTTAAGATTTAAGCTTGCAAAATGTAAAGGGGTGTGTAGACTTTCACTGTGACTGTATACGTACCATTGACTTGCAATTCATTTGTGCCACAAATGCTAAAAAGTTAGTATTTTAAACAATAGTAAGATAAACAATATATGCCCAGGACTATATTGAGGGACAGACTGTTGAAATGCCCAGTTGATTATGGAAACAGTCTTGTTGAACTCTGGTATTGATGGTCCATCTGAGGGTGAGTCATTGATATAAATGCTCAGAGTAAAAGTGCTGTGAACTCACCTGTGATGGCCCACGTCTACCACAACCTTTCCTATTGTGTTTGTAAGCACCACAGCATTTTAGGCAGCCATTGTTCAAAATGTGTTCATACATACAGTACAATGGGAGGGCGTGTGGAAGGAACAGGGGAGAACCAGGAGTTTGATCTCTGATTCTATTTAGGACTGGGATCCCTCTGTGGGCCTTTTCAGAATATCTCTCGATTCTCTTTTAAACATGCTAGAAACCTAAAGGACAGCCTAGTAAGAGCAGATGAATATGTTCCCCCTCAGCATTTCCTATCCACCCTCCCCTCAAATCATTGTGAGAACTGTAATGTGATGACCAAGGGGGATTTCTTTCTTCACCCTCATACTGGAAATAAAATATATGTCCTGGGTAGAATTTCCTGTAAAACAAAATGTGTGGTATATTTCCTGATGTGCCCATGTGGCTATTATTATGTTGGAAAGTCTAAGATAAAATTGAAAGTTGAAAGAGCAACTCCCCTGCAGGGTTGCCAACTAATTTTCAGGGGAAGTTGTTAGAGGCAGGTCAATTTGTTGCTAAAAGTTGCTAAATGACGTTGTGATGTCATTACGTGATGACATCATTACATTTTAGTCATTTAGCAGACGCTCTTATCCAGACAGACTTACAGTTAGTGAGTGCATACATTTTTCGTTATAACATAAAATTGCGTCATTACGTAGAATACACAATAACGTAATTCAAATTGACTGGCGTCTCGGCGACAAATATGATTTGACATTTGTTAGTTTAGATTTGTTTGTTTATTATCACATATTTTTTATTTGTAAAAGTAATATAAACACAACACATTTATATGATCAGGTATTTTTATTTTTAAACACAACACATTGAATTATTGAACAATTACACATTACTGAACAATTACATTTTATTTATTTTCTTATTAACTAGTAAACCTACACATTCTGAACAATTATAGTTTCAAGCAGTGTATTGGTAGTTAGTTTACATGCTACCTGACTGATCAACAATTATAGGTACAAGCTAATAACAAGGTATACAGTGAGGGGAAAAAAAGTATTTGATCCCCTGCTGGTTTTGTACGTTTGCCCACTGACAAAGACATGATCAGTCTATAATTTTAATGGTAGGTTTATTTGAACAGTGAGAGACAGAATAAACAACAAAAAAATCAAGAACAACGCATGTCAAAAATGTTATAAATTGATTTGCATTTTAATGAGGGAAAAAAAGTATATTGACCCCCTCTCAATCAGAAAGATTTCTGCCCCAAGGGGGGCACTTGCCCTGCGACTTAAAAAAACGCCCCTTTTCTAAAAAACAACATTTCATTAAATAACTAAAAAAGTGTAAACTGTAGCAATTTATTTCCCTTTATAGTTTATTAGCCTAAGCATGACCTACATCCACATAATCCGTAACCGAGTGAGTGAAGAACGTGATAAAAACTATTTTACAAGTCACATAGCTTACTAGTGACTTTGGGTTTGTCTGCGTGATTGAATGTACATAATTTCGTCAAGATAATTTAATAAAGAATCCATTTATTTGAGATTTCTGAGTTCGTTTTACATCAACGGACTTCACTGTGCATCAGAGAGACAGAGAAGTTGACGGTTGCACTACTATTTTGAAGCTGCCTGAATGTAATGTCCAGCAGAGTTTTCTTTTACATGTGTTGTAATCTAGGGTTGGAACCGGTTCAGGGAACAGAACGAAAAAGAACCGGAAACTAAAGTGTTCTATACTTTTCAGGAACAGCAGTTATTTTTAAAAGCATGCAATCCAGGTAATAACCTTATTTTACTTTCCGGGTATTTTTTCTCCAGTCCCACAAAATCGCAACAAAGCTCACTGTAGAAACGTATTCCAGTTTCTGCCTGCCAGCTGGAATGGAAATCTTTGCCAGTGGGTTGTGCGTGGTGGAACTACCTGCTCCTCCCCTCTGAAGCATAGGTTACTGTATCCTACTGACAACGTTACAAGCATGATTCAGAAATTAGGGAGATATGTTTAATTTGAGAAGAATGGATTAACTTTTTCAATGTTAGTTAAGGATACTATAGTCACCACGTTTCACATTGGATTTATTAACGACAAAAAGGTAAGTCCTGTTTTTAATTCTAGTGCTGCACTGCACTGCACAAACAAGGTTGTTAGCTAGCTAGCTAACATCTGCTCTGTTCCAACATTAAACCAACTCTGAAGTTCAAAGACATTCAAAGTTCCTCCATAGAAGCCGCTCCTCCGTAGGTATAATTCTGTGGGGCCTAATTCAGATAATGCAGGTCATAACACGATGCCCAGCTCTTTAATGCAAGCTTTCTCTATCCTCTAACGAGCTCTCCACACCCGCAAAATGTCGCACCTTACACTGTTGGATTGGCAGCACAGTGTGCTCTGAATGATTTTCTTATACAGATACTCTGTGGTGTACTAGTGTATTTATTCTCCCACTTGGATGTCACTTCCACAAGCTTTAAATTGAGGGCCAGTTGTCAGGATGGGTAATGTACTGTACACATTAATTACAAGTACTCCTAAAGATACACTTCATTTTAACTAGCTAAATCCTGTGTAACAACTAGTAATTACATTGTACTTGGCTAACATTACATGTACTATGCTTTGAAATAGTGTCTTATTCTTCATCTGGGATTTTGATTTATTACGGATCCTCATTAGTTCCTGCCAAGGCAGCAGCTACTCTTCCTGGGATCCAGCAAAATTTAGGCAGTTCATACAATTTTAAAAACATTACAATACATTCACAGATTTCACAACACACTGTGTGCCCTCAGGCCCCTACTCCACCACTACCACATTTACATTTACGTCATTTAGCAGACGCTCTTATCCAGAGCGACTTACAAATTGGTGCATTCACCCTATAGCCAGTGGGATAACCACTTTACAATTTTTTTTATATATATATATTTATTTATTTTTTGGGGGAGGGGGGGTAGAAGGATTACTTTATCCTATCCCAGGTATTCCTTAAAAGAGGTGGGGTTTCAAATGTCTCCGGAAGGTGGTGAGTGACTCCGCTGTCCTGGCGTTGTGAGGGAGCTTGTTCCACCATTGGGGTGCCAGAGCAGCGAACAGTTTTGACTGGGCTGAGCGGGAACTATGCTTCCGCAGAGGAAGGGGAGCCAGCAGGCCAGAGGTGGATGAACGCAATGCCCTCGTTTGGGTGTAGGGACTGATCAGAGCCTGAAGTACAGAGGTGCCGTTCCCTCTCACTGCTCCATAGGCAAGCACCATGGTCTTGTAACGGATGCGAGCTTCAACTGGAAGCCAGTGGAGTGTGCGGGAGGAGGGGGGGTGACGTGAGAGAACTTGGGAAGGGTTTGAACACCAGACGGGCTGCGGCATTCTGGATGAGTTGTAGGGGTTAATGGCACAGGCAGGGAGCCCAGCCAACAGCGAGTTGCAGTAATCCAGACGGAGATGACAAGTGCCTGGATTAGGACCTGTGCCGCTTCCTGTGTAAGGCAGGGTCGTACTCTCCGAATGTTGTAGAGCATGAACCTGCAGGATCGGGTCACCGCCTTGATGTTAGCGGAGAACGACAGGGTGTTGTCCAGGGTCACGCCAAGGCTCTTCGCACTCTGGGAGGAGGACACAGCGGAGTTGTCAACCGTGATGGCGAGATCATGGAACGGGCAGTCGTTCCCCGGGGAGGAAGAGCAGCTCCATCTTGCCCAGGGTTCAGCTTGAGGTGGTGATCCGTCATCCATACTGATATGTCTGCCAGACATGCAGAGATGCGATTCGCCACCTGGTTATCAGAAGGGGGAAAAGGAGAAGATTAGTTTGTGTATCGTCAGCGTAGCAATGATAGGAGAGGCCATGTGAGGATATGACAGAGCCAAGTGACTTGGTGTATAGGGAGAAAAGGAGAGGGCCTAGAACTGAGGCCCTGGGGGACACACAGGGGTGATAGCACGTGGTGCGGAGACAGCTTCTCGCCACGCCACTTGGTAGGAGCGACCGGTGGGGGGGGGGGGGTAGGACGCAATCCAGGAGTGAGCCGCGCCGGAGATGCCCAGCTCGGAGAGGGTGGAGAGGAGGATCTGATGGTTCACAGTATCAAAGGCAGCAGACAGGTCTAGAAGGACAAGAGCAGAGGAGAGAGAGAGTTAGCTTTAGCAGTGCGGAGAGCCTCCGTGACACAGAGAAGAGCAGTCTCAGTTGAATGACCAGTCCTGAAACCTGACTGGTTTGGATCAAGAAGGTCATTCTGAGAGAGATAGCAAGAGAGTTGGCTAAAGACGGCACGCTCAAATAGTTTTGGAAAGAAAAGAAAGAAGGGATACTGGTCTGTAGTTGTTGACATCAGTGGGATCGAGTGTTGGTTTTTTGAGAAGGGGTGCAACTCCTCGCTCTCTTGAAGACGGAAGGGACATAGCCAGCGGTCAAGGATGAGTTGATCAGCGAGGTGAGGTAGGGGAGAAGGTCACCGGAGATGGTCTGGAGAAGAGAGGAGGGGATGGGGTCAAGCGGGCAGGTTGTTGGGCGGCCTGCAGTCACTAGTCGCAAGATTTATCTGGAGAGAGAGGGGAGAAAGAAGTCAAAGCATAGGGTAGGGCAGTGTGAGCAGGACCAGCAGTGTCATTAGACTTAACAAACGAGGATCGGATGTCGTCAACCTTCTTTTCAAAGTGGTTGACGAAGTCATCCACAGAGAGGGAGGGGGGGGAGGATTCAGCAGTGAGGAGAATGTGGCAAAGAGCTTCCTAGGGTTAGAGGCAGATGCTTGGAATTTAGAGTGGTAGAAAGTGGCCTTAGCAGCAGAAACAGATGAAGAAAATGTAGAGAGGAGGGAGTGAAAAGATGCCAGGTCGGGCAGGGAGTTTAGTTTTCTTCCATTTCCGCTCAGCTGCCGGAGCTCTGTTCTGTGAGCTCGCAATGAGTCATCAAGCCACAGAGCTGGAGGGGGAGGACCGAGCCGGCCGGGAGGATAGGGGACACAGGGAGTCAAAGGATGCAGAAAGGGAGGAGAGGAGAGTTGAGGAGGCAGAATCAGGAGATAGGAGGGAGAAGGATTGAGCAGAGGGAAGAGATGATAGGATGGAAGAGGAGAGAGTAGTGGGAGAGAGAGAGCGAAGGTTGCGGCGGCGCGTTACCATCTGTGTAGGGGCAGAGTGAGTAGTGTTGAGGAGAGAGCGAGAGAGAAAAGGATACAAAGTAGTGGTCGGAGACATGGAGGGGAGTTGCAGTGAGATTAGTAGAAGAGCAACATCTAGTAAAGATGAAGTCAAGCGTATTGCCTGCCTTGTGAGTAGGGGGGGACGGTGAGAGGGTGAGGTCAAAAGAGGAGAGGAGAGTGGAAAGAAGAGGCAGAGAGAAATGAGTCAAATGTAGACGTAGGGAGGTTGAAATCCCCCAAACTGTGACAAGGGTGAGCCATCCTCAGGAAAGGAACTTATCAAGGCGTCAAGCTCATTGATGAACTCTCCAAGGGAACCTGGAGGGCGATAGATGACAAGGATATTAAGCTTAAATGGGCTAGTGACTGTGACAGCGTGGAATTCAAATGAGGAGATAGACAGATGGGTTAGGGGAAAAATTGAGAATGACCACTTGGGAGAGATGAGGATTCCTGTGCCACCACCCCTCTGACCAGATGCTCTCGGGGTATGCGAGAACACATGGTCAGACGAGGAGAGAGCAGTAGGAGTAGCAGTGTTTTCAGTGGTAATCCATGTTTCTGTCAGCGCCAGGAAGTCGAGGGACTGGAGGGTAGCATAGGCTGGGATGAAGTCAGCCTTGTTGGCAGCAGAACGGCAGTTCCAGAGGCTGCCTGAGACCTGGAACTCCAGGTGTGTGGTGCGTGCAGGGACCACCAGGTTAGAGAGGCAGCAGCCACGCGGTGTGAGGCGTTTGTGTAGCCTGTGCGGAGAGGAGAGAACAGGGATAGGCAGAGGCATAGTTGACAGGCTGTAGCAGATGGCTACAATAATGCAGAGGAGATCGGAATGAAATGAACTAAACATCTGGGAAAGGAGAGAGCAGGGCCTCCCTCACCAAAAAAAAATATAACTCTCCCAACTTCCACCTCAGAAACTATAATTGTTTCACTGAACCACCCGAATAAAACTCTCCCAACTTCCACTTTAGAAATTAGAATTGTTGTAAACTACAGCGGTTCAATGTTTCAAGGAATAGACTCAACTTACTTTATTCAGCTAGCTAACTATGACGCCATAGCTAACTAGCATGCTAGCATCCAATAACACACAGTTTAGCACCAATACTTGGTTACAACAAACTACCAATAGTGTGTTAACACACTAAACAGATAATTCGTGTCCGTGTCTAGTTCTTTCATAACGCAGCAATAATTAAACGTTGGCTAGCTAGCACAAAGATATTGTATTTAGCTACCACAGTACAGCTAGCTGGTAGTGTTGGCTAGCTAGCAATGGCTGCTGTGTTGACTTTGTTTGAAAAACGGCGTCGCTGCGAACGAATGTAGCTGGCTAAAAGGATATTGTATTTAGTTGCTACCGTTGCTAATAGCTACTCCAACTAGTCCAGGAGGTGAGTTAGCTAGCTAGCTAGCTTCGTGCTACACCCGGCACCACCGCACCGCCGAATACAAAAGTAACCTACAATAACTACATACAACAACTACCCACAACAGCCCACGATGCCTACCTATACTACTTAATAATATACAGCCCACGATGCCTACCTATAATACCTAACTACAATCTAAATACATAGTTTAAGCCTTACTCGACAAAGCCCAAGCTATGTATAAAGCCAAACTTACCCGACGCCAGCTGTCTGGGTGGCAGACTGCAATCAGTAGCTGTAATTAAGTACAGCAGCTACCAACCACCTAACGTTAATGCCTCGGATAATGAGGTTAGAAAAACAGCTGAATGGTAGGTAGCTAGCTGGCTCAATTACGGTACTCTTAAGCGTGGAAATAACATTGGAAACAACTAACCACAGTTGCTAAATGTTACCAGTAGCTACCCGCTAGCTAGCTAGCTTTGTTGGTCCAAGTAGTGGGTTAGCTAGCCTCGTGCTTCGCCGGGGTCCGCCGAATACTGTCCTTACCTACAATAATTACCTACATTAACCTACAATAACTACCTAAGTAAACTACCTATAATACCTAACTACAATACCTACCTACAATCTAAATACATGGTTTAAGCTTTACTCAACACCATATAAGAAGCCAAGCTTACCTCCCACTAGAGAAAACCTCTCCCGACCACCGACCACTCACTTTCACATATCTACAGTACAAAAATCCATGTGTACATGTGTGTAGTGTGTATGTTATCATATGTGTGTATGCATGTCTGTGCCTGTTTGTGTTGCGTCACAGCTATGATGAAACTGGCTCTCATGAGGACCGCCACAGGAAAGGAAGATCCAGAATTACCTCTGCTGCAGAGGATAAGTTCATTAGAGTTACCACGGCCTCAGAAATTGCAGCCCAAATAAATGCTTCACAGAGTTCAAGTAACAGACACATCTCAACATCAACTGTTCAGAGGAGACTGCGTGAATCAGGCCTTCATGGTCAAATTGTTGCAAGGAAACCAGTACTAAAGGACACCAACAAGAAGAAGAGACTTGCTTGGGCAAAAAACATGAGCAATGGACATTAGACCGATGGAAATCTGTCCTTTGGTCTGATGTGTCCAAATTTGAGATTTTTGGTTCCAACCGCAGTGTCTTTGTGAGACGCAGAGTAAGTGAACGGATGATCTCTACATGTGTGCTTCCCACCGTGAAGCATGGAGGAGGAGGTGTGGATGGTGCTTTGCTGGTGATTATTTAGAATTCAAGGCACACTTAACCAGCATGGCTATCACAGCAATCTGCAGCGATACTCCATCTATCTGGTTTGCGCTTAGTGGAATTATCATTGTTTTTTTCAACAGAACAATGACCCAACACACTCCAGGCTGTGTAAGGGCTATTTGACCAAGGAGGAGAGTGATGGAGTGCTGCATCAGATGACCTGGCCTCCACAATCAACCGACCTCAACCCAATTGAGATGGTTTGGGATGAGTTGGACCGCAGAGTGAAGGAAAAGCAGTCAACAAGTGCTCAGCATACGTGGGAACTTCTTCAAGACTGTTGGAAAAGCATTCCAGGTGAAGCTGGTTGAGAGAATGCCAAGAGTGTGCAAAGCTGTCATCAAGCATCATGCTGACAATACTGGTGTCAAACCAAGCAAGTCTCAGTAGCATGAAATAACCCAGTTATAGCCCAGTTGTTCAGGGACGTGTGATGTCAGAATTACAGAATAGATAGAGCCTGCTCTTACCATGATTAACAGATTTCCCAATCTTCTCCTCTTCTTCATCTTTAATGTTGACATTCAGCTCCAGTGTTTGACTGCAGTCTTCCAGCTTCACTGATGCCATCGCTGGTACCTGCGGTGCAAACTGGGCTCGACTGTCAATCAGGACCCAGTGACTGTAGGTTTGGACTCAGTGTGGAAGGAGAGAGGCAGGCTAGGTTTGTCCTCACTGTTGATGTTACCGGCCTCAGACTTAATCTGAGTCGTCCAGTAGTAATATAGAGAAACTCAATACAGTTATTCAAATACATTCATCATCAATGACTAAAATAATTAATCTAGTATTAAAAGACAATTTAATAAACACAAGTAGTCGATTCATAGCCTGTTCATCATTAAACAAAATATGTTTAGTAACATAAAATAATCCATCCAAACTAATGCTGAAAACTGATCATCACACATCTTTAATTGATATACACTGAGTCCACAAAACATTAGGAACACCTTCCTAATATTGAGTTGCAACCCCCTTTTGAGTTTGAGTTGATTTATTCTTGCTCACCGATAAAACTGAAGAAATGCAGAATTTACATGACTAATAACTGCAAAACACTCATTTTAAAATACATAACACAATATGTTTGTTTTTAATACATTTGCAAAAATGTCTAAACCTGTTTTCACTTTGTCATTATATTGTGTGTAGATTGATGAGGGATACAAAAAAATGTTTTTACATCTATTTTACAACAAGGCTAACGTATTGTTTTGTTAAAAGTCAAGGGGTCTGAATACTTTCAGAATGCACTGTATAGACACTATTTCACTTTAAAACACTTTGTTATATTTATGCACAAGAGAAGAGGTTGCCCAGCACAAATTCATGTACAAACAGGATTTTTCATTACATATTTGTAATATAGCAGATGCTCTTATCTAGAGCGACTTATAGGTTAATTGCCTTGCTCAAGGGCCCAATGACAGATTTGACCTAGTTGGCTCAGGATTCAAACCAGCGACCTTTCAGTTACTGGCCCAACACTCTTAACCGCCAGGCTACCTGTTAAATACAGTGGGGGGGGAAAAAGTATTTAGTCAGCCACCAATTGTGCAAATTCTCCCACTTAAAAATATGAGAGAGGCCTGTAATTTTCATCATAGGTACACGTCAACTATGACAGACAAAATGAGAAGAAAAAAAATCCAGAAAATCACATTGTAGGATATTTTATGACCTTATTTGCAAATTATGGTGGAAAATAAGTATTTGGTCAATAACAAAAGTTATTCAATACTTTCTTATATACCCTTTGTTGGCAATGACACAGGTCAAACGTTTTCTGTAAGTCTTCACAAGGTTTTCACACACTGTTGCTGGTATTTTGGCCCATTCCTCCATGCAGATCTCCTCTAGAGCAGTGATGTTTTGGGGCTGTCGCTGGGCAACACGGACTTTCAACTCCCTCCAAAGATTTTCTCTATGGGGTTGAGATCTGGAGACTGGCTAGGCCACTCAGGACCTTGAAATGCTTCTTACGAAGCCACTCCTTCGTTGCCCGGGCGGTGTGTTTGGGATCATTGTCATGCTGAAAGACCCAGCCACGTTTCATCTTCAATGCCCTTGCTGATGGAAGGAGGTTTTTTCACTCAAAATCTCACGATACATGGCCCATTCATTCATTCATCCTTTACACGGATCAGTCATCCTGGTCCCTTTGCAGAAAAACAGCCCCAAAGCATGATGTTCCACCCCCATGCTTCACAGTAGGTATGGTGTTCTTTGGATGCAACTCAGCATTCTTTGTCCTCCAAACACGACGAGTTGAGTTTTTACAAAAAGTTCTATTTTGGTTTAATCTGACCATATGACATTTCCCAATCCTCTTCTGGATCATCCAAATGCACGCTAGCAAACTTCAGACGGGCCTGGACACATGTACTGGCTTAAGCAGGGGGACACGTCTGGCACTGCAGGAATTGAGTTCCTGGCGGCGTAGTGTGTACTGATGGTAGGCTTTGTTACTTTGGTCTCAGCTCTCTGCAGGTCATTCACTAGGGTCCCCCCGTGTGGTTCTGGGATTTTTGCTCACCGTTCTTGTGATCATTTTGACCCCACGGGGTGAGATCTTGCGTGGAGCCCCAGATCGAGGGAGATTATCAGTGGTCTTGTATGTCTTCCTTTCCTAATAATTGCTCCCACAGTTGATTTCTTCAAACCAAGCTGCTGCTTACCTATTGCAGATTCAGTCTTCCCAGCCTGGTGCAGGTCTACAATTTTGTTTCTGGTGTCCTTTGACAGCTCTTTGGTCTTGGCCATAGTGGAGTTTGGAGTGTGACTGTTTGAGGTTGTGGACAGGTGTCTTTTATACTGATAACAAGTTTCAAACAGGTGCCATTAATACAGGTAACGAGTGGAGGACAGAGGACCTCTTTAAGAAGAAGTTACAGGTCTGTGAGAGCCAGAAATCTTGCTTGTTTGTAGGTGACCAAATACTTATTTTCCACCATAATTTGCAAATAAATTCATAAAAAATCCTACAATGTGATTTTCTGGATTTTTTTTCTTCTCAATTTGTCTGTCATAGTTGACGTGTACCTATGATGAAAATTACAGGCCTCTCTCATCTTTTGAAGTGGGAGAACTTGCACAATTGGTGGCTGACTAAATACTTTTTTCCCCCCACTGTAATGTATTCTCTGTTTCCCCACGCTCTACACCAGATCTACATCTCACCAAACGGAGGGCGTCACAGACACCTGGAATCTTCCATTTCAACTGCACATCCTCAACACTTAAACCTAACCCTGTTACCACTCCTTTCAATGCCACACTGTTCCGGAGAGCAATTCAGTCACAATTCCTGTCTCTAATCACGTAATCCGCAGCACCCGCTCCCTCTGGACAGAGGAGAAACAATAAATCATCACGAGTCCACTCAGTTACCTTCACCAACTCAACAGTCCCCAACCTTCTCCACCTAACCGACACCACTATTGGATCCATTCTCTATACAAACCTTCACTACCACTGGGCCAAATTTCCCTCTTTTTTCACTGACGATAAAACCCCCTTCCCAAAATGCTTTCCCCAACACTCAAACTCCCTTTTCAGTGGGCATCACTGGGACCCGCCCCCACAGTTAATTCATCCTCAAATCCGTTTACGTTTACTTTTCCCCCTGTGCTCTTCTAAAAAGGGTTCCTTTTGGGGATCTTTCCA
>CM072220.1:77928197-77952392 GCA_036851935.1 Coregonus suidteri
GCATAACAATTTTAGTTTGGGGAACAAAAACGTTTTAAGATCGTTTGTTTCATGTTGAAAAATTTTGCAAAAATGGGCCCAAAAAAACCCAAATCCCCTTTCCAAATTCTTCTCCCATTTTGCCGGCCAGTGGGTTTCCTCCCCAATGCCATTTTTGGGTTAGTGGGGGGAAAAAACCAAAACCGGGAAAGCTTAAACAATTTTTAATCCAGTGAAAATCGGGTCCCCATTTTTCTATCTGGGGTGCCCCTGTGGTATTTGGGGGAAACGGGGAAGTTCCGGCGGGGGAAAGCACCATTTTTTCAGAAAAAAAAGCCCCGAACGGTGTTTTGTAAAGAAGAAAACCCCTTTTGTTTAAATTTTTTTTTAAAACTATAGGTACAGTGGGGAGAAAAAGTATTTGATACATTTGGATTTTGCGGGTTTTTTTTCCCTACTACAAAGCTTGTAGAGGCCCTTTTAATTTTATCATAGGTACACTTCAACTGTTTAAAAGACGAAAAACTAAAACAAAAAAACCCCGAAAAAACACATTTTGTTTATTTTTTAAAAATTTAATTTTCATTTTTTTTGGGGATGAAAAGTATTTTTATCACCTTAAAAAACCCGTAAGAATTTTCCCGGGTCTTTTCAGACCCGTTAATTTTTTCCTTTAAGAAGCCCTCCTGTTTTTCCATCATTCCTATTAACTTTAAACCTTTTTGAAACCCGGGAAACCGTATAAAAGAAACCTGTCCACACATCAATAAAAAAAGAAATCCCAACCCTTTTCCCCAATGGGGCCCAAAACCCCGAGAGCTGGGTTTTAAAAGGGCATTTTAGGGATAACATTTTAGAAAGCACAAGGCGGGTGGGTACAGGAAAAAATAGGCAAGCAGGTTGGGGAGGGAAAGGGAACCCAAATGTTTGGGGCAATTATTAGAAAAAAGGGAAAAAAGTTAAGATGGGCGGTCCAATCACCCCCAGTTTTGGGGGGTCCAGCCCAAAATTCACCTTCGGGGGGATTCCCAAAGATCATGAGGAAAAGGGGAGGGATCAGCCAAAAACTTAAAACGGGGGGGCCCGGTCAATGGGCCCGGAAAAGAGCGGGGGCCACGTCTCAAAGAAACCCTTAAAACACCCCCTCGCCATATGGATTAAAAAACCTGCAGCCCCACGGGAAGGTTTTCCCCCTGCTCCTGTAAAATCGCTCTGGATAAGGGTTTTGTAAATGGGCAAAAAAGTAAATGTAATGGGGTTTAAAGGGCCCGGGGGCATGTTTCCAAGGGCCGTCTGAAGTTTGCCAAGGGGCCATCTGGATGAATTCCCAAAAAAAAGGAAAAGGGAGAAGGTTTTTGTGTTGAGAGACAAAAATATAGCTTTTTTGGGCTAAAAATCCCCGCCCCTGTTTTTTGGGGGGAAGAAGAAAAGGGTGAGTAAAAACCCCCAAAAAACACCATCCCAAACTGTGAAGATGGGGTGGAAAATCAATTTTTTGGGGGTGCTTTTCTGGCCCAAAGGGGGGCAGGACACGGCCCCTGCCCTTTAGGGGGAAGGGGTGGGAAGGGGGCCATGATTTGCGAGATCTTTGGAACAACCTTTTTTCCCTCAGAAAAAGCAAATTTGGAAAAGGGTCGTGGGTGGGTCTTTCCCGCATGGGCCCAAAGGGCCCCAAAAACCGGGCCCGGGCAACTAAAAAGGGGTTTTCTCCGTAAGAAAAACATCTCAAGGTCCTGGAGTGGCCTAAACCAGTTTCCAGGGCCGGAAAACCCCAAAAAGAAAAAAACTTGGGGGAGCTGAAAAGTCCCTTTTTGGGCCCCGCGATGCCCCCAAAAACCCGGAAGGATTGGGGAAAGGGTTTTGTATGGGGGGAGTGGGCCAAAACCCCCCGTAACAGTGGGGTGCAAAAAACCCGGTTTAAGACTTTAAAGGGGGAAAAGTTTTTATCTCCCGTAAATTCCCAAAAAAAGGTTTTCGGTACCAAATATTAAGTTCTGTTTTTTCTGATGTTAAAAATACTTAGGGTCATGCAATAAAAAAAAATTTTAGTATTTAAAAATCATACAATGTGATTTTGGGTTTTTTTTTTAAAAGTTTTTTTTTTTTTTCCCCCCCGGGTTTTTCACAGTTGAAGTGTACCTATAAAAAAAATTACCCCTTTTACATTTTGTAAGTACAAAAAACCTGAAAAAAATCGGCGGGTTGTTTTTAAAATTTACTTGTTCCCCCCAAATGTATTTTTGTTATGACCGGGTTTTCTGGTTTCAAGAAATTCAGTATGAAATTTTTTAAATATTTTAACAGTTAGATGGGGAGTTTTTTTAAAGATTTAATATTCCCAGTCCCAGTTTCACTTTGGAACAAGCGGTCCCGGTTTTGTAGTTTTTGTCTTTCTAAAAGGGAACTTACATAAAAAAAATCTTAGTTTATAAATGGTTTTCAGAGCAAATTTCCCCACCAAACATTTCCCAAAACCATTATTAAATGTCTCCCCCTCGCCCCCATTTTAGGATACCCTATATGGGTACGGTTGAACCCCTATTCAGGTTTTTTCCATGTACTTTTCTAAGATTAGAAACCAGGGGCCTCCCAGCTCTTGGCCCAAAAACCTTCTGGCACCCACCCAGGGGACAGAAATAAATCCCAGGGGAATGTATTTCACCCTTTCCAAAAACCCTTTGCAGCTCTCAATTTTCCAAAAACAAAAAACTAATACTTTTAAAAATTTTTAAAATATCGTATTAATGGGCATTTTAAAAATTTCAAATTTTGAAAGAACTTTTCAAAACCATGCTAGGAAACCCACATCCGTTAAGGAGGGGTGTAAAACTAATTTTAGCTCAGGGCCCCCATGGGGGAAAAAAATTCTATTCCCAAGTGGGCGGACAGGAAAAATCGGGAAATAAAAAATTTAAAAAAAAAACAACTTCAGATTTTTTTTCCTTTTTTTTAATTTCCCCTTTAAAACATAAAAACTTTTAAAAGGGGACCCTTTGGGGGGACATTTGGGGTCCAAAAATAGTACAAGAACGAAAAATCACTATTTGGGCCTTAAAACACGTAAAGTTTTTTAAAAATTTCCCTAAAAAAAAAAGAAAAACAAAAACAAAATTTGGCCTCCGTAAATTAACAGAACTTTTCACAGATCAAAAAAAATATCAGGGTGTAAGAAAAAAGAGTCAAGAATAGGTTAAAATATACAATAAAATAAAAAAATTAAAAAAAATAGCCATCAACTAAAACTATAAACAAAAAAGCTGGAGCCTGGGACATTTCCCAAAGCACAACATCCTATTAAATCTAAAACACCAAGTTATTTGAAAGTTTGAGGACAAAGAACCCACAAACAAAATTGCACGGTTTGGCCAAGGCGGCCCTTCTCCTTGTTCGGCAGGGTTGGGCGGTCGTCGTCTCGGAGTATACTGCCACCGTTCGATTTTCATTTTTGATTTTTTGTCTGTTTGTCCCCCCTGTTTAGTGTTTAGTGTCTTTGGGCCCCCTTTTTTAGTTCCCGTGTGTTAGGTAGGTTTGTGGAAATTTGTTCTACTGTGTGGTTGTTTTGGGCCCTCTTTATTTTTCTCTCTTATTTCGGTTGAAAAATAGAGATCCTGCATTTTGTGCACACTTCTTTGGAAAAGTTTAGTGTGCGTTTGTTTTCCCCTTGGGGCCCTTTTTTCCCGGGTTTTTGGGGGTTTTCTAGGATTCCTAAAAACCTTTGGATTTTACTCTGGCCCGCGTGTGATTCCAACCCCCCAAAACTCCCTCGCAAAATGCCTCAGTGATTACAGAATATATCACGATCACAAAACTTTTCAGGGTGTCATTTCTCGGGCAGAAAGTAGATAAAAAAATGAAATCCGTTCCCAAACAAGGCAAAAACCCACAGAGTCAAAAATAGGTTTAAATATAAAAATAAAATAAAAAAAAATTTAAAAAAATAGCCATCAACATAAAAACTATAAAAAAAAATCGAAAGCGTTGCTAAAAACTCCCGTAAAGCCCCGTTATTTTACCTTTAAACCCGCTTCATGTCTGCAATTTTGGGTGGCACCCTTTTTCAGACGGGGGAAGTGAGCTACCCCCCCGGCAAGTTGCGTCTCCACAATGACGTTTAAACTTAAAAAAACGTAGCTTTTAATACTGCTGAAAAACTTTTTTCCCCCCTTAGCGTTTGTTAAAGGTTATTCGGTGTTTCGTAACATCCACCAAAAAAAGCAAGCCCTGCCCCATTTGCGGAAAAAAATTCAAACACTGGTTTGCCCTTTTTTTTCCCGAACTTTCAATTTTTTCTCGTAAACAAAGAAAGCCTCAGCACAGCACCTCCGCTTAACCACTTACCCCCGTGTGGTATGGCGGGCCCAAAATGTGGTCTTTCTCTCTGAGAAGGCTGTCAAACTGACGGGATTCAGGCTTTGGATCGGATGAAATTAACATTTGGATGACCCCCTCATATCCTTTTTAATGACTTTCAAAAAAAAAAGCCTCCTGGTCAAAAAAACGTGAAAAATCAAAAAAAGTGTCCCCATTTTCAGATTGCACTTTTCTCTGAAAATTTTTCACCGCCTGCTTTTTTTCCCGATCATTTGGGGCGCACCTCTGTAGCCCAAACAGACAGCGCAGGACCGTCCACTCCGACCCTGTCCGCGCGCCGACTAGTGCGGTAAAAAAATCACTGCTGTCGTTTTATCTGGTCATCGGCAACAATCCACAACTCCTTCGTTGACGGTCCCCAATGTGTCATCGACTCCGCGATGAAAATGCCAGTTGTTGCACCGTCTGGTATTTGTCGTTAAGCTTTCATCATTGCAACCGAAACACGCAATATGACTTTACGTTTTGCTTCCCCTGGCTGTCCAATCCACTGAAAGATCGAAAATCCTGTCTGCAACGTGTTTCCTTGTCAGGCTGATGATTTGCAAAGCCTGCCCGCTTTTTCAGGGCACACAATCTCCCGCTGCCTTCATCATGCTGTTTTTACAATTCACGCCTCACTATGGTTTTTGAAGCCACGCGATTTCATTAGCATGAGGTATCTAGCTTTCACTGCAGCGTCACTGATGTCCTCGGCTGTGGATAACACAACTGCTGTTTTTTTGAAAGAAAAACCCCAGACAGTTCATTCACCTCTTCATCATCTTCGCTGTCCTGAAAAGTGTGTCATAATTGGTCGGCATGAAGACTTCACAGAGTGGCGACGAAGGTTATTTCTTTCAGCACTGCAACATGCTCTGAACCACACCAAACATACAAGCTTTCCCATTCAATTCCAGTGAATAAATAGGATGACAATTTTTTCTGGAAACACTCTGCAACTCTGTGTCCACTTTCTCTTTTTTGGACAGAGAACATATTGGGCAATGAGGGGTGCCAAAGCACATAATGTTAAAAGTAAGAAGCCGTAATAAAATATTGAGGGCAAAACCAAGTACTCCTTGGCTGCACGTGCTTGAACCTACTTGCTCTGCCCCGGTATAAACAGTTTGCTTGCTTAATCACAATTGCTATTGCGCCATCCAGTGACGCAATTGGAACAGCAGTTTATTTTATTGAAAAATTGCAGCACATTTTTATACTTACAAAATTATTACTATTTTTTTTGTTCATTTTTTTTTTTATAATCTCTCGCGGGCCGGATTGGGGGGCCGGATAACCCGTTTGCGGGCCTGATCCGGCCCTGGGGCCGGAACGTTTGACACCCCTGCGTTAAGGTATTATCAACGTTTGGTAAAGGTTTGATGTGTTATTTTTATGTCAAACTGAGTAAACCTGGTAACTATTTTAACAAGTCACATAGCTAGATACTTTGTGTTTGTCTGAATGGATGTACATAATTTCCTCAAGGTGATTTCATAAAGAATCCATTTATTTTAGATTTCCGAGTTTGTTTTGCATTTTTGGTTTTGTGTCAAATTAACGAGCTGGTAAAATGGCGGCGCCCACTCGTCAGCGTCAATGGACTTCAGTGCAGCAGAGGGAGACAATTTCACAGTCGCACTACTGTTTTGAAGCTGAATGTAATGATTATCAGTTTTCTACGTGTACTAATATTCAGACACATTCAGTTGTTTCTGTATTTATCGATAAATACAATTGGTTTTTGATTGAAATAATACAGTGAAGACCAGGTTATTCAGGAACATAGTACATAGTCTCGCCTAAAACAAACAGTGACCTTGTACTAAATGGCTTTTTTCATTTATGCATTTACAGTACCAGTCAAAAGTTTGGACACACCTACTCATTCAAAGGTTTTAATTACATTTTACTATTTTCTACATTGTAGAATAATAGTGAAGACATTTAAACTATGAAATAACACATGGAATCATGTAGTAACCAAAAAAGTGTTAAACAAATCAAATATATTTTAGATTTTAGATTCCTCAAAGTAGCCACCCTTTGCCTTGATGACAGCTTTGTAGAATCTTTGTAATCAACAATGTAGAAAATAGTAAAAATAAAGAAAAATCCTGGAAAGAGTAGGTGTTCTAAAACTTTTGACTGGTTCTGTATGTGAATTTGGGAAGAATCTGCTATAGGTTAAGTACCGGCACCTCAAATATCTAGTGCTTGAGCTCCTGTTCCTCTTATAGAATGTTAGCTCAACAGTATTGTGGAGCTCCTGCACCTAAATATAAACAGTACCGGCACCTATTTCAGTCCAAGTCAAGAACTGAATTAGATAATTTAACAAGAAGAAATATAATATATTTTTAGAGAATAAAGAAATGCCAGAACTGTCAAGACACTAACTTTTTGTGTCTGTTTCTCATTGTTACTACAGGACGACTAGAATTAAATCTGAGGCCGGTAACATCAATAGTGAGGACAAACCCAGCCTGCCTCTCTCCTTCCACACTGAGTCCAAACCTACAGTCACTGGGTCCTGATTGTGACAGTGGAGCCCAGTTTGCACTGCAGGATCCACAGATGGCATCAGTGAAGCTGGAAGACTGCAGTCAAACACTGGAGCTGAATGTCAACATTAAAGATGAAGAAGAGGAGGAGAAGATTGGGAAATCTGTTTCTCAGGGTAAGAGCAGGTTCTATCTAATTAAGTTTGTTCCAACTTCTCACTGTGCATGAAAAGTTGCAGTTGAACTGTTTCATGATGATCTGTTTGTATGAAAAGGTAGATGTTATTTCATGCTACTGACACTTACATGGTTTGACACCAGTATTGCCAGCATTTGTTTTATTCACTGGGCTATCTGGAGTGCTCAGAGAGTAGACTAAAGAAGTGAAGTAGACAAACTGCCAATGTTTTAAAGTTCTATTAAATGAGTCTGTGTACTTACTAACCCTTGTGATAGTGAGTGGAGGATGACACTAACCCTTGTTAGTTATTCAGGTACTCTGTAACATCCACCATAAATGCAAGGTCCTGCATCCATTCTGCGGAATGAAATTCTAACACCTTGAGTGTAGGATGATATGGCTTCTACATCTGCATTGCTTGCTCTTTGGGGTTTTAGGCTGGGTTTCTATAAAGCACTTTGTGACAACTTCTGATGTAAAAAGGGCTTCATTAAATACATTTGATTGACATGTATATCACACCAACTGACTGGTTCTTCTGATGTTGTTCAGTCAGGATATTCCGTCACGTACTCCTTCTAAGATTAGCACCAGTGGCCCCCCAGCTATCTTGGCCCGCATACCTTCTGGCACCCACCAGTGACAGAAATAAATACATGGAATGTACGGTGGGGAGAACAAGTAGTCCTCTGTAGTGTGGTCCTCTGAAGCTCAGCTGGTAGAGCACGGCGCTTGTAACGCCAAGGTAGTGGGTTCGATCCCCGGGACCACCCATACACAAAAAAAAAAATGTATGCACGCATGACTGTAAGTCGCTTTGGATAAAAGCGTCTGCTAAATGGCATTATTATTATTATTATTATTATTATTATTAAGTATTTGATACACTGCCGATTTTGCAGGTTTTCCTACTTACAAAGCATGTAGAGGTCTATAATTTTTATCATAGGTACACTTCAACTGTGAGAGACGGAATCTAAAACCAAAATCCAGAAAATCACATTGTATGATTTTTTAAGTAATTAATTTGCATTTTATTGCATGACATAAGTATTTGATACATCAGAAATCAGAACTTAATATTTGGTACAGAAACCTTTGTTTGCAATTACAGAGATAATACGTTTCCTGTAGGTCTTGACCAGGTTTGCACACACTGCAGCAGGGATTTTGGCCCACTCCTCCATACAGACCTTCTCCAGATCCTTCAGGTTTCGGGGCTGTCGCTGGGCAATACGGACTTTCAGCTCCCTCCAAATATTTTCTATTGGGTTCAGGTCTGGAGACTGGCTAGGCCACTCCAGCACCTTGAGATGCTTCTTACAGAGCCACTCCTTAGTTGCCCTGGCTGTGTGTTTCGGGTCGTTGTCATGCTGGAAGACCCAGTCACGACCCATCTTCAATGCTCTTACTGAGGGAAGGAGGTTGTTGGCCAAGATCTCGCGATACATGGCCCCATCCATCCTCCCCTCAATACGGTGCAGTCGTCCTGTCCCCTTTGCAGAAAAGCATCCCCAAAGAATGATGTTTCCACCTCCATGCTTCATGGTTGGGATTGTGTTCTTGGGGTTTACTCATCCTTCTTCTTCCTCCAAACATGGCGAGTGGAGTTTAGACCAAAAAGCTCTATTTCTGTCTCAACAGACCACATGACCTTCTCCCATTCCTCCTCTGTATCATCCAGATGGTCATTGGCAAACTTCAGACGGGCCTGGACATGCGCTGGCTTGAGCAGGGGAACCTTGCGTGCGCTGCAGGATTTTAATCTACGACGGCGTAGTGTGTTACTAATGGTTTTCTTTTGAGACTGTGGTCCCAGCTCTCTTCAGGTCATTGACCAGGTCCTGCCGTGTAGTTCTGGCTGATTCCCTCACCTTCCTCATGATCATTGATGCCCTACGAGGTGAGATCTTGCATGGAACCCCAGACCGAGGGTGATTGACCGTCATCTTGAACTTCTTCCATTTTCTAATAATTGTGCCAACAGTTGTTGCCTTCTCACCAAGCTGCTTGCCTATTGTCCTGTAGCCCATCCCAGCCTTGTGCCGGTCTACAATTTTATCCCTGATATCCTTACACAGCTCTCTGGTCTTGGCCATTGTGGAGAGGTTGGAGTCTGTTTGATTGAGTGTGTGTGGACAGGTGTCTTTTATACAGGTAACGAGTTCAAACAGGTGCAGTTAATACAGGTAATGAGTAGAGAAAAGAGGGGCTTCTTAAAGAAAAACTAACAGGTCTGTGAGAGCCGGAATTCTTACTGGTTGGTAGGTGATCAAATACTAATGTTATTCAATAAAATGCAAATTAATTACTTAAAAATCATACAATGTGATTTTCTGGATTTTTGTTTTAGATTCCGTCTCTCACAGTTGAAGTGTACCTATGATAAAATTACAGACCTCTACATGCTTTGTAAGTAGGAAAACCTGCAAAATCGGCAGTGTATCAAATACTTGTTCTCCCCACTGTATATCACACCAACTGACTGGTTCTTTTGATGTTGTTCACACAGGAGACCATGTTGAGACATTCTCTACATTCAGCAAGCAACAGCAGGAAGATCACAGAGCTAAGAGGTCTCACCACTGCCCACATTGTGAGGAGATTTTCCCAATTCTGTCAAAGTTAAAAATACACCTACAAATACACACAGGAGAGAATCTGTATTCCTGTACTGACTGTGGGAAGAATTTCACAACATCAAAGGCTCTGACAGTACATCAGAGAGTGCACATAGAAGAGAAGCCTTACTCCTGCTCTGACTGTGGTGCAAGTTTCTCTCTACTGGGCAACTTAAAAACACATGAACGTATACATACAGGAGAGAAGCCTTACTCCTGCTCTGACTGTGGGGCAAGTTTCTCTCTACTGGGCAACTTAAAAACACATGAACGTATACATACAGGAGAGAAGCCTTACTCCTGCTCTGACTGTGGGGCAAGTTTCTCTCAACTGGGGAGCTTAAAAACACATGAACGTATACATACAGGAGAGAAGCCTTATTCCTGCTCAGACTGTGTAAAATGCTTCATAACATCAACTGAGCTAAAACGTCATCAGAGAACACACACAGGAGAGAAGCCTTACTTCTGCTCTGACTGTGGGGCAAGTTTCTCTCAACTGGGGAGCTTAAAAACACATGAACGTATACATACAGGAGAGAAGCCTTACTCCTGCTCTGACTGTGGGTCAAGTTTCTCTAAACTGGCCAACTTAAAACAACATGAATGTATACATACAGGAGAGAAGCCTTACTCCTGCTCTGACTGTGGGAAGAGTTTCTTTCGACTGGGCAACTTTAAAAGGCATGAACGTATACATACAGGAGAGAAGCCTTACTCCTGCTCTGACTGTGGGGCAAGTTTCTCTCGACAGGAAAGCTTAACATTGCACCAAAGGATGCACACAGAAGAGAAGCCTTACTCCTGCTCTGGATGTGGGAAGAATTTCTCACAGTTAAAACTGTTAAAACTACATGAACGTATACATACAGGAGAGAAGCCTTATTCCTGCTCAGACTGTGTAAAATGCTTCATAACATCAAATAAGCTAAAATGTCATCAGAGAACACACACAGGAGAAAAGCCTTACTCCTGCTCTGACTGTGGGTCAAGTTTCTCTCAACTTGGCAACTTAAAACAACATGAACGTATACACATACAGGAGAGAAGACTTACCACTGATCTAAAAACAACAGATAAGTATACATAAGAAGTGGTAGTGGTCAAAGACAAGACCACAGAGGGGAGCCCACTGTATATAGCCAAGCTACCATTGACTAGGTATTGGCACCCCATGTATATAGCCAAGCTATCATTGACTAGGAATTGGCACCCCATGTATATAGCCAAGCTACCATTGACTAGGTATTGGCACCCCATGTATATAGCCAAGCTACCATTGCTCATCATGTATTAATTCCTTGTGCTACAAACAGGAGAGAATCCTTACTTCTGCTCTTAACATGGCAAGAGTTTCTCCCGATTGGCAACGTAAAAACACACCAACGGTTACACACTGGAGAGAATACTTATTACTGCACTGACTGTGAGACGAGATTCTACAGATTGGGCAATTTAAAAGACACCAACGTATACATAAGAAGTGGTAGTGGTCAAAGACAAGACCACAGATGGGACTCCATCCTAGATCTGATCAACACAACCCACTGTACTTGCTCCTCTCAGATCCAGTGATCACAAATGTCTGCTGTTCTCTCCAAACACAACATCAGGAGGGAGACGAGAGGTGCAGCGGAAAAAAGGACATCTGGTAACCCAGAACAGAGAGGAGACCTTTGCACGATGTATGGCCAGTACTGACTGGTCTGCCATATATGAGGTGGAGAGCATCGATGCAAAGGTGGAGACGCCTGCATTCAAACTGCACTTGATGTATGCATGCCAATAAGAAATAAGAAAACAACAACACTGGACAAGCCCTGGATGGCTGAAAGAATAAAGGCTGCCATCAGGAAAATACAGAATATTTTCAACAGATGGTTAGAAACAATGACATGGAGAAAATACAGAAACACAGTGCAAATGATTATCAAGGAAGCAAAGACAAGCTACTACAAAACTGAAATCCAGGACTTAAAGAAGAAAAACCCTAAGGATGGTGGGGACTTCATTAACAAAGACTGGGACCAAAGAAACACAGGAGGGAGAATACAGGTCAAGGAATTGAAGACGACAACGTGGCTGATGTTTTGAATGGCTTCTTTGCTGAGGCATGGACCTGCTGATGAGTCCAAAGCCTGATGTGTCCAAAAGGATCATCTCCAGAGGTGGAGCAGTCCAACCACAGCTCCCTTCACTGTAGAGCAGGTGAGAACAGGCTGCAGTGCACCTGGTGAAGGACATGCACACTCTTGACCATCCACTGAATGACCTGCTCCCTCCAAGAAGAGGTAACTGCACCACCAGGCTCCTGAGAAACAGCCACAAACTGTCCTGTCTAACTGCCCGTACAAACCGCCTGCGAAACGCAACTCTACCCACTGCTTTTTTTAAATAACATTTTAATATTTCAATTTCCATCATGAAAAATGTCCTGTAATGTTTAATAAATAATAAATGTCCTGGTGAATACTTTCAGATTGCACTGTATATAGCCAAGTTATTATTGACTAGGTATTGGCACCCCATGTATATAGCCAAGCTATCATTGACTAGGTATTGGCACCCCATGTATATAGCCAAGCTATCATTGACTAGGTATTGGCACCCCATGTATATAGCCAAGCTATCATTGACTAGGTATTGGCACCCCATGTAGATAGCCAAGCTACCATTAATCATCATGTATTAATTCCTTGTGCTACAATCTTTTTCCTATTATTATAATTGTTGTATTGTGTTCTCTATTGTTGGTCAACATTTCACTGTTATTCTACACCTGTTGTTTACCAAACATGTCACAATTAAAATGAAATGACTTTGTGTTTATTTACTCTTCTAAAACTATACTGAAAAAATATATAAACTTGATGTGTAAAGTGTTGGTCCCATGTTTCATGAGCTGAAATAAAAGATCCCAGAAATGTTCCATATGCACAAAAAGCTTATTTCTCTCAAATTTGGTGCACAATTTTGTTTCCATCTCTGTTAGTGAGCATTTCTCCTTTGCCAAGATAATCAATCCACCTGACAGGTGTGGCATATCAAGAAGCATGGTCATTACACAGGTGCACCTTGTGCTTGGTACAATAAAAGGCCACTCTGAAATGTGCAGTTTTGTTACACAACACAATGCCACAGATGTCTACATTTTGAGGGAGTGCGCAATTGTCATGCTGACTGCAGGAATGTTCACCAGAGCTGTTGCCAGATAATTTAATGTAAATTTCTCTACGGAGAATTTGGCAGAACGTCCAACTGGCTTCACAGCCGCAGACCACATGTAACCGTGCAAGCCCAGGACCACCACATCTGGCTTCTTCACCTGCAGGATCATCTGAGATCAGCCACCCGGACAGCTGATGAAACTGAGGAGTATTTATATCTGTAATAAAGCCCTTTAGTGGGGAAAAATCATTATTCTTGGTTGATGGGTGGGTGGGCCATATTAGATCAGACAGTATGAATGGTTCTTATGGTTGTATTCAGTTCTTCCATATTAGATCAGACAGTATGAATGGTTCTTATGGTTGTATTCAGTTCTTCCATATTAGATCTGACAATATGAATGGTTCTTATGGTTGTATTCATTTCATTACATTTCAGTCATTTAGCAGACGCTCTTATCCAGAGCGACTTACAGGAGCAGTTAGGGTTAAGTGCCTTGCTCAAGAGCACATCGGCAGATTTTTCACCTAGTCAGCTCTGGATTTCGAACCAGCGACCCTTTGGTTACCGGCCCAAAACTCTTAACCGCTAGGCTACCTGCCCTATGCATAGTCCCTTGTACAGGGGATTTACACAAGCTGTATGTGTAAAGTGAGTGAGTCTGTGTCTATAGCGGTGCCGTCTCTCTCTTTCTCTCAGTTCTTCCATATTAGATCTGACTGTATGAATGGTTCTTATGGTTGTATTCAGTTCTTCCATATTAGATCTGACAGTATGAATGGTTCTTCTGGTTGTATTCAGTTCTTCCATATTAGATCTGACTGTATGAATGGTTCTCTTATGGTTGTATTCAGTCTTTCCATATTAGATCTGACAGTATGAATGGTTCTTCTGGTTGTATTCAGTTCTTCCATATTAGATCTGACAGTATGAATTCTTATGGTTGTTATTCAGTTCTTCCATATTAGATCTGACAGTATGAATGGTTCTTCTGGTTGTATTTCAGTTCTTCCATATTAGATCTGACTGTATGAATGGTTCTTATGGTTGTATTCAGTTCTTTCATATTAGATCTGACTGTATGAATGGTTCTTATGGTTGTATTCAGTTCTTCCATATTAGATCTGACTGTATGAATGGTTCTTATGGTTGTATTCAGTTCTTCCATATTAGATCTGACAGTATGAATGGTTCTTATGGTTGTATTCAGTTCTTCCATATTAGATCTAGTGTATAAACCTCTAATTAGCTACTTACAAGCCACAACACACATGTCAAGTTGCTGTAGAACTGTTTCATGTATGTGAAAATATATGTAATCAAAACTACTGGATATCTTTAGAAGGAAAGTTGTTATACAATTTTCTTACACTGAGAATGTGGAATAGTTTTTGTAGGTCGGCAGGATAAACACTATATTTTATCCCTATTAAGATTTAAGCTTGCAAAATGTAAAGGGGTGTGTAGACTTTCACTGTGACTGTATACGTACCATTGACTTGCAATGGATTTGTGCAACAAATGCTAAAAAGTTAGCAGTTATAACAATAGTAGATAAAACAATATATGCCCAGGACTATATTGAGGGACAGACTGTTGAAATGCCCAGTTGATTATGTAAACAGTCTTGTAGAACTCTGGCATTGATGGTCCATCTGAGGGTGAGTCATTGATATGAATGCTCAGAGTAAAAGAGCTGTGAACTCACCTGTGATGGCCCACGTCTACCACAACCTTTTCCTATTGTGTTTGTAAGCACCACAGCATTTTAGGCAGCCATTGTTCAAAATGTGTTCATACATACAGTACAATGGAGAGGCGTGTGGAATGAACAGGGGAGAACCAGGAGTTTTGATCTCTGACTTCTATTTAGGACTGGGATCCCTCTGTGGGCCGGGCTTTTCAGAATATCTCTCAATTCTCTTTTAAACATGCTAGAAACCTAAAGGACAGCCTAGTAAGAGCAGATGAATATGTTCCCCCTCAGCATTTCCTATCCACCCTCCCCTCAAATCATTGTGAGAACTGTAATGTGATGACCAAGGGGATTTCTTTCTTCACCCTCATACTGAAATAAAATGTATGTCATGGGTAGAATTCCTGTAAAACAAAATGTGTGGTATATTTCCTGATGTGCCCATGTGGCTATTATTATGTTGGAAAGTCTAAGAGAAATTTGAAAGTTGAAAGAGCAACTCCCCTGCAGGGTTGCCAACAAATTTTCAGGGGAAGTTGTTAGAGGCAGGTCAATTTGTTGCTAAAAGTCGCTAAATTACGTTGTGATGTCATCACGTGATGACATCATTACATTTTAGTCATTTAGCAGACGCTCTTATCCAGACCGACTTACAGTTAGTGAGTGCATACATTTTTCGTTATAACATCAAATTGCGTCATGACGTAGAATACACAATAACGTTATTCAAATTGACTGGCCATCTTGCCTACAAATATTATTTGACATTTGTTAGTTTAGACTTGTTTGTTTATTATCACATATTTTTATTTGTAAAAGTAATTTGAAACGCAACACATTTATATGATCAGATATTTAAAATTTTAAACACAACACATTGAATTATTGAACAATTACACATTATTGAACAATTACATTTTATTTATTTTCTTATTAACTAGTAAACTTACACATTCTGAACAATTATAGTCTCAAGCAGTGTATTGGTAGTTAGTTAACATGCTACCTGACTGATCAACAATTATAGGTACAAGCTAATAACAAGGTATACAGTGAGGGGAAAAAGTATTTGATCCCCTGCTGGTTTTGTACGTTTGCCCACTGACAAAGACATGATCAGTCTATAATTTTAATGGTAGGTTTATTTGAACAGTGAGAGACAGAATAACAACAAAAAAAATCCAGAAAAACGCATGTCAAAATGTTATAAATTGATTTGCATTTTAATGAGGGAAATAAGTATTTGACCCCCTCTCAATCAGAAAGATTTTCTGCCCCAAGGGGGGCACTTACCCTGCGACTTAAAAAAACGCCCCTTTTCTAAAAAACAACATTTCATTAAATAACTAAAAAAGTGTAAACTGTAGCAATTTATTTCCCTTTATAGTTTATTAGCCTAAGCAATGACCTTCAGGCACATAACCTTCAGCCACATAAATTCTAAGGGGGGGCCCCCCCCCCCCCCCCCCCCCCCCCCCTTTATAGTTTATTAGCCCTACCCTTCATCCACATAAATCCCCCCCCCCCCCCCAAATGTTGCTTTTTTGTGTCAGCAATTAGACATTGTTCTTAGGGGGGGCGAGTTACCCCCTAGTACCCTATCGCCAGTCTCCTCTAGGTACATAGGATGGCTACTTCCCAACCAGAACCCTGGCCTGATGCGAACGTGAGTAGATTACGTTTGAAAACAACGGTCGGCCATCTTGGAGACAGTCTCTACCTCTTACACCTCAGTGGTCAGGCGGGCACCATTCTTCAGATAAAGAAAAAAGCGCTAAAAACTGTGCTGTCAAGACAATAGCTGTGTGTCCGTTTCAAATGTATTACTACAGTTATGTAATAGCACGTTTCAACTTTCTAATTTAGAAAAAGAACATTTCATAACATGCTAGGTCACAAATACGTCAGGTATCATCAAGTTTGGTAAAGGGTTTTAGCTATGTGTTATTTTGTTGTCAAACCGAGTGAGTGAAGAAACGTGATAAAACCGAGTGAGTGAAGAACGTGATAAAACCTATTTTACAAGTCACATAGCTAACTAGAGACTTTGGGTTTGTCTGCGTGATTGAATGTACATCATTTCGTCAAGATAATTTAATAAATAATCAATTTTATTTGAGATTTCTGAGTTCGTTTACATCAACATACTTCACTGCAGACAGTGCGGATGCATTAGAGAGAGAAGTTGACGGTTGCACTACTATTTTGAAGCTGCCTGAATGTAATGTCCAGCCAGTTTCTACATGGTGTTGTAATCTAGGGTTGGGAACCGGTCAACCGAAAAAGAACGTCAAAATGAACCGAAACTAAAGTGTTCTATACTTTTCAGTAATAGCCAGTTATTTTAAAAGCATAGAATCCAGGTAATAACCTTATTTTTACTTTCCTGGCATTGTTCTCCAGTCCCACAAAAATCGCACAACCAGGTAACAAGGAATGTAACTGAGAACATTTGTAACATTCCCCGTAAGTCTTCCAGAGGGTACTGAATGTCTAGCCCGTTTGGGACATTACAGGCACATTCATAACGTTTTCTAATAAGTATTATAGAGGTTATAAATATCTCCCACGGTCGCTATACGGACATCATGGCAACTTTAAAAATGTTCCTTGGTAGTCCATGAAAGGTTCTGAATATCATGTTATTTTGGAGATATCCTAGGAACTGTCGTGTCGCGTCGGCTACAGGTGCTCTTGCTGTAAAACAAAGGAGTCTGCCTATGCTGCCCTTTGATTAGAAAGTCTTTATTCATTATCACAAGCTTACAGCATAAGTTTACAGACACGCGTTGTCTGGAGAGCAGTGGCCTCGAATTATAATAACCGCTCTGGGGTTTATTGTCTAAAAAACCCTTCTTATATAGACAATACCAAAATAAGGGTTACCCTCTTTTGGCCAAATCACCAGTCTCCCACTCGGGCGTCACCCTCCAAGCGGCACATTTCAACTAACATCATAAAAACATCCATCCCCTCTGGCCTGAACAACCAACATTCCATTTCGTCATGAAAAAACATTTAGCACCATCCATAATCTTAATACACTACAGAACATTTCATAACATTACATTTAGAGCTATGGTTTTTTGTCTTCATGTAACGTTACAATCAGAAATGATAGAAAGACATTTTGTAAACGTCGTCTGTAAGTCAAGTGGTGTTACACTGGTAACGTTGTCTTTCTAAGTGTGTTGAACATTTTTTACGTTCAAATAAAGACTTTGGGATCCCAAGAAAATTGGGGGCCACCCAAAAAAGGGAAGTGGATCCAGTTTTTCCCCTTTCCGCAAAAATTATTTTTCCAAAATTCTCCCCCGGATTTTTTTAAAAAAATGATAAAAAAATTTTAAAATTAATTTTAAAACCAGTATGGGGCCTAGGGAAGAGGGAACGAAAAACCTAAAAAAAATTATTTTATATTAATTAATTTATGAATTTTAGCCTATAAAAAATACAAATTTAATTTTTTAACAAATCAAAAAAGGGCAGCTGCAGTGGGTGGGGGCCCCGGGGGGGGACATTTCATCCGGGAATATTCCTTTAAAACTCCTTTTCCCCGTAATTGAAAATTTATAGAAGGGGTGTGGAAACAAAACAATACTGAGGCGGGAAACCCAAAAAAAGAAAAAACCTTTACAGTACAATTTGGGTTTAAAAAGTGAAAAAAAACACGGGCTGAACAGCGAAGAGGGCCATTGACCCCCGGACTGACCAAAAACCACGGGTTCATTTTGGGAAAAGTTTTTACGAAAGGTAATTTACCCGGGGCGTTTTTTTAACTTTTTAAAACCCAAAGGGTAATTATTTGGTACTCCCAGCCCCCCAGAAAAAAGACTTTTTGGATGATTTTAAGGCTATCTAACTAGGAGGAAAGCTTCCCAGTTACTAATTGGGGCCATTTGGCTAAAAGATATTTTAAACCCTAGCAAAGGGAAATTGGATAGTGCCGCGTTTTAACCACAGCCTGTGGTTACAGGGTTGAGAAATGGGTTTTTTAGGCCCTGGAAAAAACAACTTTGGGGTTTTTAAATACAAAAAAGCACGAAAAAACTTTATATAATTGCTGCTACGGCTTGATACTTTTTTTTATTTAAAGGGGCTGCCCTAAATTAAACAATCCAGATAATGAAAAAAGGGAATTTTTTCGTTCATAACACAACATTATTCAAATGGGCCTTTCGTGTCCCCGGATAGGGGCCCGAGAAACTGTAGTCATTTTCTTTCCTCATTTAAGGGTTTTGATTCAAAGGGGTGGATATTATGGGTAAGGGCCCTTTGGGGAGTAGAGATTTTAAAGTTCTTTCCCAAATTTAATTTTCTTAAATGTTCTAAAGATTGGGAAAAAACTTCAAAAAAAGGGTTAAAAACCCATGTGTTTCTAACTGGGGTTTTTCCTTTTTTAAAGGAAAAAAGGTTTAAGGGAGTTCAAAATTTAATTTTTTACTGTATGGAAGGGGCCATTGTCATATCATTTTTTCAAACCAAAATTTTTAGATGTTAAAAACCCCCCGGTGTAACACGGAGGTTTGAGTAATTCAAGAAAGAAAGAATTTTCAATAAAAATTTTTAAAAAATTTTCAAGGGGGGAAAACCCCAAACCCTTAAAAAAAAAAGGGTAGGGGGAAGGGGAAATCAATGGGCAATGAAAAAGGGGTCCGGTTTATCAGGCCCGTTCCCGACACCAAAAGGGGAAAAATTTCCAAATTTTACGAAAACTGGGGCAAACAAAAATTGAGTTTAGGGGCAGTGAAAGTTTTAGGGGAAATGGAAGGTAAACCCCCCAAGACTGCCCCAAACATGGGTGAGGGGAAAAGTCAGATGGGGGAAAATCCCGGGGGAGTAGGGGTTTTAATCCTCCAAAAGGGCTGCCCCAACCCCAAAGCTGAGGGAAGGGGTTTTAGTGGTGGAACTCCCGGGAAAATAGGGGTACTCCTTTCCCAAAAGCCACCCCCAGTGAAAATAGATTCAGAGAAATGAAGCCAATGCTGGTTTTGGGAATTCAGGGGGGAAAACTTGGGCTCTTTTTTCTTTTTTCCTTTTGGGGCCCCCTTTTTTTTTTTTTTTTCCCCCCTTTTTTTTTTCCCCCCCCCTTTTTTCCCCCCCCTTTTTTTCCCCGGGTTTTTCCTTTTTTTTTTTTCCCTTTTCCCCCCCCTTTTCCTTTTTTTTTCCCCCCTTTTTCCCCCCCCCCCCCTTTTTTTTTTTTTCCCCCCCCCTTTTCCCCCCCCCCCCTTTTTTTTTTTAAAAAAAACCCCCCCCCCTTTTTTTTTTCCCCCCCTTTTTTTTTTTTTTTCCCCCCCCCCCCGGGGGTTTCCCCTTTTCCCCCCCCCCCCCTTTCCCCCGGGGGGGGGGGGGGGTTTTTCTCCCCCCCCCCCCCCAAAACCCCTTTTCCCCCCCCCTTTTTTCCCCTCCCCCCCCCCCCCCCCCCCCTTTCCCCTTTTTTTTTTTTTCCCCCCCCCCCCCCCTTTTTTTTTTTCCCCCCCCCTTTTTTCCCCTTAAAAACCCCCCCCCCCCCCCCCAAAAAAAAAATTTTTTTTTTCCCCCCCCCCCCCCCCCCCCCCCTTTTTTTTTTTCCCCTTTTTTTTCCCCTTTTTTTCCCCCCCCTTTTTTCCCCCCCCCCCCCCCCCCTTTTTTTTTTTTTTTTTTTTAAATTTAAAAGGGGGGAAAAAAAAAAAAAAAAAAAATTGAAAAAAAAAGGGGCCCTTAAGGGTTCCCTTTTGCCCCCAAACCCCTTTTTTTAAAAAAAAATAAAAAAAAAAAAAAAAATTTTTTAAAAAAAAAACCAGAAAAAAAAAAATTAAAAAAAAAAAAAAAAAAATTTTGGGGAAGGGAAATTTTGGGGGGGGGAAAAAGGAAAGGGGGGAAAAAAAAAATTTTTTTTAAAAAGGGGGGGGAAAAACCCAAAAAAAAAAAAGGGGAAAAAAAAAAAAAAAATTTGGGGAGGGGGGGGGGGGGGGGGGTTTTTTTTGGGGGGCCCGGGGGGGGGGGTTAAGGGAAAAAAAATTTGGGGGGAAAAAAAAAATTTTTTTTAAAAAAAAAAAAGGGGGGGGGGGGGAAAAAAAAAAAATTTAAAAAGGGGTTTTTTCCGGGGTTTTTTTTGGGGGGGGGGGGAAAAAAATTTTTAATTGGGAAAAGGGGGGGGGGAAAAAAAAACGGGAAACCCTTTAATTAAAAAAAAAATTTTTTCCCCCCCCAAAAAAAAAGGGGGGGGGTTTTCGGGTTTTTTTTTTAAAAAAAAAAATTTTTTTGGGGTTTTTTTTTAAAAAATTTTTTTTTTTTCCCCCCCCCCAAAAAAAAAAAAATTTTTTTTTTGGGAAAAAATTTTTTTTTTAAAACTTTTTTTTTTGGGGAAAATTTCCCTTTTTTTTTTTTTAAAAAAAAATTTTTTTAAAAACTTTGGAAAAAAATTTTTTAAAAAAAAAAATTTTTTCCCTTTTTTTTTTTTAAAATTTTTTAAAAAAAAAAGTTTTTAAAAAAAAAAACCCTTTTTTTTTAAAAATTTTTTAAAAAAAAAAACCCCCCAAACACCGGGGATTGAATAATTGTACATTGGGGGTAGAGAAAAAGTGTATGCATAAAAAAAATTAAAGAGTAGCAGCAGCGAAAAAAGGGAGGGGGGGTTGGGGGGCAGTGCAAATAGCCCGGGTAGCCTGATTAGTTTTGGGATTTCTTGGCTTGGGGGGGGTTAGAAGCTGTTAAAAAGTTTTTTAGCTAGACTTGGACCCCGGCAGAGCCAGTGTTTTTGGGAAAGACCTAAACAAGGTACATCATTTTTAAAAGTTGATAACAAGCCTTTATTTTCTCAAAGTTCTTTTCCCTACCAACTGTAGGGAGAAAAGGAAAATCTGTTAAGGTGTACATAAAGTGGAAAAGGGTTTTTTTGGGCATCTGTGATATTCTCTGGAATTTGCAATGCAGAGGCTTGAGGCCTTGTGCCCCCAAAAGCCAGACGACAGTAAGTTTGGTTGTAGTTTTAGGGTAAAAAATTATTTTAGGGTAAAAAAATTGAATTTGTATGAATTTTATAGTTTTAAAAAACTTTCAAAGCACCAATAGAATAAAATTTACCATCTTTTTGCTTTATAGGTTATTAAAGTTTATTATACTTTGGTTTACTGTTAGAATTTTCCCCAAATACTTTGGTGTTTTAGGGTGAAACTGTATTTACAACAGTAGTGAAATCCCCATTTTCGGGGGGAAAACACAAGTGTGATGCCCTTTGTAAATCTATGTATTTGCCATCAAACTAAAAAGCATAAAAAAATAAATAAAAAGTTAGATTTTTTTTTTGTTGGGATTTTTTAACCCCCCGAGCTGAATCCCTTCACGTTTTGGGCTGGCGTTTCAAAAGCAAAGTTTGTCTTTAGTTTTTTTTTCTGTTTTTCAGTTGTCCCGTGGCAGCAGGAAGAAGCTGGCCAAGACAGAGACAAACAGGTTTTTAGCCATAAAAATATGATCTCGAAAATTGAAAGTAGAAAATTTTAAAAAAAGCATGATTTTTTTTCTTTTTTTTAGACCAAGAGTTTCCCATCCCTGCTTGATGAGCCGGGGCTTCTGAGATCCCTGGGAACTTTAAATTATATTTTTTTTGGGCCTTAGGGTTAAAAACATTTTGTTTTCTCTTTTTTTTTTTTTTTATTGTAAAACACCCAATTAAAATTTTTTGGGCTTTTCCAGGGGGGAAAACATGGGGGAAAAAAAGTATTAGTCAGCCCCCAAATTTGGTGAAAAAGTTCCCCCAAACTTAAAATGAGAGAGGGGGCCCGGGAAATTTTCATCATGGTTTACACGTAAAAACTATGCCCGAAAAAAATGAAAAAAAAAAATATCCGGGGAAAAATCCCCATTGTAGGATTTTAAAAAAATTTATTTGAAAAAAAAGGGGTGGAAAAAAAAGTTTTTTGGTAATAAAAAAAGTTTCTAAAAGGGTATTTTTCCCGGGGTAAAATTTTCCTTTTTAAAAAAAAAAGTGGGGGAATTTTTCCTGATTTTCCCCCAATTGGCTATTATAGTTGGAAAGTCAAAAGGAAAAAAAAATTAAAAAGTTAAAAAGAGAAAATTTCCCCTCAGGGTTGCCAAAACCAAATTTTTTCCGGGGGAAAAAAGTTGTTAAAAGGCGGGGCAATTTTTTGTTTAAAAATTTGGGCTAAATAAAGTGTATTTTTATAATGAAAAAACTGTTTTTTTCATTAGTAGAATCCCCACAATAAGTTCCCAAAAGGGGGGACGGGCCCACCCTCAGAAAAACAAAATATGTTTTGACTTTTGTTGTTTAGATTTTTTGGGTTTAAATTAAATCCCCATATTTTTTTTTGTAATTGAATTTTTAAAAAACCCAAACACATTTATAGATCAGTTTAAACTTTTTTTAAAAACAAAACCCAAAATTGAATTATTTAACAATTAAACTTTACACTTTATTAAAACAATTACATTTTATATGGAGAAGGGACAAATGACATGTTTGGGGGGGACACAGGAAAAGGGGGGCCCCGGAAAAACGGGGATTTTTAAGTTGGGGGTCCTCTGTAGTAAACCCTGGTTAGGGGGCACGGCTTTTTGTAACCCCAAAGGGAAAGGGGGTTGGGCCCCCCAGGACCCCCCCCCAAAAAAAAAAAAGGGTATCCCACGCATGACGGGAAAGGTCACTTTGGATAAAACCCGTCTGCTAAATGGCATTTTTTAAATTATTAAAGTTCCTTGGTTTTCCACTTTAAAACCAACAAAACATCATGGTCCAAAAAAAACACCAAGACATTTCGTGAAGGGGGCCCCGGGGGGAAATGCACTTTCCCTCTCAGGGGGGATGAAAAGTTTTGGCAGGGGCCCCAGATCATCAAAAGGGTTAAACGGGTTTTGCACCATCGAGAGCTTTCCTGCCCGGGTTGCCCCCACCGCCTGGTATTGGGTACTGCTTGGATCCCCACCCTAAAGGGGTTACAGCGAGTAGTGCGTACGGCCCAGGACATCACTGGGGCCCAGATTCCCGGGCCCTCCCGGGGCCCTTTTTAATAGGGGGGGGTGGGCAAGGGGGAAGGCCCCCAAAAAAATTTTCAAAAAACTCCAAGGGCAAAACCCCAAACTGATAGAAGCCCTTTGTTGTTTAAGGTAATGACTAAAGTATTCCCCCCCCGAAAAAAGTGTGAAAAAGTGTTTGAATTAAATAAAAAAAATAATCTGATATGGTTTGCTTAGTTGAAATAAAAAACCCAAAGGGATTGACTCAGTTTTTTTTCTATGCAAAACAGAGTGCCAAAGTGAAACCAAAAAACAGAAAACAGGATGTGAAACTAGACACTGAAAAAAAAAAAGTTTCCCCCCTAAGGTGAGGACAGGGAGGGGAGTTTGGGAGTTAACATATGGTTGTTTTAAAATGAATTTGCCCAGCAACAAGGGATTGTTCTTGGAAACCAGTAAAGGGGGGTCGTGTATGTGGACCTGATATGGAGGAAAACCCGAAAAACAACCACACGAAAAGCTGGGTGTGAAATAGATCCAGGAAGGGAAAAAATAGGGTTTTCTTGCAAGGGTAAAAGAGACATATATAGTTGTCAAATATGGGTAGGAGTTTCCCTTGGGGCCCCCTTAGGGGGGTAGTTTAAAAATAAAAAAAAATTGTGCATTTTATGATTTCAGAGCGTCATTTATTAAAAAAACTGATCTAAAGCAGAAAAAGGGACTTTGTTTAATTCATTA
>CM072220.1:77952892-77980384 GCA_036851935.1 Coregonus suidteri
GGCAACGCCCCGTAGCACCACGTCGTACCCCAAAAAGCGCTTCAAAAGCGGTCGTTTCCTCAACCATCACCCCGGGAAAAACCCACCCCCACCCCAATTCGTAACCACCAACATATCTACAGATATTGCAATTCAATCGCACTCCACACTGCCCTTCCCACCTGGGACAAAAGGAACACTATGTGAGAATGTGTCATGACAGTCAGTGTCAACACCATAGTGCCCACAAAGCCCATCCACTAAGCTAAGGACCCTGGGATAACCACCTTCTCTGTACTGGATCATATGATTCCTGATGGAGTCCCCAGGTAGGTAAGGGTAGGCAAACAACACATCTGCCACGCTGATACTCAACACGGGGGCCACTCAGTTTTTTTTTTTGGGGGGTGTGCCTAGTCCCCTCCTGTACTCCTTGTTCACCCACGGACTGCGTGGCCAGCAGCCCGATTTCCAACACCATCATTAAGTTTGCTTGACGACACAACGATGGTAGGCCTGATCACCGACAACGTTGAGACAGCATATAGGAGGAGGTCAGAGACGAGGCAGTGTGGCGCCAGGACAACAACCCTCGCCCTCAATGTGAGCAGAGACAAATGAGATGATCGTGGACTACAGGAAAAGGAAGGGCGAACCAAGCCCCCATTAACATCGACAGGGCTGTACGTGGGCGAGTCGCGAGTTTCAAGTTACTTGTTGTCAAATCTCCAACAAACTATCATTGGTCCAAACACACCAAGACAGTCGCTTGAAGAGGGCCCGACACCCTTTTGTTTTTTTTTTTTTTGTTTTCCCCCCCCCTCAGGAGAACTAAAAAGATTGGCATGGGTCCCCAGATCATAAAAAAGTTATACAGCTGCACCATCGAGAGCATCCTGACGCAGTTGCATCACCGCCTGGTATTTCAACTGCTCGGGCATCCGACTGTAAGGCGCTACAGAGAGTAGTGCGTACGGCCCAGTACATCACGGGCCAAGCTTCCTGCCATCCAGGACCTATATACTAGGCAGTGTCAGAGGAAGGCCCAAAAAAATTGTCAAAGACGCCAGTCACCCAAGTCATAGACTGTTCTCTGTGCTACCACATCGCGGCACGCGGTACCGGAGCGCCAAGTCGCCCCTAAGTGGGCCAATGAGAAAAGCTCCTAGCCCATATTTAGACAACTATCATATGTCTCTGTTAGCTTGCACAGCAACCTATTGTTTCTTCCTGGATCTATTTCACACTCCAGCTGTGTTCGTGTGGTTGCTTTTCTGGTTCCTCCAGTATCAGGTCACACATACACAGACTTCCTTTACTGGTTTCACAAGACACAAATACTCTGTTGCTGGGCAAATATGCATCTTATACAAGCACATATGATTAACTCCCTAAACTCTCTCACTGTCCTCACCTTAGGTGGGTACATGTTTTTCAGTGTCTAGTTTCACATCCTGTTTTCTGTTATTGGTTTCACAGTGGCACTCTGCTTGCATAGATATAAACATGAGTCAATGCCCTAGTTGTACTTCTAACTAAGCTAAACACTATCAGATTATTGTCTTATGATTCTAACACATTTCACACAGTTTCGGGGTGGAATACTTTAGTCATTACCTTAAACATACAAATGCTTCTATCAGACTTGGGTGACTGGAGTCTTTGACAATTTTTTGGGCCTTCCTCTGACACCGCCTAGTAGATAGGTCCTGGATGGCAGGAATCTCGGCCCCAGTGATGTACTGGGCCGTACGCACTACTCGCTGTAGCGCCTTACGGTCGGATGCCAAGCAGTAGCAATACCAGGCGGTGATGCAACCGGTCAGGATGCTCTCGATGGTGCAGCTGTTTAACATTTTGATGATCTGGGACCCATGCCAAATCTTTTCAGTCTCCTGAGGGGGAAAGTGCATTGTCGGGCCCTCTTCACGACTGTCTTGGTGTGTTTGGACCATGATAGTTTGTTGGTGATGTGGACACCAAGGAACTTATAATAATAATAATATGCCATTTAGCAGACGCTTTTATCCAAAGTGACTTACAGTCATGCGTGCATACATTTTTTGTGTATGGGTGGTCCTGGGGATCGAACCCGCTACCTTGGCGTTACAAGCGCCGTGCTCTACCAGTTGAGCTACAGAGGACCACCCAACTTAAAACTCTCGTGTTCGGCCCTCCTTTTCCTGTAGTCCACAATCATGTCATTTGTCTTGCTCACATAATAAAATGTAATTGTTCAATAATGTGTAATGTTTAATTGTTAAATAATTCAATGTGTTGTGTTTAAAAAATGTTTTATCTGATCATATAAATGTGTTGTGTTTTTAAATTACAATTACAAATAAAAATATGTGATAATAAACAAACAAATCTAAACGAACAAATGTCAAATCATATTTGTTGCTGAGATGGCCAGTCAATTTGAGTAACGTTATTGTGTATTCTACGTAATGACACAGTTTTACATTATAACATACAACGTCATTTAGCAACTTTTAGCAACAAATTGACCTGCCTCTAACAACTTCCCCTGGAAATTAGTTGGCAACCCTGCAGGGGAGTTGCTCTTTCAGCTTTCAATTTTCTCTTAGACTTTCCAACATAATAATAGCCACATGGGCACATCAGGAAATATACCACACATTTTGTTTTACAGGAAATTCTACCCAGGACATACATTGAGAAACTTTTGTTATTGACCAAATACTTATTTTCCACCATTTTTTGCAAATAAATTCATTTAAAATTCTACAATGTGATTTTCTGGATATTTTTTTCTCATTTTGTCTGTCATAGTTGACGTGTACCTATGATGAAAATTACAGGCCTCTCTCATCATTTTAAGTGGGAGAACTTGCACAATTGGTGGCTGACTAAATACTTTTTTTCCCCTACTGTTTCTGCTGACAGCCAAACAATTTGGAATTGATGTTGACAATACAAGAGAAGCAACATGTTGTAACATATAGGCAAACATAATATACCTTTAATGTATCCAGCAGGCATCTCAGAAGCCACAGGCTCATCAAGCAGGGATGGCAGCTCTTGGTCTAAAATATAAGAAAAAATCATGCTGTTATTTAAACTTTCTACATTTACAATTTCGAGATCAATATCTTGATGGCTAAAGAAACCTGATTCTGATGCTCTGTCTTGGCCAGCTTCTTCCTGGCTGCCACTTGGACTAACTGAGAAAAACAGAAGGAAAAACATGAAGACATACTTTGCTTTTGAAAACTGGCACAGAACCAATCGTGAAGGGATGTCAGCTCAGTGGGACGGTTAATGAATCCCAACAAAAATAAATGCTAAGCATATTTTATTTTATTTTATTATGCTTTTAGTTTGATGGCAAATACATAGATATTACAAACATGGCATCACACTTGTGTTTTACCCCAGAAGAATAGGGTGATTTCACTACTGTTGTAAATACAAGTTTCACCCATACACAGCACAGAAGTATTTGGAAAGTTCTAACAGTATGCACAAAGTAGTAATAAGACTTTATATAACCTCATATGCAAAAATATGATGGTAATTGTATTCTATTGAGTGGCTTTGAAAGGTTGTAAAGCTATAATACTTCATACAATTCAATTGTTTACCTAAAACTAATTGTTTACCCTAAAACTACAACCAGACACTTACTGTCGCTCTGGCTTGAGGTGGCACATGGCCTCAAGCCCTCTGCATCTGCAACTTCAGAGAATATCACAGATGTCAAACCGTTACCACATTTATAGTACACACTTAACAGATTTTTCCTGTTCATCCCCATACAGTTGGTAGGAACAGAACTTTGAGAAAGTAGGCTTGTTCATCAGACTTCAAACATGATGTACCTTGTTGTAGGGTCTTTCCAAGACACTGGCTCTGCCGGAGTGCCAAGTCTAGGTCTAAAAGACTTCAACAGCTTCTACCCCCAAGCCATAAGACTCCTGAACAGCTAATCATGGCTACCCGGACTATTTGCACTGCCCCCCACCCCATCCTTTTACGCTGCTGCGCTACTCTGTTAAGTATTATGCATAGTCACTTTAACTCTACCCACATGTACATATTACTTCAACTACCTCAACTAGCCGGTGCCCCCGCACATTGACTCTGCACCGGTACCCCCCTGTATATATAGCCTCCCTACTGTTATTTTATTTTACTTCTGCTCTTTTTTCTCAACTCTTTTTTGTTGTTGTTTTATTTGTACTTTTTTGTTAAAAATAAATGCACTGTTGGTTAAGGGCTGTAAGTAAGCATTTCACTGTAATGTCTGCACCTGTTGTATTCGGCGCATCTGGCCAATAAAATTTTATTTTATTTGATTTAGATGTTTCACTAACTCCACCTTCACTTTAAATCTGACAAACTCCACATTAGACTTGGCTTTAACAAAAACATTGGTGGTTTCTATGAGAGTTCTAGCAGTGGAAGGCAAATCTGGGTGACCATTAGACTGGCAGCATCTTCAGAAGTGCATCAACAGCATTGTGTTTCACTTGGAAATCACTTATCCAGGGTTGCCAGGTCCTCTTTGAAGGTAGAATTGTTTTCAACATCATCATTGTCAGAGTCAGTTGTCTCCTGAAATGCACAACAGCATTGGCCAGTCTCATCTATGGCTGATCAGTCTCTGAATCTATGTCACTGACTCTTCCGCAGTGATGGCAGTCTTGGAGGAGTACCACCTACTGTCTGGAGTTCACCATCTGACTCTTCCTCAGCATGTGTTGGCAGTCTTGGAGGAGTACCACCTACTGCCTGGAGTTCACCATCCCACTCTTCCTCATCGAGGTGTTGCACTGTCTTGGAGGAGTACCACCTACTGCCTGGAGCTCACCATCTGACTCTTCTCTCAGCATGTGTTGGCAGTCTTGGAGGAGTACCTTCCACTGCCTCAACTTCACTGTCTGACTCAATTTTGCTGTCAGATTCAGTAGAACTGGTATCTTCACTCTTGGTGTCAGACTGGCTGATGAGACTAGATCCCACTTTCATTGTCATTGACTTCCTTCTCTACCCTTTTTTTCTTAAGGTTGGTTTTCTCCCTTGACAATTTAGTCCAGATTCTATTGTATTCTTTCTTTCTTGAAGTACTCGACATCCGTGTTACACCAGAGGATTTAACAGTCTGAAAATGATGAAACAATGATATGACAATGGCTCTTCACATACAGTACAAATGAAATTGAACTGCCTTACTTGTCCATTTTAAAATGAATAACCAGTTAGACAACACATAGGTTTACCTTTTTTGAAGATATTTTCAATCTTTAGAACACTAAGTAAATAAATGGAAAGAACATTAATCTCTACTACCCAAGACGTTATCCATAATATCCATCTTGAATCAGAACTTAAATGAGGAAAGAGATGACTACAGTTTCTCAGGCTATCGTGACACTGCAAGGCATTTGAATAATGTTGTGTTATAGAACGAATAAATTGCCCTTTTCATTATCTGGATTGTTTAAATTTAGTCAGCCCTTTAGTAAAAATGTATCAAGCCGTAGCATGCATTATATATGTTTACGTGCTTATGCTAGTAATAGACCAATGTTGTTCTTCATCAGGACCTAAGAACACGATTACTCAACCCTGTAACACAGGCTGTGGTTACACGCGGCACTATCCAAGTAACGTAGCTAGGCTAAACTATCTATTAGCCAACTGGCTAATTAGCTAACTGGCAAGCTTCCTCGCTAGTTAGATAGCCTGACATCATCAAAATGTCTTTATCTGGGGAGCTGGGAGTACACTAAGTTACTTGGTTTAAATAGTACACGCCGGATAACTTACCTTTCGTAAAAACTTCCAAGAGGTGAACTGTGTTCGGTCAGTCGGAGTCAATGGCGTCTTCGCTGTTCAGCTGTGTTGTTTCACTTTTACCAATTAGTACGGTAGGTGTTTCTTTCTGGCTCCAGCCTCAGTATTGTTAGTTGCCACACCCACTTCTATATTTGCAATGACGGATAATGGAGTCAAAAGGAATATTCAGGATGAACTGTCGTCAGGCCACCACTACTGCTAGCTGCTTTATAATGATTTGTAAAAATTATTAGTATTGTTATAGGCTACATTCATAAATTAATATAATATAAAAATATTATTTTTAGGTATCGTTCCCTCTTCCATAGGCCTATACTGGGTCAAAATTACATTATTAATTTCCATACATTTATTAAATCGGTAGAATTATGGAAAAATATATTGCGGAGGGGAAAAGCTGGATCCACTTCCTTTATGCTGGCCCCAATATCTTGGGATCTAAAGTACTTATTTAGAACGTAACAAATGTTCCAACACACTTAGAAAGACAACGTTACCAGTGTACCACCACTTGACTTACAGACGACGTTACAAAATGTATTTCTATCATTCTGATTGTAACGTTACATGAAGACAAAAACCATAGCTCTAAATGTAATGTTATGAAATGTTCTGTAGTGTATTAAGATTATGATGGTGCTAAATGTTTTTCATGACGAAATGAATGTTGGTTTGTTCAGGCCAGAGGGGGGATGTTTTATGATGTTATTTGAAATGTGCCGCTTGGAGGGTGACGCCCGAGGGGAGACTGGTGATTGCCAGAAGAGGGGTAACCCTTATTTTGGTATTGTCTATATAAGAAGGGTTTTAGACAATAACCCCAGAGCGGTTATTATAATTCGAGGCCACTGCTCTCCAGACAACGCGTGTCTGTAAACTTATGCTGTAAGCTTGTGATAATGAATAAAGACTTTCTAATCAAAGGGCAGCATAGGCAGACTCCTTTGTTTTACAGCAAGAGCACCTGTAGCCGACGCGACACGACAGTTCCTAGGATATCTCCAAAATAACATGATATCAGAACCTTTCATGGACTACCAAGGAACATTTTTTAAAGTTGCCATGATGTCCGTATAGCGACCAGATATTTATAACCTCTATAATACTTATTAGAAACGTTATGAATGTGCCTGTAATGTCCCAAACGGCGGGCTATGACATTCAGTACCTCTGGAAGACTTACGGGAATGTTACAAATGTCTCAGTTACATTCCTTGTTACCTGGGTTGTTGCGATTTTTGTGGGACTGGAGAACAATGCCAGGAAAGTAAAATAAGGTTATTACCTGGATTCTATGCTTTTAAAATAACTGCTATTACTGAAAAGTATAGAACACTTTAGTTTCCGGTTCATTTTGACGTTCTTTTTCGGTTGAACCGGTTCCAACCCTAGATTACAACACATGTAGAAAACTGCTGGACATTACATTCAGGCAGCTTCAAAATAGTAGTGCAACCGTCAACTTCTCTCTCTAATGCATCCGCACTGTCTGCAGTGAAGTATGTTGATGTAAACGAACTCAGAAATCTCAAATAAATTGATTATTTATTAAATTATCTTGACGAAATGATGTACATTCAATCACGCAGACAAACCCAAAGTCTCTAGTTAGCTATGTGACTTGTAAAATAGGTTTTATCACGTTCTTCACTCACTCGGTTTTATCACGTTCTTCACTCACTCGGTTTGACACAAAAATAACACATAGCTAAAACCTTTACCAAACTTGATGATACCTTGACGTATTTGTGACCTAGCATGTTATGAAATGTTCTTTCTAAATTAGAAAGTTGAAACGTGCTATTACATAACTGTAGTAATACATTTGAAACGGACACAACAGCTATTGTCTTGACAGCACAGTTTTAGCTCTTTTTTCTTTATCTGAAGAATGGTGCCCGCCTGACCACTGAGGTGTAAGAGGTAGAGACTGTCTCCAAGATGGCCGACCGTTGTTTTCAACGTAATGCTCAACTCACACGTTCGCATCAGGCCAGGGTTCTGGTTGGGACAGTAGCCATCCTATGTACCTAGAGGAGACTGGCGATAGGGTACTAGGGGGTAACTCGCCCCCCCTAAGAACAATGTCTAATTGCTGACACAAAAAAGCAACATTTTGGGGGGGGGGGGGGGGGGGGGGGAATTATGTGGATGAAGGTCATGCTTAGGCTAATAAACTATAAAGGAAATAAATTGCTACAGTTTACACTTTTTTAGTTATTTAATGGAAATGTTGTTTTTAGAAAAGGGGCGTTTTTTTTTAAGTCGCAGGGTAAGTGCCCCCCTTGGGGCAGAAAATCTTTCTGATTGGAGAGGGGGTCAAATACTTATTTCCCTCATTAAAATGCAAATCAATTTATAACATTTTGACATGCGTTTTTCTGGATTTTTTTGTTGTTATTCTGTCTCTCACTGTTCAAATAAACCTACCATTAAAATTATAGACTGATCATGTCTTTGTCAGTGGGGCAAACGTACAAAACCAGCAGGGGATCAAATACTTTTTCCCTCACTGTATACCTTGTTATTAGCTTTGTACCTATAATTGTTGATCAGTCAGGTAGCATGTTAACTAACTACCAATACACTGCTTGAGACTATAATTGTTCAGAATGTGTAAGTTTACTAGTTAATAAGAAAATAAATAAAATGTAATTGTTCAATAATGTGTAATTGTTCAATAATTCAATGTGTTGTGTTTAAAATTTTAAATATCTGATCATATAAATGTGTTGCGTTTCAAATTACTTTTACAAATAAAAATATGTGATAATAAACAAACAAGTCTAAACTAACAAATGTCAAATAATATTTGTAGGCAAGATGGCCAGTCAATTTGAATAACGTTATTGTGTATTCTAACGTCATGACGCAATTTGATGTTATAACGAAAAATGTATGCACTCACTAACTGTAAGTCGGTCTGGATAAGAGCGTCTGCTAAATGACTAAAATGTAATGATGTCATCACGTGATGACATCACAACGTAATTTAGCGACTTTTAGCAACAAATTGACCTGCCTCTAAACAACTTCCCCTGAAATTTGTTGGCAACCCTGCAGGGGAGTTGCTCTTTCAACTTTCAAATTTCTCTTAGACTTTCCAACATAATAATAGCCACATGGGCACATCAGGGAAATATACCACACATTTTGTTTTACAGGAAATTCTACCCATGACATACATTTATTTTCAGTATGAGGGTGAAGAAAAGAAATCCCCTTGGTCATCACATTACAGTTCTCACAATGATTTGAGGGGAGGTGGTGGATAGGAAATGCTGAGGGGGAACATATTCATCTGCTCTTACTAGGCTGTCCTTTAGGTTTCTAGCATGTTTAAAAGAGAATTGAGAGATATTCTGAAAAAAGCCCGGGCCCACAGAGGGATCCCAGTCCTAAATAGAAGTCAGAGATCAAACTCCTGGTTCTCCCCTGTTCATTCATCCACACGCCTCCCATTGTACTGTATGTATGAAACACATTTTGAACAATGGCTGCCTAAAATGCTGTGGTGCTTACAAACACAATAGGAAAGGTTGTGGTAGACGTGGGCCATCACAGGTGAGTTCACAGCTCTTTTACTCTGAGCATTTTCATATCAATGACTCACCCTCAGATGGACCATCAATGCCAGAGTTCTACAAGACTGTTTACATAATCAACTGGGCATTTCAACAGTCTGTCCCTCAATATAGTCCTGGGCATATATGTTTTATCTTAATATTGTTATAACTGCTAACTTTTTAGCATTGATTGCACAAATCCATTGCAAGTCATATGGGTACAAAATACAGTCACAGTGCTAAAGTATTCACACCCCTATTTCATTTATGAAGCTCCCTACAATCTGGAATGAATAGGGATTTTGGGGGGGTTTATATCTGATTTCATTTACACAAAACTGCCTACACAATTTCAGTGTATAGCTACTTTTTTGTTATGAAACATGAACTTGAGGTGCTAAACTATTATCTTATTTAGGGTTTTCATAGCATAGGGGAGTTTTAACATATACATGAACCAGCCTTCTTCCAGCAACTTATTTATTAGAATTCTTGGGCGTAAGTATTTTTTAGCATTTCACTTCACCAATTTTAGATCTAATTGGAAGTATGATACGTCCATTAAGAACCATTCAGAAATCCTAATATAAACTGATCCAATTATATTACAGGATGTAATGCATCAAAATATGGAAAACTACCTCCATGGGACATTCATACAGCAGAAGGCACATGAAGATCTACACACACCTTTACATTTTGCTCAGTAAAATCTTATAAGATTAAATATTAGAACCATGAAACGTCTGCCGACCTACAAAAAACTATAAACCACAGAACTTTCATAGTGTCAGAAAAATGATGGAAGAAAGTGAATGACAAACATATATGACACCCATCATAGAGTTTCTACAGATCTTTACATGGTGAAGGGCTTGGTGAATACAACCAACTAGAACCATTCATATACACTAGATCTAAATGGAAGAACTGAATACAACCATAAGAACCATTCATACAGTCAGATCTAATATGGAAGAACTGAATACAACCAGAAGAACCATTCATACTGTCAGATCTAATATGGATAGAACTGAATACAACCATAAGAACCATCATACTGTCAGATCTAATATGGAAGAACTGGAATACAACCATAAGAACCATTCATACTGTCAGGATCTAAGATGGACATAAACTGATATACAACCTGATAAGAACCTTCATACTGTCAGATCTAATAGGAAGAACTGAATACAACCATAAGAATCGCATTCATAACTGTCCGATCCTAGATATGGAAGAACTGAATGTGCTCAACCATGCAAGAAAACCCTTAATCACTGTCAGATTAATCTGGATAAGGAATACAACCAAAAGAACCTGATAATGCAGTATCTAAATGAAACCGATACAACCATAAGAAACCACTTCATTACTGTCAGATCTAATATGGAAGAACTGGATACACCCATAAGAAACCATTATCATACTGTCAGATCTAATATGAGAACTGAATACAACCATAAGACCCATGCATACTGTCCAGATCTAATAGGGAAGACTGAATCAACTACGAACCTTCTAATGTCAGATCTAATATGGAAGAACTGACTACAACCGATAGACCCATTCATACTGCATCTAATATGGAAGAACTGAATCAACCATACGAACCAGTCATACTGTCCAGATCTGAATATTGAAGCAACTGAATAAACAAAGATAAGAGAGTGTTGACGCAGTAACAAATGCATAGACAAACGTTATTTTTCATTGTTATAGTCAATGCGGTTTGTACCAAACAATATTCAATCATCAGTTGTTTTGATAAGATTTTGGGAAAGAACTACGGACAACAAATATAAACACAACATTCGCACAATTTTACTGGTGGTACAGTGCATATAATAGAATCATGTCATTGATACAATAGAAGGGAAAAAAAAATACATTCATTAGGCCCTAATCTATGGATTTCACAATGACTGGGGAGGAGCGCAGCCAGTGTGGGCCTGGGATGTCATTGGCCAACCATTCGGGAAAGCCCGGCCCACCCATTCAGCCATAAGATGTTTTCCCCCACTAAAGGGCTTTATTAACAGATAGAATGAATGCTCAGGTCTTTCATCAGCTGTCGCGGGTGGCTGATCTCAGATGATCCTTCAGGTATCGAAGCTCAGATGTGTGGAAGGTCCTGGCTTGCATGGTTACACGTGGTATACTAGATGTGCACAGCCAGCGTTGGACGTTCCTGCCAAATATCTCGGTAGAGAAATTTACATTCAAAATTCTCTGGCAACAGCTTCTGTTGAACATTCCTTGCAGTGTCAGCGATGCAATTGCGCACATTCCTCCAAGGGTCAAGATTTCATCTGTGTGGGGCATTGTGTGTTTGTTGTGCAAATGGCACATTGTCATAGTGGCCTTTTTATTGTAACCCGACACAGGGTGCACCGTGTAATAAGATCATGCTGTTTTTAATCAGCTTCTGATATGCCACACCTGTCAGGTGGATGATTTATCTTGGCCAAGGAGAAATGCCTCACTAACAGATTATTGAAACAAATTGGTGCACCACATTTGAGAGAAATAAGCTTTTTTGTGCCATTTGGAAAATGTCTGGGATCTTTTTATTTCAGCTCATGAAACTGGGACCAACAACTTCCATGTCAGTAGTTTATATATTTTTATTCTGTATGTGTTTTAGGAAGAAAAGCATTCACTAAACACGGTAGTCATTTATTTTAAGTTGTCACATAGTATTGGGTAATCACATGCGTAAACTAGCAGTGAAAGTGTTGACCAACATAGAAGGAACACAATACAACAATTATAATAATAAGAAAAAACAGATTTGTAGGCACGCGGAATTAATAACGCGATGATCATGGATATCTTGGCTATATACATGGGGTCCAATACCATAGTCAATGGTAGCTTGGCTATAAAATTACATTGGGTGCCAATACCAGGCTTTTACAAGTTTTTTCCTAATTGATTTATAACGAAAAAGAATACAATTTTACATAGGTATTCAGGACCCTTTACTCTGTACTGTTTGTTGAAGCACCTTGGCAGCGATTACAGGCATCGAGTCTTCTTGGTATGACGCTAACAAGCTTGGCACGAATTTGCGATCCTTTATTTGGGAGTTTCATCCACTCTTCTGTGCCTAATCCTCTTCAAGCTCTGTCAGGTTGGATGGGGGAGCGTTGCTGTACAGGGCTTATTTCTGGTATCTCCACAGATGTTGCAAGTCTGGTTCAAGTCTGGGGCTCTGGCTGGGCCATGTGAACATCTCGCACCCAGTTTGTAGTCCTGAGCGCTTCTGGAGCATGGTTTCATCGATGATCTCTCTGTACTTTGCTCCGTTCATTTGTTCCCATCGATCCTGACTAGTCCTCGCCTGCCTCTGAAAAGCATCCGCACAGCATGATTCTGCCTACGACCATGCGTCAAACCGAAGGATGGTGCCAGGTTTCCCTCAACATGTCACCGCTTGGCATTCCAGGCCAAAGATTTTAATCTTGGTAACATCATACCAGAGAATCTTGTTTATTCATGGTCAGATTCCCTTTTAGGTGCCTCAGTGGAAAACGCCAAGCGGCCTGAACTCTGGAGCTTCTGTCAAAAAGTGATCATCGGGTTTATGTCACCGACCACTGACCTACATGTCTTGGTTTTTTTGCTCTGAACATACAATGTCAACTGTGGGGGATGTTATATAGACTAGGTGTGTGACTTTTCAAACCATGTCCAATCCAATTGCATTTTATCTCAGGTGGACTCAAATCAAGTTGTAGAAACATCTAAGGACAGATCAATGGAACATTTTTCATGATGGAAATTGAATATTATAAAATGTGATTAAAAAAAAAAAGTTTTTGGGAAAAGCATTTAGGAGCTGGAGTTATTATGTATCCTGATGGCAGTGGGTAAGAGTGGCGTTTCCGCAGGCGGTTTGTACGGCTCTGTTTATACAGGAAGTTTGTGGCTGTTTCTCAGGAGCCTGGCGGTGCAGTTACCTCGTTTTGGGAGTATCAGGTCATTCAGTGGAGGTCAAGAGTTTGCATGTTCTTCACCAGTTGACCTGCAGCCTTGTTCTCAGCCTGCTCTGCAGTGACGGGAGCTGTGGTTGGACTGCTTCCACCGTCTGGAGTGATCCTCAAAGGCCCTCCTCTTCACTCCTGTCCTAGTGGGCCGTGCTGGCTTTTTACTGCATCCAACTAACGAGCACTCCACATGTATTCAGACAATGCCATGCCAGTGTAGTATTACTGTGACCAGATCGTTTCAGCAGGAACATTTTACTTGGCAAGAACAGTCAAAACAGGCATTTTGAGGTCCTTCTCACTGGCTGCTCCAGGTGGTCCACACACTTGGGTAAGAGTCTATATGAAAACCAGATACTTGGTTGTTTTTTTTGCTGTGTTACCTAAGGGGTACTTCTGTCCTCCTAGGATTAGTGGTGTAGTGGCAGCAAATATATTGTGGAATGGGTCCTCTGACCAAGGGCTAAATGTTCCGGGGGAGGTAATGCGCAATCACCCTCATGCCCTCTTCTCGGTGTGTAAGCTGTGGAGCCAGGCTAGGTACGGGCCTTGGATACAGTTCATTCATCTCAGAACAAGATGGTTGCAGGAACTTTGGCGTGATCTACTTGCGTCAAAGGCTTTGATCACACATCAGCCATGTAACACCCCTCACCATTGTGTTGTTTTATGGATGTCTGTGAGCTGTCAGCCAGGATGTTGTGTGGCTTTCCCACAAGGAGGTTAGTGCTATGCTGGATTTGGGAGGTAGTCGAATACTGGAGTCGTGCACTCAGATGTAAAAAACTGATCCCGCTGCGCAGGTAGGAGGTGTGTAGACAATGGTGTATTCATTGACGGGACTATATCTTCTGCATGCTCTTTTAGTAGCCAGGCTGGAATGCACCCAGGCCCTCATGCTTTTTACGTGGGCTGAGTCTGTTCAGAACGTTGCTTTAACTGGCAAATAGTGCTGTGCAGCAGCTCGACACCTGGTCTGGTAGGACATGGGCATGTGGGGGTGGGAATGATGGCAAGAGGTGGGCGCGTGTCATGCCTCAGCCCCCCAAAAAAGAAGCCATTTCAAACAAAAGCCACTCCGTCGGTCTTCAATTCCCTCCGACCTTGTATTCTCCCCTCCTGATGGGTTGTCTTTGGTCCCAGTCCATTGTTAATGCAGTCCGCAGTCATCGTTCCTTATGTTTTTTCCTTCTAGGTCCCTGGATTTCATTTTTGGTGTATCTTGTCTTTGGCTTCCGTTGAGAATCATTTGCACTGTTGTTTCTGTATTTTCTCCATGTCAATTGGTTTCTCCCTCATTGGCTGTTGAAATATTGCTGTAGTTTTTGTCCTAGATGGCAAGCCATTTATTCTTTCAGTCATCCAGGGCTTATCCATGTGTTTGTTGTTTTCTTATTCTTATTGGCTAAATGCATACATCAAGTGCAGTTTGAATGCAAGGAGTTTGGACGTCGTCAACCTTTGTGCGATCGATGTTTTACTCTCCGCCTCATTTATTGCAGACTCAGTCCGAACTGGGTCGCCTACATCGTGCAAAGGTCTACCTTCTGTTTCTGGGGTTTCCAGATGTCCTTTTTTCCAGTTTTGGGTGCACCATCGTCTTGTCTCCACTCCTGAGACTTGTGTGTTTTTGGAGAGAGGCAGCAGACATTTGTGTACACTGGATCTTCTGAAGGAGGCAAGTAACAGTGGGTTGTGTTTGATCAGATCTAGGATGGAGTCCCGCTCTGTGGTCTTGGTCTTTGACCACTACCAGACTTCTAATGTATAGGGGGCGTTGGTGTCTTTTAAATTGCACCAAGTCTGTAGAATCTCGTCTCACGATTCAGTGCAGTAATAAGTAATATCTTCTCATGTGTAACCGTTGGTGTTTTTTTACGTTGCCGGAATCGTGAGAAACTCATTTGACTCCTGTTAGTAGGAGCGAGAAGTAATGATTCTCTTCCTGATGTGGTGTTCTCTGATGACGTTGCAGCTCATCTGGTGTTTGTTATTTAGATCAGTGGTAAGGCTATCTCTACCTGTATGTATACGTTCATGTTGTTTTAAAAGTGGCCAAGTTAGAGAGAAACTTGACCCACAGTCAGTATACAGGAGTAAGGCTTCTCTCCTGTATGGGATAACGTTACAATGTTGTTTTTAAGTTGTCCCAGATCGCAGAGAAACTCTTCCGGAGCAGCCAGCGCGGAGTAAGGGCATTCTCTCCTGTGTGTATACGTTCATGATTTTTGTAAGGCTGCCAACAGATGAGAGAAACTTGGCGCCAACGTCAGAGCAGGAGTAAGTCTTCTCTCCTTTATGTATACGTTCCATACGTTTTTTAAGATGCCAAGTAGAGAGGAAACTTGCCCACCACAGTTCAGAGGCAGGAGTAGGGACTTTTCTCGCTGTGTGTGTTCTCTTGATGAGGGCGTTTTTATGCTCGTTTGATGTTATGAAGCAATTTTACACAGTACTGAGCAGGATAAAGGCTTCTCTCTCTGTATGTATACGTTTCATGTAGGTTTTACCAAGCCAGGTGGAGAGAATTCTCTAACATCCAAGCGGAGTAAGGCTATCTCTCCTGTATGTATAACGTGCAGTTTGTTTTAAAGTTGCCCAGTCGAGAGAAACTCTTCCTCACAGTTCAGTAGCCTGAATAACCAGGCTCTCTTTCCTGTATGTACGGTTGTAGGGGTTTATCTAAGTGGCCCAGTCGAAATAAATTCTTCCCCACAGTTCAGTGAGCATGAGTAAGGCTTCTCTCCTGTGTGTGTTCTCTGATGAAATTTTTCTCTCTTGGAGTGAAGTTGATGATTGATGAAGCATTTTATGACAAGTCTGAGGTCGCGGAAGTGCTTCTCTCCTGTATGTGCTAGAATAGTTTTCATGTGTTTTTTAGTTGCCCAGGTGTAGAGGACCTCCTTCCCACAGTCAGAGGCAGGAGTAAGGCTTTTTCTCCTGTATGTATACGGTCAGCAGTGTTTTTAAGGTGGCTCAGAGAGAGAAACTTGCCCACAGTCCATAGCAGGGAGTAAGGCTTTCTCTCCTGTATGTATACGTTTATGTTTTTTTCCTGGGAAGTGGCCCTGTTGAGAGAAAACTCTTCCCACAGTCAAGCAGAGATAGGCTTCTCTCCTGTTATGTATATGGTTCCATTGTTTTTTTTTAAGTATGCTCAGTTGAGAGAACTTGCACCACAGTCAGATCAGGATAGCTTTCTCTCCTTTGTGTCACTCTCTGATGAAACCTTAGGAGTGCGACAGATGAATGGATTTGAAGAGCAGTTTAACACGTCATGCGCAGAGTAAGGCTATCTCTCCTGTAATGTATGACGTTCATGTTGTTTAAAAGTGGCCCTGTTTGAGAGAAACTTGCCCACACACAGTCAGAGCAGGAGGTGAAGGCTTGTTCTCCTAGTGTGTGTTCTCTGATGACTTATAGTTTGTCTTATATTGTATGTTATGAAGCATTTTACGACAGTCTGAGGCAGGAATAGGGCTTCTCTCAGGTTATGATTAAACGTTCTGTGTAGTATTTTAACTACGTTTTAAACTGTGATAAATTCTTCACCACGCAGAGCAGGAGTAGGCTTCCGCTCTCGTGTATTGAAGAGAGAATAATTCTTTCTCCAGTATCAGAGCTTGTGAGCTAATTCGTGACCAGGAGGGGGGACGAAAAGGTTATGTTTTTTTTTTTTTTGTATCCTTTAAGTGGTTTGTAGAAAGCTTACCTCAAGTCGAGAAGAGTCTGCTCTTACCCACATCTAAAGCAGAGGTGTCTTAGTTCGGGCTTCTCGTCCTGTATTGTATGAAGAACGTTCGTGTATTTTTAACGACGGCCAGTTTGAGAGAAATTGCTACCTACAGACAGAGAAATAGCGAGTACAGTCTTCTTCTGTCTGCAGTCGTTGGTGCAATGTAGAAGAACTTTCCCTGTCGATAGAGAACTCTTCCCACATAAGATCAGTAGTAAGGCTTCTCTCCTGTCATGTGATCTGGCGTTCAGTGCCTTTTAAAAGTGGCCCAGTCGAAAGAAACTCTTTCCACAGTCCGACGCAAGAGTAAAGGCTTCCTCCTATGTTGTCGTCTCTGATGACGTTTTAGAAGATCAGGTTGATGTTATGAAGCATTTGACACACGTCTGATGCAGGATAGAGCATTCTCTCTTACAAACATAACGTCATGTGTCTTTTAAGTTGCCCCAGTGAAGAGAAACTCTCCCGACATGTAAGAGCAGGAAGTGCTAGGCTTCTACTACTGTGTGCCTCTCTGATGAGAGTGTCAGCGCCGATCGGATTGTGGAAATTCTTTCCACAGCTCAAGTACAGGAATTACAGATTCTCTCCTGTTGTGTATTTGGTAGTGGTTATTTTAACTTTGATAGATAATTGAGATAACTCGCCTCACCATGTTGGCAGTGGTGCAACCTCTTAGCTCTGTGATCTTCCGTGCTGCTTGCGCTGCTCTGGTTTAGCAGAATGTCTTCTCCATGGTCTGCCTGTGTGAACACCAATCAAAATAACCATCAGTTGGTGGGATATACAGTTGGGGAGAACAAATTATTTGATACACTGCTCGATTTTGCAGGTTTTCCTACTCTAATAGCAAGCAGGTGGCTTGTCTTGTCATTTTTATCATAGAGTTTGACACTTCATCAGTGAGAGTACGGAATCCAGAAAATCACATATGTGTATGATTTTATAGTAATTAATTTGCATATATTGCATGAACATTAGGTTGTTGATCACCTACCTAACCAGTAAGAATTCGGCTCTCACAGACCTGTTAGTTTTTTTCTTTAGAGCCATCCTGTTCTCCTCTCATTACCTGTATTACTGCAACGCGTTTGACTCATTACCTGTATAGAGAGACACAGTACCCCGCACACACTCAATCAAACAGACTCCAACTCTCCACAGGATGGCCAAGGACCAGAGGTAGACTGTGTATAGACCGCAGGGGATACAATTGTAGAGACCTGCACAAGGCTGGGATGGGCTGACCAGAAAATAGGTAAGCAGCTTGGTGAGAAAGCAACAACTGTTGTCGCAATTATGAGAAAAATGGAAGAAGTTCAAGATGACGTGTCAATCAGACCCCGTCGTCTGGGGCTACCATGCAAGATCTCACCTCAGTAGGGCATCCAATGATCAATGAGGAAGGGTGAGAGGAATTCAGGCCCAGAACTACAACGTGCCGGAACTGGTCACACTTGACTCTGAAGAGAGCTGGTACCACAGTCTCAAAGGAAACAACATTCAGTAACACACGGACTCAGGCAATGGCTTAAGATCCTGCAGGCGCACATGGCATGTCCCCGCTTCTCAGCCAGCGCATGTCCAGGGCCGTCTGGAAGTTTTGCCAGTGTACCATCATAGATGATCCGAGGAGGAATGGGAGACGGTCATTGTCTTATGAGACAAAAATAGAGCTTTTTGGTCTAAACTCCACTCGCCATGTCCCAGAGTGAAGAAGAAGGATGAGTACAATCCCAAAAACCATGACCCATCCGTGAGCATTCCGACTTTTTGGGATGCTTTTCTGGCAAAGGGACAACTTTCTGCCTGTGCAATAAGGCAATGGATTGGGCCATGTAATCGCGGGATGAATGGCCTTTCAGTAGAGCACAGAGGGTGCAACGTGATCTTCCAAATTTTGTTGTATCTGCTGCTTTACATGTTACAGTAGGTTAGCCAGAGTTTGCGTAGTAGGTTCTCATACTACAACTTCGACCTGGGCCAAGATGTAGCTACAAGTATCATAAAAACAACACATGAGGTTACACATAATGGTACACGTTCAAGAAATACATACGAAAAATATGATATCCCTATAAGTAGTGTGTGCAAATTGTCAAGTTATGGAGGTAAGGCTATAAATAGCCATAGTGCAGTCTTGCATTACATATATTACCTGGAAATGCTAGATGTTAAACAGTTATCTGCGAATAGAGATACTGGGTCTGCAAAAGAGCAAATTAATAACAAGTCTAGGGATGATTGGTAGTTGGGTGGCTAACTTCAGATGGTGGCCTGTGTACAAGTGCAGTGATCGGTAAGGGGGGTTTGCCCACCCCCCTCTGAACACTGATGCCTAAATATTTATTGGGGTAGATAAGAGTCTCCATCTTCAGAGATTTTTGCAATTCGCTTCCAGTCATTGTGCAGCAGAGAGACTGGAATGAATGGCGGCTCAAAGGAGGTGTTGGCTTTGGGTATGACCAGTGAGATATACCTGCTGGAGCGCAGAACTACGTGTGTGTGCTGCTATGGTGACCATGAGCTAAGATAAGGCGGGGATTGGAGTGCCTATCAGTTGTATTTATAGATGGCCTGGAGCCAGTGGTTTTGACGACGAACATGGTAGTGAGAGCCCGCCACCACAAGAGCGTACAGGTCACAGTGGTGGGTAGTGTATGGGCTTTGGAGACAAACGGATGGCACTGTTGATAGACTACATCCAATTTGTAGTAGAGTGTTGGAGGCTAATTTGTAAATGACATCTCGCCGAAGTCAAGGATCGGTAGGGATAGTGGGTCAGTTTTACGAGGGCATGTTTTGGCAGCATGAGTGAAGGAGGCTTTTTTGCGAAACCCCCGGAAGCCGATTCTAGATTTAACTTTGGATTGGAGATTCTTTACTTGTGAGTTCTGGAAGTTGAGTTTACAGTCTAACCAGACACCTAGATATTTGTAGTTGTCCACATACTCTAGGTCGGACCCGTCGAGAGTGGTGATTCTAGTCAACGGGTGGGGCGGGTGCTAGCAGCGTTCGATTTGAAAAAGCATCTCATTTAGTTTTACTAGTGTTTTAAGAGCAGTTGAAGGCTACTGAAGGAATTGTTGTATGGCATTGAAGCTCGTTTGGAGGTTTGTTAACACAGTGTCCAATGAAGGGCCAGATGTATACAAAATGGTGTCGTCCTGCGTAGAGGTGGATCTGAGAGTCACCAGCCAGCAAGAGCGACATCATTGATATACACAGAGAAAAGTGTCGGCCAGCTCCCAAGAAATTGAACCCTGTGGGCACCCCCATAGAGACTGCCCTAGGTCCAGACAACAGGCCCTCCGATTTGACACACTGAACTCTATCTGAGAAGTAGTTGGTGAACCAGGCGAGGCAGTCATTTGAGAAACCAAGGCCTTATTTAGTCTGCAATAAGAATGCGGTGGGTTGAGAGAGTCGAAAGCCTTGGCCGTCGATGAAGACGGCTGCACGTACTGTCTATTATCAATCGCGGTTCATAATATCGTTTTTTAGGACCTTGAGCGTGGGCTGAATTGCAAGAAACCCCGTGTACCAGCTCGGAAACGGGATTGCATAGCGAGGAAGGTACTGGTGGTATAAGCACGAAATGGTCGATGATCTGTTTGTTAACTTGGCTTTCGAATACTTTCGAAACGAAGGCAGGGCAGAATGGATATAAGTCTGTAGCAGTTTGGGATCTAGAGTGTCACCCCCTTTGAAGAGGGGATGACCGCGAGGCAGCTTTTCCAATCTCTGGGGATCTCAGACGTTTGTGACAAAGGAGAGGTGTGAACAGACTATGTAATAGGGGTTGCGACAATTTCGTGGCGGCTTAGTTTTAGGAAGAAAAGGGTCCAGATTGTCTAGCCCAACTGATTTGTAGGGGTCCAGATTTTGCAGCGCTTTCAAAACATCAGCTGTCATGAATTTGTGTGAAGGAGAAGGCGGGGGGGGCATGGGCAAGTTGCAGCAGAGTGTGCAGAGGTTGTGGCCGGGTTAGTGGTAGCCAGATGGAAAAGCATGGCCAGCTGTAGCAAAATAAGAGTGTGGCTTGTTGAAAATTTCTCGATTATTGTAGATTTATCCGGTGGTGATAGTGTTTCCTAGCTCAGTGCAGTGGGCCAGCTTAAATGAGGAAGTGCTCTTATTCCTCCATGGACTTTACAGTGTCCCAAAACTTTTTGGAGTTAGTGCTACAGGATGCAAATTCTGTTTTGAAAAGTTAGCCTTTGCTTTCCTGACTGCTTGTGTATATTGTTCCTAACTTCCCTGAAAAAGTTGCATATCGCGGGGGCTATTTGATGCTAATGCTGTACGCCACAGGATGTTTTTTGTGCTGGTCAAGGGCAGTCAAGTCTGAGGAGAACCAGGGGTCTATATATCGTTCTTAGTTCTGTATTTTTTCGATGGGGCCTTGTTTATTTAAGATTGTAGAGAAATATACTTTTAAGACACAACCAGGCATCCCTCTACTGACGGAATGAGATCTATATCCATCCCAGGATACCTGGGCCAGGTCAATTTAGGAAAGGCCTCCTCGCTAAAGTGTTTTAGGGAGCGTTTGACAGTGATGAGGGGTGGTCGTTTGACCCGCGGACGGGGCCGTTACGGATGCAGGCAATAAGGCAGTGATCGCTGAGATCCTGGGTTTGAAGACAGCTTGAGGTGTATTTAGAGGGTATGTTAGTCAGGATGATATCTATGAGTAACCCAGTGTTTAAGGATTTAGGGTTGTACCTGGTAGGTTCGTTTGATAATTTGCGTGAGGTTGAGGGCATTCTAGCTTGGATTGTAGGATGGCTGGGGTATTAAGCATATCCCAATTTCTAGTCACCAAGCAGTACAAACTCTGAGGATAATGGGGGGCAATCAATTCACATATGCAGTGTCCAGGGCACAGCTGGGGGCTGAGGGGGGTCTGTAGCAAGCGGCAACAGTGAGCGACTTATTTCTGGAAAGGTGGATTTTTAGAAGTAGAAGCTCAAACTGTTTTGGGCACAGACCTGGATAGTATGATAGAAGCTCTGCAGGCTATCTCTACAGTAGATTGCAACTCCACCCCCCTTTGGCAGTTCTATCTAGAAAGACGGAAAATGTTATAGTTGGGGATGGAAATTTCAGAATTTTTGGTGGCCTTCCTGAGCCCAGGATTCAGACACTGCTAGAACATTCAGGGTTTGGGCAGAGTGTGCTAAACGGCAGTGAATAACTCAAACTTAGTATCAAGTAGACTTCTGATATTTATGTGCAAGAACCAAGACATTTGCGATTACAGAAGTCAACAAAAATATCATAGCTTCCTGGGAGTAGGACAGTGATTACTGGGGGCTACAACAGGGCCTGGGTTTAGCTCTAGCATCACCAGAGGAACAACACAGAGGAGGACTAGAATTAAGGATACGTCTAAAGGCTTTAAAAGAACTGGTCTTCTATAGTGCCTTGGGTTACATAGACTTAAGGGGGCATAACTGCGGGTGTTATTAGAAAAGATTCAGAGGCATGATGGTTAAAGACAGGATGTGGAAGGATATGAGTAAAGTGGAGGTAAACCTAAGCACATGGTAAGACAATGAAAGAGATAGTTTCTCTAGAGGCATCAATGGAGTCGGTCCTGCTGATTGTATGGATGGAGGGACAAAGGAGCAATAGGCAGGTTTAGCTAGGCTGGGGGGTCTACAGTGATATAGTACGAATTAGAATATACTACGCGAAACAACAAAAAGAAACCATGTTTTGGGAGCGGGGTAGGTGGCTACAAACATAGAAACAGGAATTGTAAGTGTGACCGTACAAAGGAACATCCAGCAAGATCATCAGCTGTATAGCTGAGTTATCATAAGGTCACGAATGGGTGAAATAGCGCTAGTGAGCAAAGCAGAGGCACGGCTAGCCGTGTGCTAACGGGGGTCCGTTTTTGTTGTCTAGCCAGCTGGTAGCGATGAATCCGGAGTTAAAGGTCCAGTGAATTCAGTGATGCCCGGCATGGAAAAAACTGATATGTTCTGGGTCGATCACGCGGCAGTGGCAGATTGTCAGAATATCCGGTGATAAGTTTGTCATTGCCTCTGGATTGATCCAGATGAGGAATGGGAGAAGGTCTGTGGTCTGTGAGACAAAATATAGCTTATTTGTCTAAACTCCACTAGGGTCGCCGTGTTTGGAGGAAGAATAAGGATGGTACAACCCCAAGAACACCATCCCAACCGTGAGGCATGGAGGTGGAAACTCATTCTTTGGGGGATGCCTTTTTTCTTGCAAAGGGGACAGGACGACTGCCCTTATTGAGAGGGAGGATGGATGGGGCCATGTATCTGCGATCTTGTCCAACAACCTCCTTCCCTCAGTAAGAGCATTGAATATGGGTAGCTGTGAATCAGTGATCAGCATGACAACGACCCGTAACACACAGCCAGGGCAACTAAGAGTGGCTCTGTAAGAAGCATCTCCAGGTCCTGGAGTGGCCTAGCCAGTCTCCAGACCTGAACCCAATAGAAAATATTTGGAGGGAGCTGAAAGTCCGTATTGCCCAGCGACAGCCCTGAAACCTGAAGGATCTGGAGAAGGTATGGAGGAGTGGGCCAAATCCCTGCTGCAGTGTGTGCAAACCTGGTCAAGACCTACAGGAAACGTATGATCTCTGTAATTGCAAACAAAGGTTTCTGTACAAATATTAAGTTCTGCTTGTTCTGATGTATCAATACTTATGTCATGCAATAAAATGGAAATGAATTACTTAAAAATCAACAATGGATTTTCGGGTTTTTGGTTTTAGATTCCGTCTTCACAGTTGAAGGTCCCAGATAAAAATTACGCCTCTAATGCTTTTTAAGTAGGAAAAACCCGCAAAATCGGCAGGGATCAAAAACATGTTCTCCCCCCCAAAGTGTTTTATAGAAACCCAGCCAAACCCCAAAAAAGGGAAAGCCCAAAGCAAAAAGTAGAAGCCAATCATCCTCCACTCACTATACAAAGGGGGTCCACTCCCTATCACAAGGGTTAGTAAAAAACAAAAAAACTCTTTAAAAGAACTTTAAAAAACTGGCAGTTTGTTTACTTTACCTTTTTTACTCTCTGAACACTCCGTGAATAAAAACAAATGCTGGCAAAGGGGAAAAACCCTGTAAGGGTCAGTAGCATGAAAAAAAATTTCCTTCTCATTTAAACTTTTTTCTGCAATTTTAATGCACAGTGGGAAAATTGGGAATGAATAAAACAAACTTTGTTAGAAGAAACCCGCTCTACCATGGAAACAGATTTCCCAAACTTCTCCCCCCTCTTCTTCCTTTTAAAGTTTGACATTCACTCAGTGTTTGACTGCAATTTCCAGCTTTACTGAGGGCCCTCTCTGGATCCCGAGGCAAAAAGGGCTCCCCGTCACAATCAGGGCCGGACTGAGGTTTTTGGGCTCAGGTGGAAGGAGGAGGAGGTGGGTTTGTCCTCACATTGATGTTACCGGCCCCCAGATTTTTTTGTCTCCTTAGAACAAAAGGGAAAAAGTCACAAAAAGTTATTGTCTTGAATTCTGGCACTTTTTTTTATTCTCTAAAAAAAATTTTTGTTGTTAAATCATCTAATTCAGTGCTTGACTTGGACTGAAATAGGTGCCGGTACTGTTTATATTTAGGTGCAGGAGCTCCACAATACTGTTGAGCAAACATTCTATAAGAGGAACAGGAGCTAAAAGCACTAGATTTTTGAGGTGCCGGTGCTTAACATATAGCAGATTTTCCCAAATTCACATACATACCAGTCAAAAGTTTTAGAACACCTACTCATTCCAGATTTTTCTTTATCTTTACTATTTTCTACATTGTTGATTACAAAGATTCCAAAGCTGTCATCAAGGCCACTTTGGGGAAATCTAAAAGATTTGTTTAACACTTTTTTGGTTACTACATGATTCCATAGCGTTATTTCATAGTTTAGATGTCTTCCATTTTTTCTACAATGTAGAAAAATAGTAAAAAAATTAAAAAACCCCTTGAATGAGTAGGGGGTTGTCCAAACTTTTGACTGGTAACGTAAATGCATAAATAAAAAAAAGCATTTAGTACAAGGTCACTGTTTGTTTTAGGCAGCACTATGTACTATTTCCTGAATAACCTTGTAGTCACTGTATATTTCAATCAAAACCAATTATATTTTCTGTTCACACCATAGTAACTTTTATCGATAAATACAGAAAACAACTGAATGTGTCTGAATATCAAATCAAATGTTATTGGCCACAGGGGCCGAATACAAAAAGTGCAGACATTACAGTGAAATGCTTACTTACAGCCCTTAACCAACAGTGCATTTATTTTTAATAAAAGTAAAATAAAACAACAACAAAAAAGTTTAAGAAAAAAAAGAGCAGAAGTAAAAAAAATAACAGTAGGGAGGCTAATATACAGGGGGGTACCGGTGCAGAGTCAATGTGGGGGCACCGACTAGTTGAGGTAGTGAAGTAATATGTACATGTGGGTAGAGTTAAAGTGACTATGCATAAATAATTAACAGAGTAGCAGCATGTAAAAAGAGGGGTGGGGGGGGGGGGGGGGGTGCAAATAGTCCGGGTACCAAAGATTAGCTGTTCATGAGTCTTATGGCCTGGGGATTTAATATTACTGGAGAAGTGGGTAGCTGCCGCTGCCTCCTCCGGGACACTTCTCCTTTGCATAAAGTTAAATGGCTGTTTTTGGGGCCCTGGGAATTTTTGTCCACCCTCTTCAATGCTGTGAAAAATTCCGGGATATTGGGGAACTGGAAAAAGTGCGGTAAAGTCGATAAAAAAAAACCAAAAACATCCCAAAAAGGGGGACATGTTTGTGATAGCGGGCCATGGAAAAATTTGGGGATTTTTCAGCATTTTAAAATTGGTACAGACCCTTGCGACATGGGGCCGGCATTATCTGCTAAACACGAGGTGATGGAGGGGGAAATAATCAGGACAAGGGGCCTCAGATCTTGTATGGCATCTCTGTGATTCAAATGCCATCGATAAAATCAATTGTGTATTGTCTGTATTATGCCACCCCTTTCCATACCCCCCGATACCCAGGGGCACTCTTTTCCCAAAAAATTGACACAGCAAACCGCCCGCCCACACAACCCCTCCCCGGTGGTCACAGTTGTGAGGCGGGATGGCATACTGCAAAAATCTCAAAAAACAACTTTGGAGGCAGCTAAGGGTGGGAAAAATTAACCTAAACTCTCTGGCAAAGCTCTGGTGGACACCGCAGTCGCATCCCAAATTGCATGCCCCCTCAAAACTTGAGACATCGTGGCATTGTGTTGTGTAAAAGAAACGCACATTTTAGAGGGGCCCATTTTTTGGGGTTTTGTTAGGGACCCCATTAGATGCTCCCAAGCACATACTCACTACCCTTGTCCCACACAAGGTGACCTGTGTAATGTGACAGCTTTTTAAAATCAGCTTTTTTAATTTCCCCACCGTCAGGGGGATGGTTTATCTTGGCAAAGGAAAATGCTCACTACCACCCACGTACTGGTGTGTGAGGCCCTTCAACCAGACTCATACATTAAATCTTTTAATGGAAATTTAAAACAACATTTCCCGGGCCCTTTAGCCCCCCCTAAAAAAATGTGAGGAAAATGTTCTAAAAGTTCGTGCAGGTGACTGACCTCCTCAGACCATTGGCAATACCCCCCGAAAATTTTCCGGAACCCCAAAGGTTACTAGTTTCAAGGGCTCAGCTTGGAGAGAAGAACCTTGTGAGGGATTGGTGGTCGATGCGGAAACCAAAGTTAATGATTAATTAATTATTTAAAAACTAAAATCTTAATATAACTTCAAACAATCAACCAAAATTTTTTTTTAATAGCCCTTCTTACTCGAATATCTGAAGGCTGTAAAAACCCAGCCAAAACCCCAAAAGCTAGTAATGCAGTGTAGAACACGGTGGGTAGGAAAAACTCCCCAAAAAGGGAAAACCCAGGAAGAAACCTAGAAAACCAGGCTATAGGGGTGGCCAGTCCTCTTCTGGGTGGCCGGGTGGAGATTATAACGAACCCTGCCCAAAATTTAAAAAAAGTTAAAATGCAACATGGTCAAAAAATAATCAGAATAAAACTCAGTGGGTTTTTATACCGATCATTAAAAAGTTTTTTAAAAAAGCAGGTCGGGGGCAGGTAGGGGTTCAATAACCGCGGCAGAACAGTTTTAAAATGGGAAAACAGCAAGGCCGGGGGACTGGGACAGCAAGGGGGTCACCACGGCGGTAGTCCCCCACGTATGGGGGTAGGGCTCGGTTCCTCGTTGGCTTTTCATAGCCCATCATTAAAGTTGAAAAAAAGGGTCTGGGCATAGGGTTTCGTCCGCAGGCAAACAGTTGAAACTGGATAGCAGCAAGGCCGGCGGACTGGGGACAGAAGGTTCTCATGCCCCTGTTTAAGT
>CM072220.1:77980884-78005767 GCA_036851935.1 Coregonus suidteri
CACGCAAGATCTCCCCCCGGGGGGTAAAAATTATCACAAAAACGGTGAGAAAAATCCAAACCACACGGGGGGACCTAGTGAATGACCTGCAGAGAGCGGGCCAAAAACAACCTACCTCGTAACACACACGCCGCCGGGTTTTCAAACCCTGAGTCCCAGAGTGTCCCCCTTTAAGCCAGTAATTCCAGGCCCGTCTGAAGTTGTAGAGTATTTGGATGATCCAGAAGAGGTTTGGGGAAAATGTCATATGGTCAGATGAAAAAAAAAAATAAAAAACTTTTTTTTAAAAAAACTAAATGTGTGTTTGGAGGACAAAGAATCTGATTGTCCAAAAACCATACCTACTTGAAGCAGGGGGTGGAAACTCATGCTTTGGGGCTTTTTTTTTCTGAAAGGGGACCAGGACGGGGATCCCGGTAAAAAAAAAGAATGAATGGGGTCAGTATCGTGAATTTTGAGTGAAAAACCTCCTTCCATCAGCAAGGGATTGAAGATGAAACGGGGCGGGGTCTTTCAGATGAAAAGATCCCAAACACACCCCCCGGGCAACGAAGGGTGGCTTCGTAAGAACCTTTCAAGGTCCTGGAGTGGCCTAGCCAGCCCCAATCTCAACCCCATAGAAAATTTTTGGAGGGGTTGAAAAGGTTTCCCAGCGACAGCCCAAAACTCACTGCTCTAGAGGAGATCTGCATGGGAATGGGCCAAAATACCACAAAGTGTGTAAAAACCTTGTAAGACTTACAGAAAATTTTGATGTGTCATTGCCAACAAAGGGTATAAAACAAAGTTTTTGAAAAACTTTTGTTATTGACCAAATACTTTTTTCCACCATAAATTAGCTAATTAATTAATTAAAAAATCCTACAATGTGATTTCTGGATTTTTCTATTCTCATTTTGTCTGTCATAGTTGACGTGTACCTATGATGAAAATTACAGGCCTCTCTCATCTTTTTAAGTGGGAGAACTTGCACAATTGGTGGCTGACTAAATACTTTTTTTTTCCCACTGTATCTGCCTCACTCTCAGAGAAATAAGTATTACTGCTAGGTTACACAGTAAATGGTATTAGCTGCCTCAATCTTATAGAAATAACATTAGTCACTGCTTTGTTAATAACACAGTAAGTATATATAAATCTGTCTACTATCAGAGCAATAAGTAGTACTGCTAGGTTTTACACAGTAATAATATATATATCTGCCTCACTCTCAGAGAAATAAGTAGTACTGCTAGGTTTTACACAGTCAAATGTGACCAACCGGCTCGATCTTATGTAGCAAAATTTGAAATTGTGTTTTTTTACATTGGATAAAAGTAGAGACTCAGCTAGAAAAAGGTATATCATACACTATAGTTGAGGAACAATGGGAAAGTAATTCTGCTTTGAAAGATGATAAACTTGTAACCTCAATTTTGAGAAAATGGCCTTTGAATGTTTTGGTACACCTACTGGAGAGCTCTTCTTTATCTACAGTGGTATTACTTTGGCAGATAATGTCACCCATCTAAATAAATAGTTTTTTAAATATATATAGTTAACTAAATGTATGGTGTTTTTTGGTTTATGTCAGTTTCATTGTTTGTTATGCTATAAATGGTTATTTTAACGGTTGTAAGTGGTAAAATTAACTAATTACTACTTTAGTAAGGATATACTTTATTTCAGTACTACTGCAGTTGCTAAATAATTCCAATAGATGGCAGCATAAGACCATGAATGACATTTCAGAAGATCAGTTTTAGTTTTCTCCCTGGATACACCACCACACTCCCCCTCACAGGAAAAACTCCTGCACTCGCTTTTTACTGTCCTTTTCCACACTGCTAACGCAAGAGGAAACAACTGAAAAAGCATTTAACAGATTACTGTGAAATAATATAATGATGATTCATGTTTATTTTTAGCTGTTTTTTATGCTCATGTTTTTGAAATTATACTTCATTACTATAACGATTATCAATAAGCCTGAACATTAAATTTAGTCACGTCCTGGTTGAGAAAACGTATTTTCCTAGTACATTCATTGCAGATTCATCAACCAGCAGCGAGCACTCTGCCTTCTAGCACAAGCGAGGGGCATGTTGAGGTACATTTGCTAACTGGGGGGTTTGCATGATGTAATTTATTGGCGGGCTGGAAGACGCACTCTTGTCTTATCTATTCTGAGGTAGTTTAATCGATATATTAGATATTTAAAAATGCATGTATACTAGGGTTGAGGTTGGAGCATCTGACTAGTGATTATTTACCAGGGTTTCAACACCTGCTATAGTCACTATTTAATTGCTCTTTCCAAAAAGCATCACAGGCCTATATACGAGATATATAGCTAACTAAAGTAATTAGTGACCATTTTAGAAAATCATGCGGGACATATAGTATTTGGTTTCATGCTATTTTATGTCAATAATATTTGCTGCTTGTAACCTATAACTGATGCTTCGTGGTCTTATGCTGCAATCTATTGGAAATATTTAGCAATTAAAAGTTAGTAATTCACGTACAGACGTTGGTGAGGCAGCTGAGAAATAAAGTGTATTAGATCAGTCTCAAACCTGCCCCACGCCAATTTCTGGACTTTCACACAGAGGTTATTAGGTCACCCAATTCAAACCACATTTGAAAAATAAAACAAATGTGTCTTATTTATCAAGTGTTCTGTCTTGCAATTATACATATAATAAAATAACAACAAAATAATCAAAACACTATTTAATACTATAATTGTATTTACTAAGATAATATTATTACTAAAATAGTTTTCTAAAAGTGTTCTAGGCTACCCTACCCTAGAATTAGGGGTTAGGGTTAAGGCTAAAATAGGTTATAAGTAGGGTAAGAGTTTCTGTATAGCACTTTGTGACATCTGCTGGTGTAAAAAGGCTTTATAAATACATTTGATTGATTGTTAGGTTTAGGGTTTTTATGGCAAAAAACTGTATGGGTTTATAGAACTCTTGCGCCTCCCTTTGGCCATCTGTGGGTACTACATATCTCATTCATTACATTTTTTACATTTTTTACATATTTAGCAGACGCTCTTATCCAGAGCGACTTACAGTTATGAGTGCATACATTTTCATACTGGCCCCCGTGGGAAACGAACCCACAACCCTGGCGTTGCAAGCGCCATGCTGTACCCAACTGAGCTATATGACACTTGCTAGGCTCATAATCTGAGGTAGCAACTGCGTCAGATCTACAAATCCATTAGCTAGACCACCCGATTAGACAACAATCACCCCATTATACCCATTTGGTTTGCAACTCAGTGAACCTGCGCAGCATTCGCTCAATTTGATGCCTACGAACGAAGATTTCGATGCATATCAAATTACCCAGCAGCCATTTAGAAACAACAAGTCATCAGAAAAATTGTTATTTCTTAATTAAAAAATGTCTTCTGGCTGTTTAAATCTGCCACATCTTGAAAAAGAGGACAGGGACATGCGTTTTGTTTAGATTGTACACTTTTTTCTTAAAACAAATATAGTTAACCATGACCAGAAAATGTTTAATGTTTGATGGCTATCCGCCTTCCATCACTTGCACTACTAGCAATGACCACAACATGTACTCAGGTGAACAGTGTGTGCGCTCACCAAGTAGCCTTAACCTTGTTAATAATAAGTTACCTGAGGTAAACCTACAGGGTTAACGCTCACCAAGTAGCTGTAACCTTGGTAATAATAAGTTACCTGAGGTAAACCTACAGGGTTAACGCTCACCAAGTAGCTGTAACCTTGGTAATAATAAGTTACCTGAGGTAAACCTACAGGGTTAACGCTCACCAAGTAGCCGTAACCTTGTTAATAATAAGTTACCTGAGGTAAACCTACAGGGTTAACGCAGGCAGGTCTCATTGATAACAATAGTGAAGCTGGCATTGTGACGCAGAACAATGGGCTGGGAATAGAACGTTCTGAAGGCGAGTCGTTGTCACGGAGCTCAATAGAACTAATAGGAGCTGGTAGGGTGAAAAATACCCTAAAATAAGGCCTGTTGTTTTCGCGATTACTTCATAACCAGGGACAGAAGGTAATATTATGAAACTGGGCTCCATGGCGGATGCAATTAACTAATTTTATCAGAAAAAACGTTGTAAAAATGTCACTTGAGGCGCCCCGAAAATAATATTCAAAAGTTTCAGTCCTTGGACACAGAGGGGTTAAACACTAAAGTTACCGTCCATCTAGTGAAGAGAGGAGAACCGGACAGAGGGATGGTAGGTAGCCAGCATCCGTCAACGACAGAGGGAGAAGCCCTCCACGGTATTTAACAGGTGGAAGAAACAACCAGGGAGCTCCATCGGTCCACAAGAAAAGCAGGCAGCCGGTGATGATGTAGTGGTAGCTAGGATAACTAGGATGCTGCCTTTAGAGTAGCTAGCTTAGCTAGCTGTACCGACTAGCTTGGCTAGCTAGCAGGTCGTTCGTCTGTCCCTCGAGGATGATGACGAATCCGGTGAACCACACAAGATGAAACAAGAATAGCGAGTGAAAAGGATCTGGCTACACTCATACTGTCACTGACCATTACGTAAAAAAGCTAATTGAACAATAAACTTTGGCGTCTCAACACTGTAACAAACTCCGTCGTTATTCCCCAAGATCACCTCAGACCACTCTGCGCGTAACTGGACAATATGCTTGGCGCCAAACCGTACGTGGACCGCGGACAGTTCTGGGCGGGGACGCGGACAGTTCTGGACGTGGACGCGGACAGTTCCAGAACGCGGACATGAGCAGTGCAACACAATACATTTACATTTTAATCACTTAGCAGACGCTCTTATCCAGAGCGACTTACAGTTAGTGAGTGCATACATAACCCAGTCTTTATACTGGCTTACATTAGTAATATTCATTTATTTAGAGTAGAACACTGAGACACTATGACTGCCCTCACTTCAAAGGCAGTCATAGTCAATGAACTAATCACTGATCATAATCTTGATGTGATTGGCCTGACTGAAACATGGCTTAAGCCTGATGAATTTGCTGTGTTAAATGAGGCCTCACCTCCTGGTTACACTAGTGACCATATTCCCCGTGCATCCCGCAAAGGCGGAGGTGTGTTGCTAACATTTACGATAGCAAATTTCAATTTACCAAAAAAAAAATGGCGTTTTCATCTTTTGAGCTTCTAGTCATGAAATCTATGCAGCCTACTCAATCACTTTTTATAGCTACTGTTTACAGGCCTCCTGGGCCATATACAGCGTTCCTCTCTGAGTTTCCTGAATTCCTATCAGACCTTGTAGTCATAGCAGATCATATTCTAATTTTTTGTGATTTTAATATTCACATGGAGAAGTCCACAGACCCACTCCAAAAGTCTTTCGGAGCCATTATCGACTCAGTGGGTTTTGTCCAACATGTCTCTGGACCTACTCACTGCCACAGTCATACTCTGGACCTAGTTTTGTCCCATGGAATAAATGTTGTAGATCTTAATGTTTTTTCCACAAAATCCTGGACTATCGGACCACCATTTTATTACGTTTGCAATCGCAACAAATAATCTGCTCAGACCCCAACGAAGGAGCATCAAAAGTCGTGCTATAAATTCTCAGACAACACAAAAAATTCATTGATGCCCTTCCAGACTCCTTCCTTCTGCCTACCCAAGGACGTCAGAGGACAAAAATCAGTTAACCACTTAACCGAGGAACTCAATTTAACCTTGCGCAATACCCTAGATGCAGTTGCACCCCTAAAAACGAAAAACATTTGTCATAAGAAACTAGCTCCCTGGTATACAGAAAATACCCGAGCTTTGAAGCAAGCTTCCAGGAAATTGGAACGGAAATGGCGCCACACCAAACTGGAAGTCTTTCCGACTAGCTTGGAAAGACAGTACCGTGCAGTACCGAAGAGCCCTCACTGCTGCTCGATCATCCTACTTTTCCAACTTAATCGAGGAAAATAAGAACAATCCAAAATTTCTTTTTGATACTGTTGCAAAGCTAACTAAAAAGCAGCATTCCCCAAGAGAGGATGGTTTTCACTTCAGCAGTGATAAATTCATGAACTTCTTTGAGGAAAAGATCATGACCATTAGAAAGCAAATTACGGACTCTCCTCTTTGAATCTGCGTATTCCTCCAGGGCTTAGCTGTCCTGGATCTGCACAGCTCTGCGAGGGCCTGGGATCGGGAGAGACACTTAAGTGTTTTAGTACTATATCTCTTGACACAATGATGAAAATAATCATGGCCTCTAAACCTTCAAGCTGCATACTGGATCCTATTCCTACTAAACTGCTGAAGGAGCTGCTTCCTGTGCTTGGCCCTCCTATGTTGAACATAATAAACAGCTCTCTATCCACCGGATGTGTACCAAACTCACTAAAAGTGGCAGTGATAAAGCCTCTCTTGAAAAAGCCAAACCTTGACCCGGAAAATATAAAAAAAATATCGGCCTATATCGAATCTTCCATTCCTCTCAAAAATGTTAGAAAAAGCTGTTGCGCAGCAACTCACTGCCTTTCTGAAGACAAACAATGTATATGAAATGCTTCAGTCTGGTTTTAGACCCCATCATAGCACTGAGACTGCACTTGTGAAGGTGGTAAATGACCTTTTAATGGCGTCAGACCGAGGCTCTGCATCTGTCCTCGTGCTACTAGACCTTAGTGCTGCCTTTGACACCATCGATCACCACATTCTTTTGGAGAGACTGGAAACCCAAATTGGTCTACACGGACAAGTTCTGGCCTGGTTTTAGATCCTACCTGTCGGAAAGATATCAGTTTGTCTCTGTGAATGGTCTGTCCTCTGACAAATCAACTGTACATTTCGGTGTTCCTCAAGGTTCCGTTTTAGGACCACTATTGTTTTCACTATATATTTTACCTCTTGGGGATGTTATTCGAAAACATAATGTTTAACTTTCACTGCTATGCGGATGACACACAGCTGTACATTTCAATGAAGCATGGTGAAGCCCCAAAATTTCCCTCGCTAGAAGCCTGTGTTTCAGACATAAGGAAGTGGATGGCTGAAAACTTTTTTACTTTTTAAACTCGGACAAAACAGAGATGCTTGTTCTAGGTCCCAAGAAACAAAGAGATCTCTTCTGTTAAATCTGACAATTCATCTTGATGGTTGTAAAGTCGTCTCAAATAAAACTGTGAAGGACCTAGGCGTTTACTCTTGACCCTGATCTCTCTTTTGACGAACATATCAAGACTGTTTCAAGGACAGCTTTTTTCCATCTACGTAACATTGCAAAAATCAGAAATTTTCTGTCCAAAAATGATGCAGAAAAAAATTAATCCATGCATTTGTTACTTCTAGGTTAGACTACTGCAATGCTCTATTTTCCGGCTACCCGGATAAAGCACTAAATAAACTTCAGTTAGTGCTAAATACGGCTGCTAGAATCCTGACTAGAACCAATAAATTTGATCATATTACTCCAGTGCTAGCTTCCCTACACTGGCTTCCTGTTAAGGCAAGGGCTGATTTCAAGGTTTTACTGTTAACCTATAAAGCGTTACATGGGCTTGCTCCTACCTATCTTTCCGAGTTGGTCCTGCCGTACATACCAATACGTACGCTACGGTCACAAGACGCAGGCCTCCTAATTGTCCCCTAGAATTTCTAAGCAAACAGCGGGAGGCAGGGCTTTCTCCTATAGATCTCCTTTTTTATGGAACAGTCTGCCTACCCCATGTGAGAGACGCAGACTCGGTCTCAACCTTTAAGTCTTTACTGAAGACTTATCTCTTCAGTAGGTCATATGATTGAGTGTAGTCTGGCCCAGGAGTGTGAAGGTGAACGGAAAGGCTGGAGCAACGAACAGCCCTTGCTGTCTCTGCCAGGCCGGTTTCCCTCTCCACTGGGGTTCTCTGCCTCTAACCCTGTTGCAGGGGCTGAGTCACTGGCTTGCTGGTGCTCTTTCATGCCGTCCCTGGGAGGGGTGCGTCACTTGAGTGGGTTGAGTTACTGACGTGATCTTCCTGTCTGGGTTGGCGCCCCCCCCCTTTGGTTTGTGCTGTGTGGTGGAGACCTCTGTGGGCTTATACTCGGCCTTGTCTCAGGATTGTAAGTTGGTGGTTGGGATATCCCTCTAGTGGTGCGGGGGCTGTGCTTTGGCGGAGTGGGTGGGGTTATATCCTTCCTGTTTGGCCCTGTCCGGGGGTTTTCTTCGGATGGGGCCACAGTGTCTCCGGACCGCTCCTGTCTCAGCCTCCAGTATTTATGCTGCAGTAATTTATGTGTCGGGGGGCTGGGTTAGTTGGTTATACCTGGAGTACTTCTCCTGTCTTATCCAGTGTCCTGTGTGAATTTAAGTATGCTCTCTCTAATTCTCTCGTTCTCTCTTTCTCTCTGAGAACCTGAGCCCTAGGACCATACGTCAGGACTACCGGGCATGATGACACCTTGCTGTCCCCAGTCCGCCTGGCCTTGCTGCTATTCCAGTTTCAACTGTTCTGCCTGCGGCTACGAAACCCCCTACCTGTCCCAGACCTGCTGTTTTCAACTCTTAATGATCGGCTATGAAAAGCCAACTGAGAGACCTGAGCCCTAGGACCATACGTCGGGACTACCGGCCGTGGTGACTCCTTGCTGTCCCCAGTCCGCCTGGCCTTGCTGCTATTCCAGTTTAAACTGTTCTGCCTGCGGTTATGGAACCCCTACCTGTCCCAGACCTGCTGTTTTAAACTCTAATGATCGGCTATGAAAAGCCAACTGAGATTTATTCCTGATTATTATTTGACCATGCTTGTCACTTATGAACATTTTTGAACATCTTGGCATGGTTCTGTTATAAATCTCCACCCGGCACAGCCAGAAGAGGACTGGCCACCCCTCATAGCCTGGTTCCTCTCTAGGTTTCTTCCTAGGTTTTGCCTTTCTAGGGAGTTTTTCCTAGCCACCGTGCTTCTACAACCTGCATTACTAGCTGTTTGGGGTTTTAGGCTGGGTTTCTGTACAGCACTTCGAGATATTAGCTGATGTAAGAAGGGCTATATAAAATAAAAATTGATTGATTGGTCGTATAAGTGCTGAGAAGAAAGACATTTTACACTTATGGGTATAAATTAAAGCTATGCATGAAGCCTCTAGTCCCACCTAGTCGGTAGATATTTAGGACACCTCATGAGCTGTCCTAACCAGTTAAGAGTTAACAGCAGGTGTCTTGATAATACTATATAATAATGCAGTGAGTCAGTGGTTCCTGCGCCACATGTAATTGCTTTGGTGTAGTTTAAAATAATATTTCTATATTTCTATATGATCAATCCATAAATAATATAGACCTACATGCAACAGTTTCTCTTCAGCTTTTGACAATGATTTCTGTATAATAATTTATGTATAATAAATGTTGGTGATTCAATAGCCTAGTTAATCATTACATGTCTTTTAACACACTATCTATGTTTTGCTCAGTCTGGCAGTTACCCAGAACTATCATAGGCTCTCTCTCTTGTGGCTGCTGCTGATGACAACTGAATGTATGTTATCATAATAATGATGTCTGCATAACATTTTGTCTTCATTTTGGCAGATTAACTCATGCTTATTTCTGAATATTAACTCAGGTTTTCGCCCAGCGGCAAATGAGTTGGAGCTGTGGCAGGCGTTGGACCTGTGGCCGAAAAGTGTCCAGTTTGAATCCCGGGCCGGGCGCTGGAAAGAACGGACGGAATTGATCTGACCCCTGGAGGGCTGCTGGGTCCACGTCCTCAAAACATTCACCTTTCGTTGGGCCCTTGAGCAAGGCCCTTAACCCCACAACATGCTCTCCATCCAGGGGCGCTGCACTGCAGCTTGAACCTGTGCTGGTCTCAACTGTATGTGTGAGGTCTGCTGTTTGGGGGGGTTATGAACGGAGCAGAAAATACATGTTTTTGTTGTTTGCTGGAACTAATGGACAAAGTTGTACTGTATTGTAATGTATTGTATTGTAAAGAAGTCAGCCAGAGTTGGGCCATCGTTCGAACAAAGAGATGCCTCCCTGGCCACCAGTGTGTTTGAATATAACGAAGATAAATTCTACCCCCCATACAATACTTTTATACACAGTAATTACTTTTTTTTATATATATAATAATAATAATAATAATAATTAATTATACACATTACATTTTGGATAGATAGTACTCAGACATCTATAGTGTTTACAGTAATGACTATTACCGATCATGATCTTTTTTAATCCCACCCCTCTGCTACTCTCAGCCCCGCCCACCTATCTCCGTAGAACATCCTCTTTTGATTTCCACCTGCCATATTTTTTTCAGCTGCGCTGTGATGTCATACATGCATGTTTAACCTTTCTAGTCGCATAGTATCCACAGACTAATTATTAAAGGTCAATATTTTTCATAACAGTATTATTTTATTGTTGATTGACTGACTATGGTTTTTCCAAATCCCCAGCACTGCTATTTCTAAGGATCATTGTAAATGCATATTGGGATGTTTCAACCGTTCCTATTGTCCTACAAATTATAATTTGTAGCAAATAATATTCCTATTTAACAGTAGTAGCCATAATTCATAAATGACACCATGCAGGGTTCTATATGGAACCATTTTTGGTTCAGGGAAAAATAACCTCTAGAGTTCTGATTAAAGAACCCTATAAAAGGGACTCTATATAGAACTTTTAGTGGTTCCATATATAAAGCAAGCGATATAACCTTTTTTGGTTTAAACAGGAGTGAAGAGTGTGTTGTTTTGACGGTAGTATTGTCAAAATTCCGCTTGTAACAACGATCAGAATTAGTAAAAACAATAAGGTTCTGCATGACAACATATTAGACAATAACTAAGAGTAGGATAAATGATTGTGTCATGCAGAACTTCTATAGATGTGTGTGTGTATGCTGGTAAAGATGTGTGTGTATGCTGGTAAAGATGTGTCTGTGTGTGTGTGTGTGTGTGTGTGTGTGTGTGTGTGTGTGTGTGTGTGTGTGTGTGCTGGTGAGACAACCACATATCACAGTCAAATATACAGGATACAAACATTTCATTCCAGCTATATAGCGTTTTGCTTAACAAAAATTAATACGCAAAAATCTATTAATTAAAATCTTAGAACAACAATATTTTACACGCACATGAAGGTACCCATAAGCAATCATTTCTGATGTAAAATAACAAATGTGAAAAAAAATGTGGATATAACGTTTTAGAAATAAACTCCTTATAAATTCTTAAACAACATTGTCATCTCACCTCTTAGCTTTGGTGTCATGTCCCCCAGAGAGACTTGTTTTAGAGGCAGGGACCCCCTCCTCTCTCTCCCCAGAGAGACTCATTTTAGAGGCAGAGCCCCCCTCCTCTCTCTCCCCAGAGAGACTCATTTTAGAGCACTGACCCCTAAAACAGAGATACAGCATGTTGGTTGTGGTTAACACAGTGACAACTAATTATTCAATTGTTCTATTTTATTTCATTATCTCTTAGAAATAAAACATTTACTAACAGACACGTCCAAAACAGTCAGGTGATTTAATGCAATCACATCAACACATAGTTTAGTGAGCAGGTAGCTTAGTGGGTAAGAGCGTTGTGCCAGTAACGAAAGGTCGCTGGTTCTAATCCCCGAGCCGACTAGGTGAAAAATCTGTCGATGTGCCCTTAAGCAAGGCACTTAACCCTAATTGCTCCTGTAAGTCGCTCTGGATAAGAGCGTCTGCTAAATGTCATTGTTAACCTTTTCTCCATGTAGTGGAACTAATAATAATAATAATAATAATGGGGGATTGATGGAAGTTACAATCTATCTGAAATATTAAAGCTGATCTAAAACTAAAATAAAAATGATAATAATGTCTCACTTTCTCTTGTAATAATTCCACTCATTCTAGTGTGTTGCTTTGTTCAACAGGTCTGCTATAATTATGATATTATTTAATTTAATTCATAATATCAATGTTAAGAAAAGTACGTTCAGGTTTCATACCAAATTACACAGGAAGCAGGAGCTCATTGTAATTTAGAAAACAACAAATGTTCTGATATTCTGAAAGATGATTTAGAACTATGATACATTAACATTTTTACATATTGTAAAATAACCACGATATACGAATCCTATAATACGAGATATGAACAATATGTTTTTGAATTTGACTTGCCTACGCCCAGTTAGCGCCATTTTGTATGATTGAACTGTCACGTACCTGTCCCAGGTGAAATGGACTGTTAGATCTGAGTGTTTTACTGTCATTCTCTATACTATAATAACACCATATATTTAATTTCCCTACACACTTTACAATAATCCCTTGGAAGAGTCTTACCTTGTAGCCTGTATTCACAACCAGAACATGTCAAATCATTGAGATATTTTCCGTTCTGCTGAGAGAGCACCTTCCTGATGACAAGTGGCTCTGTATCTATGTTCTAGGTACAGTTGATCTTTGGATGCAATAATATCTGGTGAAAGTCTAGTGGCACAAACACCATGTATATCATTAACAGAACAGAAGTTTAAACCTTTGGCCAGTAAAGACCATGGCATACTATAATATGTAGAATCATTATGATGGATCCAGTTTCAACATATCTCTAACTTTGAAGTATACAATAGGGTCCTAAATTATTAAATTAAATGAATTAATACTAATATAATCACTCAGAGAAAGAGATTTTGTTTAACAAGTAATACTTTTTTTCTCAAAAAGGTAGGGGTCAAAATTGGCTCTCCCTTTCAATACCTCCCTTGCGAGGATAACGGCACTGAGCCTTTTTCTAAAGTGTTTTCTGAGTTGGAGTGATCTTAGACCATTCCTCCATACAGAATCCTTCCAAATGACCAACTACAGGAAGGTAAAGGTACAACTAAACACACAATAAAGAAACAAATCTCCCTAATTGACAGGAGGCTTGAATCTTAGTCATTTACCCACCGGCCTCTTACTACTAACTATCCCAATGTATACATTCTACCAACATCATACATAAATAATCCCTGGTAGGATCCTTACTACTATCCCAATGTATACATTCTACCAACATCATACATAAATAATCCCTGGTAGGATCCTTACTACTATCCCAATGTATACATTCTACCAACATTATACATAAATAATCCCTGGTAGGATCCTTACTACTATCCCAATGTATACATTCTACCAACATCATACATCAATAATCCCTGGTAGGATCCTTACTACTATCCCAATGTATACATTCTACCAACATCATACATAAATAATCCCTGGTAGGATCCTTACTACTATCCCAATGTATACATTCTACCAACATCATACATCAATAATCCCTGGTAGGATCCTTACTACTATCCCAATGTATACATTCTACCAACATCATACATCAATAATCCCTGGTAGGATCCTTACTACTATCCCAATGTATACATTCTACCAACATCATACATAAATAATCCCTGGTAGGATCCTTACTACTATCCCAATGTATACATTCTACCAACATCATACATAAATAATCCCTGGTAGGATCCTTACTACTATCCCAATGTATACATTCTACCAACATCATACATCAATAATCCCTGGTAGGATCCTTACTACTATCCCAATGTATACATTCTACCAACATCATACATAAATAATCCCTGGTAGGATCCTTACTACTATTCCAATGTATACATTCTACCAACATCATACATAAATAATCCCTGGTAGGATCCTTACTACTATCCCAATGTATACATTCTACCAACATCATACATAAATAATCCCTGGTAGGATCCTTACTACTATCCCAATGTATACATTCTACCAACATCATACATACATAATCCCTGGTAGGATCCTTACTACTATCCCAATGTATACATTCTACCAACATCATACATAAATAATCCCTGGTAGGATCCTTACTACTATCCCAATGTATACATTCTACCAACATCATACATACATAATCCCTGGTAGGATCCTTACTACTATCCCAATGTATACATTCTACCAACATCATACATAAATAATCCCTGGTAGGATCCTTACTACTATCCCAATGTATACATTCTACCAACATCATACATCAATAATCCCTGGTAGGATCCTTACTACTATCCCAATGTATACATTCTACCAACATCATACATCAATAATCCCTGGTAGGATCCTTACTTTGCAGCCTGAATAAAAAAAAAAAAAAAAAATGATTGCCTTGGCAACATCTATTTGGGGATCCCAATAAAAAACTAAATACTTAACATGACCACAATAATGTCAGCTGTAGTTGTTGTAAGATGCCCATCATACACTGGTGGCAGGTAGCCTAGCGGATAAGGTTGCTGGTTCGAAACCCTGAGCTGACTAGGTAAAAAAAACTGTAGATGTGCCCTTGAGTATCTTTGGATAAGAGCGTATGTTAAATGAAGAAAATGTAAATACTATTATTTAAAATGGTCAAGGGCTTTATGAATGTATTTTAATGCCTATCATCTTCCATGTAAAGTGTTACCATGCAATTTCTGTGAAAAAAGCCTGAAATGGTGGAAGGTCAAAGATCATGAGTATTTGATGTCTGTGTCTCTCTCAGTCTCTGTCTGTCTCTAACCCCAGTTGTCAGTAAAGAAAACTGTTAGCTGAGGTCTGTTTCTCTCTGTCTCTGTCTGTCTCTAACCCCAGTTGTCAGTAAAGAAAACAGTTAGCTACACCTCATGGTTAATGGTTTATCCTCATGGTGTGTAGAAAGCATACCTATATAAAAGTATATTTGTTCTTGTCCAGCCATTACATATTTTTAGATGAAAGAGCAGGATATCCTATAAACTCTAAACTGGAGAGAGGACAGAGCAGGATATCCTATAAACTCTAAACTGGAGAGAGGACAGAGCAGGATATCCTATAAAACTCTAAACTGGAGAGAGGACAGAGCAGGATATCCTATAAACTCTAAACTGGAGAGAGGACAGAGCAGGATATCCTATAAACTCTAAACTGGAGAGAGGACAGAGCAGGATATCCTATAAACTCTAAACTGGAGAGGGACAGAGCAGGATATCCTATGAACTCTAAAACTGGAGAGAGGACAGAGCAGGATATTCTATAAACTCTAGTAAGTATATGTTTAATCAAGGAAGTGTGTGTCTCCTAAATGGTGTGTGAGTCTTTTTATCACACTGTAATTCTGGAAGTTGGAACATACTCCTAAGATGAGTGTCTCTGAGGAGAGAGAGGAGGGGGGCACTGCCAACCCCCAGACCCAGAGAGCAGTCTCCAGTACCCAGCTGTCTGTCTATGACTGCTCCATGTACAATCCTCTCAATGTTATCAGTGGACCAATGCCCTTTGACCCAAAGTAAGATTACTGCCATACATTATAGATTATAAAAGGGGAATTCCTCAAAGATCTGTGGAGAATGTGAGAATGTAACAGACTGTAGTCTGGTTGGGAGGTTGGGAGTTCAACGTTATATCAATCATTTATTTATGAAGCTCTTTTACATCAGCAGTTCCATGTGGGGAGAAATAGAGGGAAATGTCTGACATGATGAATGATGCAGGGTGATTTCTGATACTACTGATCATCATTACTGTATGAAATACTATGGGGTTTAATATTGATCCAGGGTGATTTCTGATACTACTGATCAACATTACTGTATGAAATACTATGGGGTTTAATAATGATCCAGGGTGATTTCTGATACTACTGATCATCATTACTGTATGAAATACTATGGGGTTTAATAATGATCCAGGGTGATTTCTCATACTACTGATCATCATTACTGTATGAAATATGATGTGGTTTAATAATGATCCAGGGTGATTTCTAATACTACTGATCATCATTACTGTATGAAATACTATGGGGTTTAATAATGATCCAGGGTGATTTCTCATACTGCTGATCATCATTACTGTATGAAATACTATGGGGTTTAATAATGATCCAGGGTGATTCTCATACTACTCAAAAACTGCATTGTTGGTTAAGGGCTTGTAAGTAAGCATTTCACTGTAATGTCTACACCCTGTTTGTATTCGGCGCATGTGGCAAATACAAGTTGCTCTCTGAGCAGAACGGGAGATCAACTGCACCTAGAACATAGATACAGACCGCTCGTCATCAGGAAGTTGCTCTCTGAGCAGAACGGGAGATCAACTGCACCTAGAACATAGAAACAGACCGCTCGTCATCAGGAAGTTGCTCTCTGAGCAGAATGGGAGAAACAACTGTACCTAGAACATAGATACAGACCCGCTCATCATCAGGAAGTTGCTCTCTGAGCAGTGTTGTGTATTGGGATTATGTCTGGGCTAAATGTTTTTCATGACGAAATGGAATGTTGGTTGTTCAGGCCAGAGGGGGGATGTTTTATGATGTTATTTGAAATGTGCCGTTTGGAGGGTGACGCCCGAGGGGAGACTGGTGATTGGCCAGAAGAGGGGGTAACCCTTATTTTGGTATTGTCTATATAAGAAGGGTTTAGACAATAACGGACAGAGCATTATTATAATTCGAGGACACTGCTCTCCAGACCTCGCGAGTCTGTAAACGTATGCTGTAACCTCGTGATTTTAATAAAAGCCTCTAACACGATGCAGCATAGGTGGATTCTTTGATCGACAGCAATACCCACCAGCATTTGACGCGATACCACAAATGGAGGTCCTACCGAGATTCTGATTGCATTGTTCTGGCCCCTTCCTGAGGCGCGAGGTGACCACTGCCCAAGCCGGCTCTAAAGGTGAGATTACTCACAAGATTCGGGCAGTGGTTATTCCGCTGATTGGGGAGAGGGCATTGAAGGTGTACAGATTAAAAATACTTGGATCGTTGTTGATGTGGGGTGTTGCGGTCGATTACGGGTCTTTAAAAATATTCTAAAAATGTATTCTATTGGTAACGGGTGACAATGGTTGGGAAAGTATATTCCATTGGTAACGGTTGACAATGGTTGGGAAAGTATATTCCATTGGTAACGGTTGACAATGGTTGGGAAAGTATATTCCATTGGTAACGGTTGACAATGGTTGGGAAAGTATATTCCATTGGTAACGGTTGACAATGGTTGGGAAGTATAGTCCATTGGTAACGGTTGACAATGGTGGGAAATTATATTACATTGGTAACGGTTGGCAATGGGAAATTCAGATATGCATTCATCTTTAGGGCACTGTACCGCTTTAAGACCCCGGGGGGGGGGCATTTTAGATAATGGGCTGGCAAATCCGCGTGTACGATAGAATGTACATTCGGTGAGTTTTTGAAGAGAACTCGGGTTGATGGAATTTATCTGATTGTGATTATGATTTGACTCTCGTCCGACGGGATGTTTGATTAGGTCTAATTTCTCGGTGTAATTGTCATTAATTCTCAGCAACAAAAACGGTAGGAGAAATAGGTTCAAAATAATTAGGGCAGTGCAGGGTGTGTGGTTGTGTAGTAGGCCGCAGTTAGCTAGAGGCTAAGGCTAATTCTTGATTGTTTCAGGCCACGTGGTACATCGTACCTAAGGCTAATGCTAAATGTGTTTTGTGTCACAGTGTACCTAAGGCTAATGCTAAATGTGTTTTGTGTCACAGTGTACCTAAGGCTAATGCTAAATGCTAATGCTAAATGCTAATTGTGTTGTGTGCTACATGCTAACGTATCCTTAGAGGTCCATTGCGATGGGTTCAAGCCTCTTAAATGTGTTTGCATTTGGGTGGAATTCAGAGTTCTACGCAAATGTAAGGTCTGTTATGTGTAATTGTGTGAGTATAAGGTATAAAATAGTGAAGCTGTAGCGTAATGCTATCGTTCTATTGTCCGGGAATCGTATCATTGAATGTATGCGCATGCGTTTAATTTTGCGACACTACACTACAGAAAGGGGGAGTTTATGGCACGAGATTAGGACACGCTTTAGTTTACGGCACTAAACTACAACACGAGGGTATTGTAAAACTACAAAACAAAATGGTGGGTAAGGGTCATAGGTCCCATCTGGCGTTACCCTGCCAGAGGACAAATAGATAGACAAAGAGAAGATATATTTGGACACGAGTATTCTATTTGTTACCTCTGCGGCTGGTTAAAGATGAAACTTGTTTTGTGACCTATTGAATTTATAAATTAGATATATGGTAACGGAGTATGATAAATTGAATTAAATAATTAAATGACGGATTAAAATAAAATAAAAAATGTTTTTGAGCGATCTATATTTAGTCCTGAGTTCAATCTTAGAGCAATGTAGAACGAACGAATATTGAATGGTTGGAAATACTCAGGGATTGCATTAACTACTAAAATGTTATTCTGTGTGTCTGGTCTTTTTGAAATATGAGAGGAACAGGGAACGACGAGACGACAGGAGGAGAGAGAGAGGAGGGGCTGACGGGTGCGTGACGTGACAAGGTGTGACGCAGGCAGAGGATCAGATATCAGGCTAGGTTACAAAATCTTCCTTTTACAGAAATGTGATAAAATGACAATTTTCGCATAGGCTTGGCAAATACTCATTTCAATAAAATTTGCATTTTGGAGGCTATGTGCATCACTGGACTACAGTTCGATTGGAAATCAGGTACTGACATTATTCTGGAATTAAGATACTTGGGTTTATATTAAACAATGGAGTTTATGGAAATTTAGTAATGGTAGGGTTACAGGCTTTGTTTATGGGTATTGTAGTCTGAAGTTTAATACTTGCATTTTATTTCCTGATGGGTTATGGTGAGAGAGCCACTAATTGCTAAATTGGTAAGATAGGATAGCATATAGAAATAAAAATTGATTTTAATTATTCATAATTTTTAATTGATTTTTAATTGATTTTTTAATTGATTTTTTATTTTAATTAGAAATGGTTTTTGAATAAAACATTTAATTGAATTTTTTTAATATTCATATGTTGGTTGATTTGATTTTGGGAGAAAAAAAAAATAATAATTTTTTTTTTGGGGGGGTTGTTTATGGTTATATTAAGAATTAGAGGGGGGAAGCCATAGGCTACATAGGCTATATAGTCTAAAATAAGATAGTTCACAATAAAGGAATATAAAAGGGTTGTTACAATGGGGCAAAAGATATCAGGACTATGAAAGTCATTACACGGGTTGAAATAGTAGTAATCCTTTAATTAAAGTGTTGCTAGGTTATCCGGCAAGTGAAATAAAAGTTGCCCTTCATTCTCAAACAGAAATTGATAAAATATTTCAGCGATAAGATAGGTTAAAAAATAGAGCTTAGGGATGTTTATCCTCAGTTCCAGTCATCATCCAGGAGAGTGATTATGGCATCAGAGATTAAGATGAACAAATAATAGATAGAGTACCAGCAGAAGCAACGATGAAGATGAATCCAAAACTCCAGAAGTAAGGAAAACCGAGATGTCTGGAAACGAAGAGAAGAATGAGGTTCGGAAAGATGAAGATAAAGATGAAGAGAAGAAAAAACTGATGAAGAAAAGGATCCCAACAATAGGAGAATGTCTGGAAGAACAGAGGGAGGCTAAGCAGGATGGAATTTGAAGGAGAGGAGGATGATGAAGATGAGAGTGATTGATGAGAGGTCATGGGTGGAGGTGACTCTGTGATCAGAAGGAAGTGGCAAGAGAGGAAAGAAGGATATTAGAGACTTGATCTCGGATGAAGGTTGAAGGAAGAAGGGTACAAGAGCAAAGAAGAAATGGAGATATAGGCAGATTGCTTATCATGCCTGGATAAATCGAAGAAGAAGTAACACGACTGGATGAAGAATTCAAGAATTGAAGGAGAAGAACACATAAAGGCCACTAGTAAGAAGATGATGGAAGATGATATTTCGAGGACAGAACTTAGAAGATAACCTTTTGAAGAATACTGATATGTCAACAACGAGAAGAACAGGACGAAGAAAAACTCTCAAATACAACTTACAACTGGTGGAGAAGAAGAAAAGAAGTGTTGGTTATGAAGAATCAGAGTGAACCAAATCAACAATCACTGTTACAGCTTCAACTGAACAATATCAAATGCAATTATACCAGCCAAGGGGGGTACCAGGTGTTTCATATCCACAGCCAATGTCTGGAAAGACACAGAATTGGAGAGGAAGAGGGCGAGAAGGCTTGGAAGAAGGAGGAGGAAGAAACAACAGTAAGAAGAAACAGAGGAAGATCAAGGAGCAAGTGAAGATCACCTGTTAGTGCCGAGAAGATCCGAGGGGGGGGTTGTTAGCTGATGACATCGATTAGAGATGAAGAGAAAATATCCAACAATTGAAGTAAAAACAGAGGACTGTGATTGTGAATAGGGGAAAAATGTATGTGTTCAGCCTAAAGAGGTTAAACATATTACTATGTAAAATTAACTAATAAGGATAGGAATTTGAGGTAGTAAAACAGTCTTAAGGAATCAATTGAGCTAGGCTATAGAACTCAAAGAGAAATTAAAATAGACATACTAATATTAGAGGGTTTTTGGGAATCATTTGCTTAAAAAGATAATATCATAGGAAGGATGATAATGTATTAGACAATGTCTGAAAATAAACTTAAAAGGGGTGACGGTTATTCTGGGTTACATTCTTACACTAAGAGATTTCAGGCTAGGCTAAAGGGTGTTTAGTCGGTTTTGCCAAGTCTGTGTGTGAAGAAGTCAAGCAGGTGGGAAATTCCCAATCACGTATTCAAAAAATTGGTGGGGAAGGAATTTTGTGAATAAATCAGTGGAAAAGGTTTTTTAAGAAGGTTAGGAGAGAAGATTAGATTAAAATAAGTTAGGAGAACTAGGGTTGAAGGAACTCTAAGACAGTAAGCTAAGTTTCAAAGTTAGTAGTAAGACAGAGAGAGAGAACAGTGTTAAATGACATTTTTAGAGTTTAGTGGGAAGATATGGTAGGAGTTTAGATTTGTTAGGAGCAGATGCATTGAGAAAGTATGCGTTGCTGAATGATAAGAGAAGATTGAGGGTGATTGAGTATCTATATTTACAGTTTCCAGTAGGAAGATCAAGGTAATTGTGGGTGTATTTTGTTATAATCAAAAGGTTTTAAAGTTTGAAACTTTAGATGTAGGACTGAAAGGGGGGAAAAGTGACACTAGTGGGGATGGATGGAAGTACAAGTAAAGAGTTCAGAGCTTTGGGAAAACTAGGTTGATTATAAGGGTCCAGCACCAATTATAGGGGGAAAATACTGTTATTAGGGTTAGGATAATAATCATAATAATATGCCATTTAGGATGGTGAGGTTCCTCCCACAGAGAGAGAGAGATAATTAGGGAGAATAAGTATTGTTATCAGGACCAGAAGTAGAAGCTGTTGCACCTAGTCAAACGAGGTATTATTTTGCGTAATGTTACAGATAAAGATCAGGGAGAATATATGTGTACTTATCTAGTGCGAGCATTAAAATTTGTTCCGGTTAAGAATTATTGGTTAAAGGGCTATGTAATTTGTAAAGTGACGCTTATAATGGAAGATTTGAAGTCTGTAGAAGTTTCCACAGTCACAGAGGGAGTTAAGGATAAGTTTATTACAGTAGTCACTCCAACAGTGAATAATACACATAGGATATGGGTAGCTTTTCCACTAGAAGGAATTAAGGGTTTTAATTCATCAACTAAATCAACGACGTTAATGGTAACTTTGGAAAGAAATTAATGACTCAGGAGTTTATGTTACGGATGGAGAGGGCTGTCAATGATAGTACGAATAGGATTAAAATAGGAGAGCAGATATTAATAGAAACAATATAGATTAATCTGAAATGGAGAATATAGATTCATCATGGAGCTACAGGAGGAGGTCTTTGATTTTGATGACAGACGGGAAGAGGTATCTGCAGTGCCGCTTGTTCTTCTGTTGTGAAAATTAGAGATAGATAGGCAGGTAGGAATATTTGGTTCCAGTAAATAATTCTGTAAGATCAGTGAGGAATCTTGAGGGTCGATGTCTGTTGGGGATGCCAGCACCAGACATGTTAGACGGTCGCGCGGCCTCTATCAGGTATGGGTCAGTCTTTATGCTTTGTCATGACTGTGGTATCAGCAACAGTCATTGACAGATAAAATAATGTAGTTGTCAGAACAGTAGGTTTAAGTGTTCTTTGGTTAAATTGAATTACCCTATGGGAATTGTTAGATGGAAAGTAAAGTCAGGTAACAGCGGAACCCTGAAGTATTCAGGTGAACCAGTGAGGATAAAAGTTGTGGTTGTTCTAATAAAAACATATGAGGTAAAGGGGTATGTTTTATGGGAATATCAGAGTGTGATGAGTATAGGATAACTTTGGATATGATGACCTTAAGGGTAGTAAGGAGAAATATGTTAATTTTTATATACCAGGTAGTAAGAAGAGCAGGACTTTGATGGTTAAAAGATTAGCTTTTGACTGACAATGTAACTATGGGGAATTTTAGAGATATTTGGTGGGTTTGTGATGATAAAGTATATTCTTACCCTATGGAGGGATAGGATGTTGTTACATGTTAACGTTTAAGCTTCCATATGAGGTGTTTACCATTAAAAGAGGAGTGGTCCTGAACACAGAACAATCTGAATTTAGGTCTAGAAATTGGGTAAAGACAGATATGGTGACATTTAATAGTCTTTAAGTCTAAGGGAGAAGGGGACTTTTTTTCCATGGTATGGTGTAAACATTTGGGAAGATCATATTGATAAATATTAGTTATAATTTGGGTCCAGATAGTTCAAATAATATCACTGGGGTTATAGATGCATTGAAAATATTAGGGATGCATTTGGTAGATTTGGTTGCAAGATCAGTTAGGCCAGAAGGGGGCAGTGATGGGTTCACACTTTAATGACAGCTTTGATAGTACTGTGTAATATGTTACTGACCTTTGAGAAAGTTATGAGATTGGAATAGGTTGGAGAGTGATGCCTGGAGACAACACTCAGATGCCGTGGTTGACTGTTCCTGATCTGGAGGAAGATGGACAAGTAGAACTGAATGGATAAATATCATTTTTTTTATGAGTTGATGATTTTTCAAATTTTTTTTTTCAATATTAGTGTGATTTGTAGCATGATTTATGAATCAAAGGGGGGGAATGGGTTTATGTGATTCATACATCATTTATATATCATTTTTAAATTATTAGGTGATATTGAGGTTTAATTTGAAAATGTGTGGTTTTGGAAAAGATACTGTTTGGTTGTTTCTTTTCTTTTCTTCCAGAAGCATTTGGGGATACATGTGGAGATTTAAATACTCAAACAAGGACAATATGAAGGGACAATATGAAACGACAATGACTGGAGGAGATGAAAGAAGGAGAGGGTGTGGAAAAGATTCCGATTCCATCATCAACAATCCATTGGAAGAGGAGACTACGGGGGAGATGAAGTGTAGTGGACTACATTCCAGTGGCTGCAATGAAATATAGACATATTTGATGTGTAATACATAATTGTGTCATATTCTTAGGGATTAATTTTTGTAGAAGGATATTTGATGTTATTGAATGCATGTGAGGATCTTAGATGTTTTTGTTTTATTTCGTGAATGTTTAGGGACAGGACGTCTAGGCAGGGAGAGATCCACTGTAGGATCCGATGGGTTGACCAGCCTTACAATGGATATTTATTGGATAGGATTTTGGTTGCAGGGGCTTACATGTGTATTTAATTGCATCATAGTTTCAAATGAATTTACATGGTTTATGAGTTTATCTGGAGTACCGAGGTGGTTGCCTGGGGCAGAGGGACCGTGAGAGAATTTTACTGTCTTGATTGATGGATGGATGGATTTGGAACAAAGGTTGCCGGACAGTTTTTCGCTCTCACACTCCATAAAGATTTATTCATAATTCATAGTAATGTGTTCACACTTCATAAAACAGTTGGTTCATAATTCATAGTAATGTGTTCACACTCCATAAAGATTTATTCATAATTCATAGTAATGTGTTCACACTTCATAAACAGTTGGTTCATAATTCATAGTAGTGTGTTCACACTTCATAAACAGTTATTCATATTTCATAAGAAAGGTATTTACACTCTAGAGGATAATGTTTTTGGGTTTAAGGTTAAGGATACTCCATAAGATAAATTGTTACTGGTCATAATCCTATTCTGTTTGTTTTCGAGACGTTTAGTTCGTCTCGAAGGGGGGAAATGTTGTGTATTGGGATTATGTCTGGGCTAAATGTTTTTCATGACGAAATGGAATGTGGTTGTTCAGGCCAGAGGGGGGATGTTTTATGATGTTATTTGAAATGTGCCGTTTGGAGGGTGACGCCCGAGGGGAGACTGGTGATTGGCCAGAAGAGGGGGTAACCCTTATTTTGGTATTGTCTATATAAGAAGGGTTTAGACAATAACGGACAGAGCATTATTATAATTCGAGGACACTGCTCTCCAGACCTCGCGAGTCTGTAAACTTATGCTGTAACCTCGTGATTTTAATAAAAGCCTCTAACACGATGCAGCATAGGTGGATTCTTTGATCGACAGCAATACCCACCAGCATTTGACGCGATACCACAGCAGAATGGGAAACATCTCAATGATTTGACATGTTCTGGTAGTGAATTCAGGCTACAAGGTGAGATTATGTGAAGTGTGTAGAGAAATGAAATGTATGGTGTAATTATAGTATAGTGAATCCTGGGACAGGCGCTAACTGGGATTGGGTAAGTCAAATTCTAAAACATATAGCATATGAATATATCATATGTTCTACTATTTCACATTTCGTATGAAATATGTAATTGTATTATATTTGTTCCACTATAGTGCAACGATCCTCAGTATATGAGCCACGTTACAATTCCCACCAAGTGGGTTAACCCTCTTAGTGCCAATGGCATGATGTGTAGGGTGTTTGCCTTTCACGCCAACGACCCGGGTTTGCTTCCCTGCCCCACCGTTTGCTACAGAAGTGGGATGGTGGCCATTAGAAAGCCTGGACGTGTGAGGGGGATTCCTTGGGGAGGAGAGGAGTGCCTTTGATGTCGAAAAATTGTTTTTGT
>CM072220.1:78006267-78019034 GCA_036851935.1 Coregonus suidteri
ACATGAAAACCCCTGCAAAAAAAATCCTACCCCAGAAACACCCACTCTCAGCTGGTCAACCCATAGACCAAAAGGGACTCTCTCCCTGCCTAAAGTCGTCCCAAAAACATTCCGAAATAAACAAAAACATCTAAGATCCTCACTGTATTCAATAAATCAAACATCATTTTACTAAAATCAATACCTAAGAATATGACCAATTAGTATTACACATCAAATATGTTTTACTTGCGAATGGATGTAGTCCACTACATTCATCTCCTCCGTAGTCCCCTCCGTAATCTCGACTTCCACTGCATCGTTGATGATGGAATCGGAACCTTTCCACACCCTCCTTGTTCCATCTCCTCCCAGTCCTATTGTACCCTTCATATTGTCCCTCCATATTGTCCTTAGTTTGACTTATTTAAATCTCTCCACATGTTCTTTCTCCCAAAATGCTTCGGGAAGAAAAATAACATAAAAGACCAAACAGTATCTTTTGCAAAAACAACATTTTCTAATTAACCTTCAACATCAATTTTAAGAATATAAACATGACATATAAATGATGTCTGAATTCAACATTAACCTATCCCCCCCTTGATTCATAAAATCCATTCTATAAATTATACTAAAATCACCCTAAAAAAATGTTTTCCTTGAAACTAATAAACAATAAAATGATCAAATAATCAAAAATGATATTTATCCATCAGTAGGTCCGTTTCCCTCCTTCGTCCAGATCCGGAACAGTCAACAATGGGCATCTGAGTGTTGCCTCCAGGCACCACTTCTCCAACCTATCTCAATCTCATAACTTTCTCAAAAGTCAGTAACATATTACACCGTGCTATCAAAAGCTGTGATAAAATGTAACCCATCACTGCCCCCTACTGGCCTAACTGATCTTGCAACCAAGACTTCGCTGACCATCCAGCTTTCTCAGATCTTCCAAAGGCATACCTTATATTCTTCAACGCATCTATAACACTCGTGATATTATCGGAACTATCCGGACCCAAAATTAGAACTAATATTTATCAATATGATTTCTTCCCAAATGTTGCCACCATACCATTGAAAAAGTCCAAGTCCCCACTTCTCTCCCAGACTTATTCTCCAATGGTAGGCTTCAAGATTACTAAATTTTAGCCATGTCTCTTTTCACCCTATTTTTCAAACAGTAGTTTCAGATTGACCTGTGTTGGTACCCACTCCTCTTTGAATGGTAAAAAACCTCCTATGGAAGCTTAAACGTTTTTGACATGTAACAACATCCTATCCCTCCATAGGGTAAGAATATACTCTATCATCACAAACCCACCAAAATATCTCTAAAATTCCCATAGTCACATTGTCAGTCAAAAGCTAATCTTTTAACCATCAAAGTCCTGACTCTTCTTACTACCTGGTATATAAAAAGTAACCTATTATTTGTCATTACTAACCCTTAAGGTCATACTTATCCAAGTTATCCTATACTCCTCACTAATCTGATATTCCCATAAACATACCCCTACCTCATATGTTTATTAGAACAACAACAACTTTTATCCTCACTGCTTCACCTGAATACTTCAGGGTTCCACTGTTACCTGACTTTACTTTCCATCTAACAATTCCCATAGGGAGTAAACCATTTACCCAAGGAACACTTAAACCCTACTGTTCTGACAACGACATTATTTTATCTGTCAATGACTGTTGCCGATACACAGTCATTACAAGCATCAGACTGACCCATACCCGCTAGAGGCCGCGCGCGACCGTCTAACTAACGTCTTGGGCTGGCATTTCCCCAACAGACATCAACCCTCAAGATTCCTCACTGATTCTTACAGAATGAGTTAATCTATCTCTAATTTTCACACAGAGGAACGAGCAGTACGATCAGATACCCCCCCCCCCCCCCTCTGTCATCAAATCAAAAGACCCCATCCTGCAGCTTCCATGCTGAATCTATATTCTCCATTTCAGATTAATCTATTTGTTTTCTATCTGCTCTCCTATTTTAACCCCATTCGTACCATCATTGACCAGTCCTCTCCATCCGTAACCTAAACTCCTGAGTCATTAATTTCTTTTTCAAAGTTACCATTAACGTCGTTGATTTAGTTGATGAATTAAAACCCTTAATTCCTTCTAGTGGGAAACTACCAACATCCTATTCGTATTATTCCCTGTTGGAGTGACTACTGTAATAAACTTATCCTTAACTCCCTCTGTGACTGTGGAAAGTTCTACAGACTTCAAATCTTCCATTATTAAGCGTCACTTTACGAATTACATAGCCCTTTAACCAATAATTCTAACCGGAACAAATTTCTATGCTTTCACTAGATAAGTACACATATTCCTCCCTGATCTTTATCTGTAACCTTACGCAAAATAATCCCTCGTTTGACTAGGTGCAACAGTTTTTTCTACTTCTGGTCCTGATAACAATACTTATTCTCCCTAATTATCTCTCTCTCTCTGTGGAAGGAACGTCATCATCCTAAATGGCATATTATTATTATTATTATCATCCTAACCCTAATAACAGTATTTTCCCCCTATAAATGATGCTGGACCCTTATAATCAAATGCGATATATTTATGGCTTTAATAACTATCAATGTTGAAAGAGTTAAATTGCTTCTCACTGTTGTTTTTAATAGACTAACGTGTTACCGTCCTTATTGTCACTCCATCCCTAGTTTTCCCCTAAGCTCTGAACTCTTTCCTTGTACTTCCATCCATCACCACTAGTGTCACTTTTTCCCCCTTTCAGTTCTACCTCTAACTTTTAAACCTTTTGATTATAACAAATGTACCCACAATTACCTTGATCTTCCTGCTGAAAAACTGTAAAATATAGATACTCAATCACCCTCAATCTTCTCTTATCATTCAGCAACGCATACTTTCTCAATGCATCTGCTCCTAACAGATCTAAACTCCTACCATATCTTCTCCTAACCTTTAAAAAAACCTCTTTCCACTGATCTATTCAAAAAATTCCTTCCCCACCAATTTTTAGAATACGTGATTGGGAATTCCCCACACCTGCTCCTGACTCCTTTACACAGACTTGGCAAATGACTAAACACCTTTAGCCTAACCTCAAAATCTCTTGGTGTAAGGATGTAACCCAGAATAACAGTCACCCTATTAAGTTTTTTTTCCCAGACAGATTGTCTAACAGGCAATCTAATAGATTATCATCCTTCCTATGATATTATATTTTAAGCAAATGATTCCCAAAAACCCTACTTCTTAAAATATTCTACCAGACAGTCAGTCGTCTAGTGTACATCTTATTGTACACTTCAATTTACACCATGCATCTCTTTCCCAACAATGCCATAGGTATATTGTCCTAATATTAGTATGTCTCTTTTAATTTCTCTTGACTTCTATAGCAGAGCTTAATTGATTCCCTAAGAGTATTTAAACTGTTTTACTACTTCAATCCCTATCCTAACCTAATTAGTTTATTTTACAGAGTGATATGTTTAACCTCTTTAGGCTGAACACATACATTTTTCCCACTCCTCACTATCACAGTCCTCTGTTTTTACTTCAATTGTTGGATATCTTTGTTCTTCTCTAATCGGTGCTATCAGCCAACACCCCCCTCGTTATCCTCTAGGCACTAACAGGTGATCTTCCCTTGCTCCTTGATCTTTCCTGTTTCTTCTTACTGTTGTTTCTTCCTCCTCCTTCTTCCAAGCCTTCTCTTCCTCTTCCTCTTCCATTCTGTGTCTTTCCAGACATCGGCTGTGGATATAACACCTGGTACCCCCCTTGATACCCCCCCTGACTATCACAGTGCATTTGATATTGTTCAGTTGAAGCTGTAACAGTGATTGTTGATTTGATTCCCTCTGATTCTTCATAACCAACACTTATTTTCTTCTTCTCCACCACCAGTTATAAGTTGTATTTGATTGAGTATTCTTCGTCCTGTTCTTCTCGTCGTTGACATATCAGTATTCTTCAAAAGGTTCTCTTCTAAGTTCTGTCCTCGAAATATCATCTTCTTACTAGTGGCCTCTTCTTGACCTCAATGTGTTCTTCTCCTTCAATTCTTGAATTCTTCATCCAGTCGTGTTACTTTCTATTCGATTTATCCAGGCATGATAAGCAATCTGCCTATATCTCCATTTCTTCTTCGCTCTTGTACCCTTCTTCCTTCCGATCACCGAGTCACCTCCACCCATGACCTCTCATCAATCACTCTCATCTTCATCATCCTCTTCTCCTTCACGTTCCCAGACATGTCGGTTCTTCTTACTTCTGGAGTTTTGGATTCATCTTCATCTCTGATGCAATAATCACTCTCCTGGATGATGACTGGAACTGAGAATAAACATCCCTAAGCTCTACTTTTAAACCTATCTTATCGCTGGAATATTTTATCAATTTCTGTGTTGAGAATGAAGGGCAACTTTTGTTTCACTTGCCGGATACCCTAGCAACACTTTAATTAACGGATTACCACTATTTCAACCCGTGTAATGACTTCATAGTCCTGATATCTTTTTCCCCATTGTACCCAAGCCTTTCTATTCCTTTATTGTGAGACTATATCCTTATGTTTCCCCCCCTGTAAGACTGATATAACTTAAAATTTTTTTTTTTTTTTTTTATAAACGGACGAAAATATGACTATCAAAAATTCAATTCAATGTTTTATTCAAAACCACTTCAAATAAAATTAAAAATCTATTAAAAATCTAATAATAAAAAAAATGAATAATTAAAATCAATTTTTTATTTCCCTATCTTATCAATTTAGCTATTAGTGGCTCTCTCACCATAACCCATCAAATGCAAGTATTAAACTTCAGACTATAATCCTAAAACAAAGCCTGTACCCCTACAACACTACAATCCCCATAACCCTTTGTTTCTTCCTATGATATAATCCCCAAGTATCCTAATTGCAAAATAATGTGAGTACCTCATTTCTAACACAACTCCAATCAACCCCAGTGATGCACATAGCCTCCAAAATGTAAATTTTATTCAAATGATCAGTCCGTTGCCAAGCCTATGCAAAATTGTCATTACATCACATATCTGTAAAATTTTGTGAACTAGCCTGATATCTGATCCTCTGCTGCGTCACGTGATGTCACGTCATGTGACATCAGCCCCTCCTCTCTCTTTCGTCTCGCCGTTCCCTGTTCCTCTCATATTTCAAAAAACATAGAAACACAGAATCACATTTTAGTAGTTAATGCAATTAACCAAGTTATCCACCTTCAATATTTCCCCACTCTACATTCGCTCTAAGACTTTAACTCAGGACTAATTATAGATCGCCCAAAAACATTTTGCTTTTAATCCGTCATTTAATTATTTAATTCAATCTATTATAATCCGTTATCCTATATTTAATTTATAAATTCAATCGGTCTCAAAACAAGTTTCATCTGAAACCATCCGCCGTTTAAACCAGACGATTCATTTTAAACTCTCTGGGTGTGGCTATTCGTCCCCTCATCTGTGTTACTCTGTCTCCCCCTGCAGCACAACAGATGTATTTTAGCATCCCCTCGTGGTGTCATTTAGTGCCGTAAAACAAAACGTTCCCTAATCTCGTGCCATAAAACTTCAACTCCCCCGTTCTGTAGTGTAGTGTCGCAAAATTAAACGCGTGCGCAAAACCATTATCATTAATTTTACCATGGAAGGACAATTCTCTCTCTATCCCAAACCTAAAGAGTTACCAGTCCCCCTGTATCTCTATTTCCCCTCATAGACAAACAACATATAACAGCGCTCACGAAACATATAACCTGACTTACACACAAATACAAATTTAAAAGACTTTAGTCCGTCGCAACGGAGCCTCTAAGGACATCCGTTAGCATATACCACGCCACATAATTAGCCTCTTTGTCCAAGGTGCCATAAACCAGCCTCCAGCAACATTAGCCTTAGCCTTTAGCTAACTGCAGCCTACCAAACACTAATAAAACATCCCGCACTGCCCTTATTTCATTTCACATATTATCCTACCGTTTTTGCTACCGTGATTAAAATGAGCATTACACCGAGAAATCAAACCCAATTAAACCCCCCGTCGGACGAGTATCGAATTATAATCACAATCAGATAAATCCCACCAAATCGAGTTCTTCCAAACTCACCGACCACACATTCTATCGTGCACCCCGGATTTGCCGGCCTGTCATATTCTAAATGGCCCATCTAGGGACTTAAATCAATACAGTGCCTAAAGATGAATGTATATCTGAATTTCCCCACCATTGTCAAACGTTACCAATGGACTTTCTAATCATTGCCACCCGTTACCAATGAAATCTATTCTAACAATCATTGTCACCCGTTACCAATGAAATCGACTTTAACAATCATTGCCACCCGTTACCAATGAATATATTTTAGAATGTTATTCCAGACTCTAGTCGACAACAATAATAAGACCTGCCTCATTTGGTACACCCTTCAATGTACATATGCCCATACCAAGCTGTGACTCACCCCTGCCCGGTCATGAATTCAGACTGGAGTCAGCCTGACGGCGGCGAATGCACAAGGAAGAGATGCATACCCAATCCCGGACGAGCCCCCATTGTGTGGTATCGGGAGAATGCTGGTCATTATTGCTGTCCACAAAGAGTCTGCTCATACTGAACCTTGATCATAAGTTTATTCATATTACAAGCTTTCAGCATGAGTGACAGGTGACATGACACCCGGAGAACGACGTCCCAGATTGCAATGGTCGTTCTGGCTTCTTCTACGATTTTCCCCCTATTTATAAACAATGGTGCTCCCTCTTCTGGCCAATCACCAGCCTCTCCTGTCCACAACACACTTCCTGTCGGTTATATGTGACGTTACGCTAAAACATTCCCTCTTGATACTAAATAAAACATTCTTTCAGTTCCATTTAAAAAACAGTCATAATCTCAATACACAACAGTGTTTTTCTGCTAAGGGGACAGAACAACTTCACCGCATCAAAGGGACGATGGACAGGGCCATGTACATTCAAATCTTGGGTGAGAACCTCCTTCCCTCAGCCAGGGCATTGAAAATGGGTCGTGGATGGGTATTCCAGCATGACAATGACCCAAAACACACGGCCAAGGCAACAAAGGAGTGGCTCAAGAAGAAGCACATTAAGGTCTTGGAGTGGCCTAGCCAGTCTCCAGACCTTAATCCCATAGAAAATCTGTGGAGGGAGCTGAAGGTTCAAGTTGCCAAACATCAGCCTCGAAACATTAATGACTTGGAGAAGATCTGCAAAGAGGAGTGGGACAAAATCCCTCCTGAGATGTGTGAACCTGGTGGCCAACTACAAGAAACGTCTGACCTCTGTAATTACCAACAAGGGTTTTGCCACCAAGTACTAAGTCATGTTTTGCAGAGGGGTCAAATACTTATTTACCTCATTAAAATGCAAATCAATTTATAACATTTTTGACATGCGTTTTTCTGGATTATTTTGTTGTTATTCTGTCTCTCACTGTTCAAATAAACCTACCATTAAAATGATAGACTGATAATTTCTTTGTCAGTGGGCAAACGTACAAAATCAGCAGGGGATCAAATACTTTTTTCCCTCACTGTATAATATAATTATTGTAAAATGGACTGTGTCCATAAGGTGTAGATAGTAAGTATAGGCCGGAAGTAGAGGCCTGGGCATTGTTGTTCACTAATTTACTCCAAGTAGGGAAAGGATGGCGGGGTTGAAAGTAATAAAGGGGAGTATATATATAAAAAACATGGGGGATTGGAAGTGATGCAGACAATTACATTGATAGAAGTTACAATCTATCTGCAATATTAAGCTGATCCATGCCCCCCCCCCCCCCCCCCCCCCCCCCCCCCCCCCAAAAAAACAAGCTTTTTCAATATACGCAGCTTTGTCACCAGCTGCAGTACTGTAGCTTTATTAATCTACTGTACTTCAACATGTACTCACATTGGATGGATTGATTAGGATTCAAACCATGTCTTAAACTGCTACCTAGCAAGTTACAAGCCACAAAGTTGCTGTATAACTATTTCATGGGGTGTGAACATATATGTAATCAAAACTACTGGATATCTTTAGAAGGAAAATTGTTCTACAATTTTCTTACACTTTGAAAATGTGGGATAGTTTTTGTAGGTCGGCAGGATAAAAACTATATTGAATCTCTATTAAGATTTATGCTTGCAAAATGTAAAGGGGTGTGTAGACTTTCACTGTGACTGTATACGTACCATTGACTTGCAATGGATTTGTGCCACAAATGCTAAAAAGTTAACAGTTATAACAATAGTAAGATAAACAATATATGCCCAGGACTATATTGAGGGACAGACTGTTGAAATGCCCAGTTGATTATGTAAACATTATTGTAGAACTCTGGCATTGATGGTCCATCTGAGGGTGAGTCATTCATATGAATGCTCAGAGTAAAAGAGCTGTGAACTCACCTGTGATGGCCCACATCTACCACAACCTTTCCTATTGTGTTTGTAAGCACCACAGCATTTTAGGCAGCCATTGTTCAAAAAGTGTTCATACATACAGTACAATGGGAGGGCGTGTGGAAGGAACAGGGGAGAACCAGGAGTTTGATCTCTGACTTCTATTTAGGACTGGGATCCCTCTGTGGGCTGGCCTTTTCAGAATATCTCTTGATTCTCTTTTAAACATGCTAGAAACCTAAAGGACAGCCTAGTAAGAGCAGATTAATATGTTCCCCCTCAGCATTTCCTATCCACCCTCCCCTCAAATCATTGTGAGAACTGTAATGTGATGACCAAGGGGGATTAATTTCTTTACCCTCATACTGGAAACCTCCCGAGTGGCGCAGTGGTCTAAGGCTAAGCGGTGGTCTAAACTGTGCCAGTGGTCTAAGCTGTGCCACTAGAGATCCTGGTTAGAATCCAGGCTCTGTTGTAGCCGGCCGCGACCGGGAGACCCATTGGGCGGCGCACAATTGGCCCATCGTCCAGGGTAGGGGAGGGAATGTAGCTCAGTTGGTAGAGCATGGCATTTGCAACGCCAGGGTTGTGGGTTTGATTCCCACGGGGGCCAGTATGAAAGAAAAAAAATATATAATAATGTATGCACTCACTAACTATAAGTCGCTCTGGATAAGAGCGTCTGCTAAATGACTAAAATGTAAATAAAATGTATGTCATGGGTAGAATTTCCTGTAAAACAAAATGTGTGGTATATTTCCTGATGTGGCTATTATTGTGTTGGAAAGTCTAAGAGAAAATTGAAAGTTGAAAGAGCAACATCAGAACTGGTGCCAGAAGCTTTAATGTGGTCGGTTACGTTGTGTGCCAACTTGAGGTTCAAGGGATACAAAAAAATGTATCCACGCATGACTGTAAGTCGCTTTGGATAAAAGCGTCTGCTAAATGGCTTATTATTACTATTATAAGGGCTTAGAAGTTGTACAGCCACTTAAGAGAGGAGGTGATAGAGAATCATTGTTTGTTACAGAGAGAAACATATTATATCCATGACTTACAAACAGAGAGAGACATATTATATCCATGACTTACAAACAGAGAGAGACATATTATATCCATGACTTACAAACAGAGAGGCATATTATATCCATGACTTACAAACAGAGAGAGACATATTATATCCATGACTTACAAACAGAGAGAGACATATATATCCATGACTTACAAACAGAGAGAGACATATTATATCCATGACTTACACACAGAGAGAGACATATTATATCCATGACTTACAAACAGAGAGAGACATATTATATCCATGACTTACACACAGAGAGAGACATATTATATCCATGACTTACAAACAGAGAGAGACATATTATATCCATGACTTACAAACAGAGAGAGACATATTATATCCATGACTTACACACAGAGAGAGACATATTATATCCATGACTTACAAACAGAGAGAGGCATATTATATCCATGACTTACACACAGAGAGAGACATATTATATCCATGACTTACAAACAGAGAGAGACATATTATATCCATGACTTACAAACAGAGACCAACTATCCATGACTTACAAACAGAGAGAGGCATATTATATCCATGACTTACAAACAGAGAGAGACATATTATATCCATGACTACACACAGAGAGAGAGACATATTATATCCATGACTTACAAACAGAGAGAGACATATTATATCCATGACTTACACACAGAGAGAGACATATTATATCCATGACTTACAAACAGAGAGAGACATATTATATCCATGACTTACAAACAGAGAGAGAGACATATTATATCCATGACTTACAAACAGAGAGACATATTATATCCATGACTTACACACAGAGAGAGACATTTAATATTCATGACTTACAAACAGAGAGAGACATATTATATCCATGACTTACAAACAGAGAGAGACATATTATATCCATGACTTACAAACAGAGAGAGACATATTATATCCATGACTTACAAACAGAGAGACATATTATATCCATGACTTACAAACAGAGAGAGGCATATTATATCCATGACTTACAAACAGAGAGAGACATATTATATCCATGACTTACAAACAGAGAGAGACATATTATATCCATGACTTACAAACAGAGAGAGACATTTTGTCCATGACTTAAAAACAGAGACCAACTGGCAGGTGTCTTCACTGACATTTTCAACCTCTCCCTGACCGAGTCCATAATACCTACATGTTTCAAGCAGACCACCATTGTCCCTGTGCCCAAGAAAGCGAAGATAACCTGCCTAAATGGCTTCCGCCCCGTAGCACTCACGTCGGTAGCCATGAAGCGCTTCGAAAGGCTGGTCATGATTCACATCAACACCATCATCCCGGAAAACCCTAGACCCACTCCAATTCGTATACCACCCAACAGATCTACAGATATTGCAATCTCAATCGCACTCCACATTGCCCTTTCCCACCTGGACAAAAGGAACACCTATGTGAGAATGTTGTGTCATTGAATAAAGCTCAGTGTTCAACACCATAGTGCCCACAAAGCTCATCACTAAGCTAAGGACCCTGGGACTAAACACCTTCCTCTGCTACTGGATCATTGACTTCCTGACGGGCCGCCCCCAGGTGGTAAGGGTAGGCAACAACACATCTGCCACGCTACTCAACACGGGGGGCCACTCAGGGGGGTGTGCTTAGTCCCCCTCCTGTACTCCCTGTTCACCCACGACTGCGTGGCCAAGCACGATTCCAACACCATCATTAAGTTTGCTGACGACACAACGATGGTAGGCCTGATCACCGACAACGTTGAGACAGCCTATAGGGAGGAGGTCAGAGACGAGGCAGTGTGGCGCCAGGACAACAACCTCGCCCTCAATGTGAGCAAGACAAATGAGATGATCGTGGACTACAGGAAAAGGAGGGCCGAACACGCCCCCATTAACATCGACAGGGCTGTAGTGGAGCGAGTCGCGAGTTTCAAGTTACTTGGTGCATTTCAAGTTACTTGGTGCAAGTTACTTATAGCATTAACATTATAGACTGATCATGTCTTTGTCAGTGGGCAAACATACAAAATCAGCAGGGGATCAAATACTTTTTTAGTTAGTCCAGGTAAGTTGTACATGTAGGTAGGGGTACAGTGATAATAAACAGCGAGTAGCAGCAGTGTAGAAGCTGTTAAGGAGCCTTTTGGATCTAGACTTGTGCTCCGGTACCGTGTGCCGTGTGGTAGCAGAGAGAACAGTCTATGACTTTGTCACGATAATTTTGTTATCTCAGTGGTTGAAGTCAATGGACCATTGGACCATAAATGCCAGAGTTCTACAAGACTGTTTACATAATCAACTGGACATTTCAACAGTCTGTCCCTCTATATAGTCCTGGGCATATATTGTTTATCTTACTATTGTTTAAAATGCTAACTTTTTAGCATTTGTGGCACAAATCCATTGCATGTCAATGGAAACGTATACAGTCACAGTGAACGTCTACACACCCCTTTACATTTTGCAAGCTTAAATCTTAATAGAGATTCAATATAGTTTTTATCCTGCCGACCTATAAAAACTATTCCACATTTTCAAAGTGTAAGAAAATTGTAGAACAATTTTACTTCTAAAGATATCCAGTAGTTTTGATTACATATATTTTCACACCCCATGTAACAGTTCTACAGCATCTGTACATGTGTGTTGTGGCTTGTAACTTGCTAGGTAGCAGTTTAAGACATGGTTTGAATCCTAATCAACCCATCCAATGTGAGGACATGTTGAAGTACAGTAGATTAATAAAGCTACAGTACTGCAGCTGGTGACAAAGCTGCGTATATTGAAAAAGCTTGTTAGTGCATAGGTCAAATGTATCTTTGTGATGCTCATTTCAGGTATTTTTTCCAGCTTTAGACAAACACTAAATATTTCACTTAAAACATAGTTTTGTTGTATTCAATGATAGAGAAGAGAAGAGTTTGACCAACACAGATTCATGTCCAATCTTTGAGGACGTGTCTACATTGTTAGTGGTCACATGCCAATCTGTTCCATATAATAGACAGTCTTTGGAACAGTGGAAAGCTGCATGGCCCCTTGGTTGTTGCTAAGCAGGCATTCTTCTTCTATGGTGTTTATTGGTGGTGTTCAGACCAACGTTAAAAGGTGCATCACTGCCACCTTCTGGGCTGGAGTGTGATAGACACATGTGGTTCTGTCCTGGTGAGATCACAGGGTCAGAGAACTCCTGACTGTGGTCAGGCACTCAGCCCATAAGAGCCATTCATACTGTCAGATCTAATATGGAAGAACTGAATACAACCATAAGAACCATTCAT
>CM072220.1:78019534-78064309 GCA_036851935.1 Coregonus suidteri
ACAAGGTTGTTAGCTAGCTAGCTAACATCTGCTCTGGTCCAACGTTAAACCAACTCTGAAGTTCAAAGACATTCAAAGTTCCTCCATAGAAGCCGCTCCTCCGTAGGTATAATTCTGTGGGCCTAATTCAGATAATGCAGGTCATAACACGATGCCCAGCTCTTCAATGCAAGCTTTCTCTATCCTCTAACGAGCTCTCCACACCCGCAAAATGTCGCACCTTACACTGTGATTGGCAGCACAGTGTGCTCTGAATGATTTTCTTATACAGATACTCTGTGGTGTTCTAGTGTATTTATTCTCCCACTTGGATGTCACTTCCACAAGCTTTAAATTGAGGGCCAGGTTGTCAGGATGGGTAATGTACTGTACACATTAATTACAAGTACTCCTAAAGATACACTTCATTTTAACTAGCTAAATCCTGTGTAACAACTAGTAATTACATTGTACTTGGCTAACATTACATGTACTATGCTTTGAAATAGTGTCTTATTCTTCATCTGGGATTTGGATTTGTAAAATGTATTATAAAATGTATTTAATATATGTCTGATCAGGCTCAGGTAGCATCAGGTTTGTATTTTCATGCTGATCAAAGCTCTAATCAAATCCAGACATTTATAAGCGTTATAATGCTTTTGAATGACACTTCCGGTTTTTGGCGGAAAATACCGGGTTACCCGGGAGAAGAGTGATTTATTCTCGGGATGGAACATTTGTAAAACACCGAGGAAATATTAAACCCTGATGCGCATACCAGTTGATTCACAAGACACCAACTAAGTAACTTACATATACGGTATCTTCATTAGGCCTAATGGCATTTCATGTCCATGATAGGAAGTTTGTTGTAGTGACTCAGTAAGGCTAATTGTAAAAGTAACCCTCTAAAGTGCCATGTTTGTACAGTTTATTATGTGGAGGAACATTTAGGCAGCCAGGACCATACACCAGGACCGCTCCGTAGGCCGCACTGTAGGCCTAGCTCTTACTGCAGTCCAGTGCCATGGACATCTTTGAAGTTTGGCCTCTAGTAATTTAGGAGGGCAACTTTATGAAGGCCTCTTCACCGTGGTCTTATCGTACAAGGCTCTACAGACATGTAAAATAAAAACAGGCTATTTTTATTGTTCATATTATTTGCGTTGATGATGTATGGAAGTCAAGTGGTTCAACATTCAAATGCGACGGTCAGTGGAACACTTGCGCCACCAAGTGGACAATTGCTCAGTTCCCTTGTGGCATCAACGCTACCAGAGATATTTGATATAAGATCAAATGTTATGTCAATATTATTATCTCCAAATTGATTCCCCCACCCGTATTTCATATATTATTATTCCGATTTAGCTGTTAATCTGGATTTAATTTATAAACGCTTTCTGTCATTTCCGATTGGAGGGCAGATGACCACGTGACTTACGAACCTACAAATGTGTTACTTTGTAACAGTCAAAAGTGGTTATTCCCAACGTTGATCAACTCCCAATCTATGCCAAGATTTTTTTTAAAGCATTATCTTTAAAGCATTATCACTGTACCATTTACACCCTGTATCCTGTGCATGTGACGAATAAACATTGATTTGATTAGATGATTAACGCACCATTCACATCAGCTATCATAGTCAATATAACAGTGACTGACTTCACCATCACTTTCTAGCCATCATTGACATTGAGATGAAGATGGTCAAACGTGAAAATATAAAATACATCGTGATCCTAATGGAATATAACAAAGCAATTCTGTTGTCTTTGCCTGCTTTATCTTTACAATGACAGGGGGTGCACCGTTCCTGGAGGTACTGCAATACCAGGTCGATGCGTGGAGTGGACGGAGCAAGCCCCTATTCCATCTCCCTGTTCCAAAAATCAATTTAATATATGGTCCCCAGATAGGGGACGTATCAGATATTAAACTGATAAGAACAGATTTTTTTTTTTTTTTTTTTTTGAAAAATAATTTTTATTTTCATTTCACATTCAAATACAAGTACAAATTCAGTGCATAACGTTGTACATAACATGGATTTACAAAAACAGTACCTTAACCGTATAAAAATAGCAAAACTCCTAAAAAAAAGTGCTGTTCTGAGGAACCTGACCAGCTAAAAGGCCTACATTCAAGAGAAGCATGTAAACAATTGCCTCTAACAATCTCCCAAAGCTGATCTTTCAAAGGAATAAAAACTATTATAGAAATAAAAACATACACATATACCAAAGGGAACTCTGAATAAACCTCAGTGTATATCGAATATTTACAAAGCTTAGCCTACATTTCAATTTACATGACAGAATACAGTTATACATAGGCCTATATATAGGCTATAAAAAAAAACGTTTACAAAGAAGGGTATATCCCTTTCCATCTATGTTTAACAGATGTGATGCCCCACTTATCTATTTCGAATTGTATTTTTTTCCAAATTTCTTGTTTTATAAATTTAACCAATCCCGTCGGTGACCACTTGAGGGTGTCATTGACCGCACCACATCTGGCCTCCCAAAGTTTGGTCTTGATAAGGGACACCAGAGTCACTAATTCTAATAATTGCACCTTTTCCACATTTTTTAGTTCAAATTTGGCTACCCCTTCATAATCAATGTTTTTTAAAATATTAAAATCTATTTTAATTTTCTTCCAAACTATTTGGGCAAAAGAGCATTCCCATAAAACATGGGGAATTGTTTCAATTGCGAAACAGTTGTCCCTGGGACAAAATTTATTCAGGGTCAAATTATGATCATATAATGTTGAACGGACCGGAAGACGTCTGTGTAAAACAAGCCAATTAAAATCTTTCAGTCTGTTGTCTAAACCTTTTAATTGTGCCCGTAGCCAGGTGGAAGGTGATATAGGTAATCGGTCTCTAGGACAACAATTTTCTATCAATTTCACATATAGCAGTCTGTGGTTGATTACATTTTCTTTTACTTTGCAGACAGGGTTTTTCCTTGCCCATTCAACTATTTTCTTAAAATGTAATGGGATAATTTCAGCTTTTGGCTTACTGTTATCCCACTCCACCATAAACCTTAACGGTATGGACAGCCAGAATTTGATTAATATATGACATTTATGTACAGAAGACGACAAAAGACAACAAACGTTTGAGTAGAACAACGCATCTAGTTTGAGAGGAATATGAGGGAAATCCCTTCCACCAGCCTCTATAGGCTGGTACATCCGATCTCTCCGGATGTACTCATATCCCCCCCAAAAGAAATTAAACAGTACACGTATGAACATTTTCCTTAGAGACACCGGCATGGGAAACACATATGCAAGGTGGAGTAATGAAGGCAGAATGTCCGCCTTCAGCACTAACACCTTGCCACTAAAAGATAGTCGCCTCACTTTCCACAGTCCCAATCTTTTATTAAGCGAAAGTAGTTTTTCTTTCCAATTAACCATGTCATCTTTAATTTGATTTCCGAAAGATATCCCGAGCACTACCATTGGTCCTGTGCACACAGTCAAACCACATAACTGATCAGATCTCCATTTCCACTGTCCCATATATTTTATTTCTGTTTTATTCTTGTTAATCCTAGACCCGGAGGCAACAGAGAACTCATCAATGACTTTGATAACCTCTTTCAAGCTCAGGTCGTCTTGTAAATATAAAATGGTGTCGTCCGCGTATTGTGAAATTTTTAGAATATCCCCTCCAGGTAATATAATGCCTTTGATGTTGTAATTTGTCCTAATTGCACATGCGAAAGGTTCAATATATAAAACATACAATAGCGCAGAGAGAGGGTCCCCCTGTCTGACACCTCGTAATTGCTTGATTACATTTCCAATATTCCCATTAATATTTACTCTGCTTCCCACATTACTATAAATTTTTTACCCATTTCATAAAATTATTTCCAAAACCACATTTTTTCAGAACTCTAAACAAAAACTCATGGTTTACCATGTCAAAGGCTTTTTCCTGGTCCAAATTTACAGTAATAGCTGGCAGGTGCCTTTCCTCTAAATATGCTTGAACGTCTCTGTGCAATTGCAAGTTCCAGGTTAACTTTCTCCCTACCACACCACATGTTTGGTCTAAACCAACAACATATGCCATGGCAGAAGACAGACGATTAGTTATGGCTTTACTTAATAATTTATAGTCTACACACAACATTGTTAAAGGTCTCCAATTTGCTAGTGTCTTGGGGTCTCCCTTTTTGTAAAGTAGCGAGATTACCCCCTCGCACATTGAACCTCCCATATGCTCCAAACCAAAAATAACTCTAAATACTTCCAAAAGATGACATCCAATTAAATCCCAAAAAACTATGTAAAACTCTTTAGAGAGCCCATCCACTCCTGGTACTTTGTTATCTTTCATGCTCTTCAGTGCCATATATATTTCATCTAAATTCAATTCCCCTTCTAATTGGTCTCTAATATCTAAAGGTATCTGCACATCCACACATTTTAAAAAAAGTAGTCCCCTTCTCATAATTAATTGTTTGCTTTTGGAATAGCTGAGAAAAGTGCTGGTAGCGACACCAAGCATGCCATCTCCATCCTCAACCGTCTCCCCGTCTTGATTCAATAAAGCCTAAATGGTCCTCCTCTTTCCCCGTGACTTAATTTGTTTGAAAAAAATATGCAGAGCACTTCTCATCATTATCCCATTTATCTTGTTGACTTTTAAACATGAAATCTCGAGCTTTCTTTTCAAAAAAGGCCTGCTGCTTTTTCTGCAGGTTACACAATGTGTCTTTATCTAAACCACCACCATTCAAATTACCTTGGATGTGCAGATCTTCTAGTTCGTTCTGCTTTATCTTTGCAATAATTCTGAATAAAAATCTTGATTCGTAATTTTGTGCTCTCCCACCAGTCTATGACAGTAGAATAAAATGATTTCATGGTTACACAGCCCTGGAAAAAATACCTAAATCTAGTCTCAAATGTTTTGTCATGTAAAATACCATTATTAATTTTCCAATATCCTTTTCCAAATTCAATTGTTTTTAATTCTACTGTCACAGACAGGCAACTGTGGTCAGAATAAAAAACCGGAGTGACGCGTGCAGAGGACACACCGAGTCCACGCGGAACAAACACATAATCTATGCGGCTCCTCGCGCCCCTGCTGTTTCCCCAGGTGAAACCGGGATCATTTGCATGCGCCACTCTATAAGTATCAACCAAATTATATTTCTCTATTAGATTTTTTACAAGATGCCCTCCCAGATTACCTCGGTCATATGATACATTAAAATCTCCCCCCATAATAACCTGTCTGTTTGTCATAAAAATAGCGTCTAGGTTGTTCAGCATTTCCCTCCTTTCCTTGGGTGTCGATGGTGCATATACATTAATTAACCGAATACATTTGCCCCTCCAATCAATATCTACTATTAAAACCCTCCCGTGTACTGCCGAAAAACTTCCCACTATTTTTAAATCCCTATTTCCACATAGAACACCAACCCCTGTAGAATGCACCCCGCCGACACTCCACCTTGACTCTCCCTGAACCCATTCCCTCGTAAATCTCTCCACATCATTTTGATCTTTTAAATGTACTTCTTGTAAAAAAACACACAGAGAAGCAAATGGAGGACAAAAAAAAAAAAACAGTCGCCCTTTTAACGGGGTTCCTAAGCCCTCTAGCGTTTATGCTAGCTATGTTAAAAAGGGACGACATGGGGAAAGGAGGGAAGCAGACAACTATCTAAATATGACATTAATTTCCAGACTCACTTTAAGTACAGTTCCTCGTTAGGAGGCCTGTCTGGGAAACGGTGGTCCCCAGGGGGAGGACTGTCCACAAAGATAGGGGTCGGGAAAACACTTTCCTCCTCAGTCAGGGTGGGTGCTGGAACACCGCTGGGTGCGAGACCGCTGCTGTCGGTAGAGCTCGCGCCTGACAGGGAAAGCAGAGTCTCCTCTGCGCTGCCCGGGTTTCCCGCGCTTTTCTCCTCAGACTCCCCGCTTGCAAAACAACTGAAACGATTCCCCCCCAGGGCGGACTCCTCCGTCGCCTCCATGCGGATGAGTGGGGAAACAGGGCTCATCTTCTGATAACCAGGTGGCGAATCGCATCTCTGCATGTCTGGCAGACATATCAGTATGGATGACGGATCACCACCTCAAGCTGAACCCTGGCAAGACGGAGCTGCTCTTCCTCCCGGGGAAGGACTGCCCGTTTCATGATCTCGCCATCATGGTTGACAACTCCGTTGTGTCCTCCTCCCAGAGTGCGAAGAGCCTTGGCGTGACCCTGGACAACACCCTGTCGTTCTCCGCTAACATCAAGGCGGTGACCCGATCCTGCAGGTTCATGCTCTACAACATTCGGAGAGTACGACCCTGCCTTACACAGGAGCACAGGTCCTAATCCAGGCACTTGTCATCTCCCGTCTGGATTACTGCAACTCGCTGTTGGCTGGCCTCCCTGCCTGTGCCATTAAACCCCTACAACTCATCCAGAATGCCGCAGCCCGTCTGGTGTTCAACCTTCCCAAGTTCTCTCACGTCACCCCCCTCCTCCGCACACTCCACTGGCTTCCAGTTGAAGCTCGCATCCGTTACAAGACCATGGTGCTTGCCTATGGAGCTGTGAGGGGAACGGCACCTCCGCACCTTCAGGCTCTGATCAGTCCCTACACCCAAACGAGGGCATTGCGTTCATCCACCTCTGGCCTGCTGGCTCCCCTTCCTCTGCGGAAGCATAGTTCCCGCTCAGCCCAGTCAAAACTGTTCACTGCTCTGGCACCCCAATGGTGGAACAAGCTCCCTCACGACGCCAGGTCAGCGGAGTCACTCACCACCTTCCGGAGACATTTGAAACCCCACCTCTTTAAGGAATACCTGGGATAGGATAAAGTAATCCTTCTACCCCCCCCCCACCCCTAAAAAAAAATAAAAAATAAAAATTGTAAAGTGGTTATCCCACTGGCTATAGGGTGAATGCACCAATTTGTAAGTCACTCTGGATAAGAGCGTCTGCTAAATGACGTAAATGTGCCCTTGAGCAAGGCACTTAACCCTAATTGCTCCTGTAAGTCGCTCTGGATAAGAGCGTCTGCTAAATGACTAAAATGTAAATGTAAATGTATATCTGATTCCTCTTGATAGAGCACTTCCTCCTCTCTCCCACCGTGGTCCAGCTCTCCGGAGCAGAGGGCGCGGTGGGCTCTCCCGTAGCCTCCTCCATTTGCTTGCTCCAGCTCCTGTCCCCCGCTCCGCTCTCCTCATGAGGTGATGATGGCGCCTCACTCCCGCTCTCCTCAGACTCTCGCAGTTCTCTCTCCATCACTAGCTCCTTCACGACCTCCTCAATAGCGCGTAGCTCTATAACTTTTCCCTCATCTGCTCTTTTCCCGCTCACCACTCTGGCGTAGGAGGGGGCTGCCTTTGGGCAGTGACGGAACAGGTGCTCCTCTGAGCTGCACAGACTGCAGCGCTTAGGCACGGTGCAATCCCTCATTACATGGCCGAGGGCCCCACAGTTTCTGCACCTTGTCTGGGTGCAGGCATCAGCGAGGTGCCCGTACGTGCTGCACTTCCTGCAAAAACGAGGCTGCCCAGCATACATGATGTAACCCCTGTCTGCACCGATAGAAAAAGACGCGGGAGGATGGAGGTAGCCATCATGGCCGCTCTCGTCTTCCTTTAGCAGCACGCGAAACTGCCTCTTCCCTGTCCAGATGCCTAGAGCGTCCTTAATGTCTCTCACTCCTGGCAAGATGGTCACATACCGGCTGAGGTAGCACACTAGCGTTTCTTCAGTGACCCAGGGGTTGAACATGTGCACCGTTAGCACCCTCAGATTGTGCCTGCACAGGGACTCAACTTGAAAGCTACTGAGGGCGGGTGCTGTCGAGTTCGCTCGGAAGAGCCCTCTCACCTCCTCCAGCCTGGAGTTGGTGTAGAACGACACATCATAAAACTTCTCCGGTGTGTTTTGTTGCAGACAGTGCACATCGTCTGCTGTCAGCCGTAGAGGTCCAAAAAGAACGTCCTTTCCAAAAATAACTCTTTCCATCAACTTTTCTTTTCCAGTCCAATGAAAACGCAGCGTGTTCTTCAGTCCGGCGGCTGCCGACTGTGACGTGGACGATGACGACATCGCTCCACCTTCAGGATCTCCTTGGTACTGCAAATTGATCTTGATCTTAGCCAAAAGGCCGAGAAGCGATACCGCAATGCTTTCGGGAGGAAGGTGCCGTTCTCGGGCACGTCATATTCGAAAACGTTTACACAAAACGTAGCTCTGTAAACTGTCCGCCAAATATCAAAGATAATGATTTAAAGAAAATCGTGTCATAGATTGGGAGTTGATCAATGTTGGGAATAACCACTTTTTGACTGTTACAAAGTAACAAATTGGTAGGATCGGAAGTCACGTGGTCATCTGACCTCCAATCGGAAATGACAGAAAGTGTTTATGAATTAAATCCAGATTAACAGCTAAATCGGAATAATAATATATGAAATACGGGTGGGGGAATCAATTTAGAGATAATAATATTGACATAACATTTGATCTTATATCACATATCTCTGGTAGCGTTGATGCCACAAGGGAACTGAAGCAATTGTCCACTTGGTGGCGCAAGTGTTCCACCGACCGTCGCGTTTTCCAAGCAGTCCTGTGTGGTCCATCCAACTACATTTGAATGTTGAACCACTTGACTTCAATACATCATCAACGCAAATAATACGAACAATAAAAATAGCCTGTCTTTATTTTATATGTCGGTAGAGCCCTGTATGATAAGACCAGGGTGAATAGGCCTTCATAAAGTTGCCCTCCTAAATTACTAGAGGCCAAACTTCAAAGATGTCCATGGCACTGGACTGCAGTAAGAGCTAGGCCTACAGTGCGGCCTACGGAGCGGTCCTGGTGTATGGTCCTGGCTGCCTAAATGTTTCCTCCACATAATAAACTGTACAAACATGGCAGTTTAGAGGGTTACTTTTACAATTAGCCTTACTGAGCCACTACAACAAACTTCCTATCATGGACATGAAATGCCATTAGGCCTAATGAAGATACCGTATAGGTAAGTTACTTAGTTGGTGTCTTGTGAATCAACTGGTATGCGCAATAGGGTTTAATATTTCCCCTGTGTTTTACAAATGTTCCATCCCGAGAATAAATCACTTTTCTCCTGCTGTGTGAGACTGCTGTCTCCTGGCTATCAGCCCTGTCTCTGTGTTTGACCAAAACTGGCTCTCCTTCAGCGCCATGGAGTGCACAGGTATTACGGTTGCTGTCCTTTCAGCACCACAAGCCTTTCACATTTGATGTGACACTGTTGTGTCTCTATTGGTGATAGTGTGATAGTGGTGCTGGCTACCATAAGCTGTGCAAAACAGTGCATTATGTTCAAATCAAATTGTATTGGTCACATATACATATTTAGCAGATGCTATTGCGGGTGTAGCGAAATGCTTGTGTTTCTAGCACCAACAGTGAAGTAGTATCTAACAATTCACAACAATACACACAATACACTCAAATCTAAAAGTAAAAGAATGGATTGAAGAAATATATAAATATTAGGATGAGCAAGGTCGGTGTGGCATAAAATAAAATACAGTAGAATAGAATACAGTATATATATATGAGATGAGTAAAGCAAAAATATGTAAACATTATTAAAGTGACTAGTGTTTCATTATTAAAGTGGCCATTGATTCCAAGTCTATATATGTAGGGCAGTAGCCTCTAAGCTGCAGGGTTGCGTAACCGGGTGGAAGCCGGCTAGTGATGGCAGGTGAGTTCCTGCCGCTCCTGATATCCAAAAGTTATTTCCGGCTGTATGTCATAACACAAAAAAAATTCTGGCCAAATAATGTAAGAAATAACACACAAAAAACACAAAATACTGCAAAGTTGCTTAGGAGCTAGAAGCAGAGCTGCCATATCTGTCGGCGCCATCTTCAAAATTCTATGTGTCCTGTTGTGTCCATGCGGGTTCTGTCTGTGTCCGCGGCAGCCCGAAGCGCGGCCTGTTTGATTCATTCATAATGTCATCAAAAAGCATTGCTCCTCCTTCACTAGAACTAGAATGTCCCGACTAGAGAATATATCATGTCTGCCGTATTAAGTGATGCTATGTTTTCTGTTATTTTCATTATATATTTTTTGATACAACTTATTGATGGAATTTTGATCCCTCTGAAGGCCTAGGTCCTATAGTCACGGTTCGCTACTGGATCTAAGTGAAGGCTTAAATTAAACCTGGCCAGAGGCATGTTTAACTTCAGATGAATGGATGTTGGCCCCCAGGTTGACCTTGGCAATGAGAGAAAATTGATTACCTGGACTATTTCAATGATCCCAGAACAACTAGTGTTTTAACAATTAGTGTTTTATCTGCTATCTACTTCTTTTGATTATTTCTCAAGTGGATGTAAATTCTGGTGTAGGCAATCATTTGGAAAGGTGGAATTATTTAATATTATGTTATATTAGTAATACAAATAATAACAATGTATCAAAAGGAACAATGTATTTATACCTCTAGATTTTATATTTTATTATGAATTCGTTTTACTAGCCATTTACCAAACGTATTACTGTGTTGATAATTTATTTTAAATATTGATAATGCTTTTAATATATATACAGTACCAGTCAAAAGTTTGGACACACCTACTAATTCCAGGGTATGCAGAATATAGCCTTATTTGGTAAAAGACCAAGTCCATATTATGGCAAGAACAGCTCAAATAATCAAAGAGAAACAACAGTCCATCATTACTTTAAGACATGAAGGTCAGTCAATCCTGAAAATATGAAAAACTTTGAAAGTTTCTTCAAGTTCAGTCGCAAAAACCATCAAGCGATATGTTGAAACTGGCTCTCATGAGTACCGCCACAGGAAAGGGGAAGACCCAGAGTTACCTCTGCTGCAGACGATAAGTTCATTAGAGTTCCCAGCCTCAGAAATTGCAGCCCAAATAAGTGCTTCACAGAGGTCAAGTAACAGACACATCTCAACATCTCAACTGTTCAGAGGAGAGTGCATGAATCAGGCTGAGGAAGCTATTGCAGTGGATGCCCCTCAGCCTGTTGAGATACAAAATGTTGTTAGCTATTTTAGGGATACTGATACACTGATTGTAAAGAAGGTGGATTTTGTGACATTTATTGCGCAAGTGAGTGTTTATACTGCCCAAACGAACAAGAAGTCTAAGAAACTGGACATACTGTAATTGTATGTGCGGCTGAATGGTTTTTTGAGTCTTCAGGAATTAACAGCCGAAGCGTTGCAGGGAATCCTGACTGAAGATGTTCCCCCTCCCAGGCTCCTGAGTCTGTGTAGGGATGTGATTTGGATTGGACTGGGACTGAAGGAGTCGGTTGTTTTTTTTGTTGATCTGTTTTTGTATTTTGTGTGATGACGTGAGTCCCCCCCCTTGTATTTTTTCTCCAGTTAACTAACCATACAGTAGGTTGTGGCAGACAGATGATGAATGATAAGAGGCCGTATGAGCTCTTATAAGGTCCTTACTACTGAATAGTGTCAGTTCACATGACATTTGTGTGAACGTCATTATACCAGAGAATAATAATTAATTAGTTCATCAGCCCCAATAGATGTTGCTATGGTTACAGGTGCAAAGCTTATGGGCGTGTGGCAGCAGTGTGTTGGAGGGATATTCGTCCCGTGTAGCTCAGTTGGTAGAGCATGGCGCTTGCAACGCCAGGGTTGTGGGTTCGATTCCCACGGGGGACCAGTATGAAAAAAATATATGCACTCACTAACTAAGTCGCTCTGGATAAGAGCGTCTGCTAAATGACTAAAATGTAAATATTCCTAGGTGTGAGAAGTGTGCAGAAGGGGCATGAGACAAATAACTGTGTCGTTTAGTAGTATCAGGAGAATAAGTGTTTTATTTGTACGGGTGCCCATGGTAGAGACAGGTTAGGGTTAGAGGAGTGCAGGGGGTGTAGTATGCTGAAGCAGTGAAGAAAGTAGAGGAGGACGGGTCAAGGGGGAGGGATCCTGAGAGGATCCGTGTGAGGTCTGTGCCAGCACAGGGGGATAGGCCAACGAGTGATATAAGGTTGGCTTCTTAACGTTCATAGCAATGGTTATCAACTGTACTGCAGAGATGGAACGTAAATCACAGAATATAAATGTTGTGGTGGCAGCTGCAGAGAAGTATTTGGGTATACGAGATCTGATTTCAGAAGAGCTACAGGGTGTGTTGAGGGGTGGTGTCCCGCCTTCCCATTCCGTTGGCATGGTGCAGGAGCAGATAGGGTCAAAGTAGTGGAATGGGTTAGTGTGTTTTTAATTAGTGTAGAGTTAGTTGGAAAGTATTTTTTTTATTTGGGGGGGGGGGGGGGGGGGGGGGTGTATATTTTCATTTTTTGTGTAGTCATTTTTTTCATTTTGTATTACAAAGTATAATGTATATATATTATAGTCCAGCTGGGGGCGGTAATGCAACATATTTGATGCCAACCGCAGTTAAACTCCAAAGGAGAAGAAGAAGTAGTTCCGGGCAGGCGCACACCATTCTTCAGAATGTAGAAAGCGCCAGAACTGTGCTGTCAAGAGGATAACCTTTGTGTCTGTTTGTATTTATTACTAGAGGTATGTAATAGCACGTTTACACTTTATAATATCGAAAGAACATGTCATAACGTGCTAGTTAACAAATCTATCAAGATATTACCACGTTTGGTGATGGTTGCTATGTGTTGTTTTTGTGTCAAACCGAGTGATTGAAGAACGCGAACAAATATTTTACAAGTCACATAGCTAGAGATTTGGGGTTTGTCTTTTTGAAAGTACTGTACGCCAGTTGTATGTATGTAAGTATGCCATTTAGCAGACGCTTTTATCCAAAGGGACTTACAGTGATGCGTGCATACATTATTATTTAATTTTTTAACGTATGGGTGGTCCCGGGGAATATAAATACCTCTTACCAGTAGCAGTGCATGGGTAACATCACTGGGGAAGCCAAAAACATATTACAACCTATGTGTTGTGATAATTGGGTTGTTTGAGCTATAACCTGTTAGTTCATATGCCTTGCCACCGGGATATATAGGCTGAAGGCCGAGACAATAAGAAGACACAGTGGCAGAATCAATTCAACCACACATTTGTTTCATTACCAAACCGGAGAGCAACATCTGTCAGGTGAAGTCTACAAAACATATTACATGTAACAAACAGTTCCATGACCTACAGCAGGGGTCAAGCAAGGTCATGTTTCCCACATTTTCAGACTACTAAACAACTATTGATTTAGAACCATGGAGAGTTAGCACAAGTCACAAAGAAAACAGGAGCTGCCTCCACTATTCCAGCCCCATTTCAATATCAACATCATCTAATAATCTATGCTTGGTCTAATACAGCGACAACTAAAAGATACCAACAACTATTTAGTGCAATCAACATAAGCTAAATATGATGTGGCTGTCCATGGCACTGATTTCTGTTTGTGTGTGGATGCGTGCAAGTAGAACAATCATGTCTCCCCCTACTGGTAGAGAAACGCCAAGGCCATCCTCCTCTTTCATGTTGCCTAAACGGTCTTTGAGGCTTTTAGTTTTTGTTGTCCTAGGCTACCTGGCTAAAATGCTTGCTCGCTAGCCTGACTTCCTTTCATTAAAATACGACAGTTCATTCGGAAAGTTTTCAGACAACTTCACTTTTTGCAAATTTTGTTACGTTACAGCCTTACTCTAAAATTGATTTAAAATGTTTTCCCCCCTCATCAATCTGCCCATAATGACAAAGAGAAAACAGGTTTTTAGACATTTTTGGAAATTGCTTAAAAATAAAAAAAACTGATACCTTATTTACATAAGTATTCAGACCCTTTGCTATGAGACTTGAAATTGAGCTCAGGTGCATCCTGTTTCCATTGATCATCCTTGATGTTTCTACAACTTGTTGGAGCTGTGGTAAATTCAATATTAAGCACAAGTTTTAAATCCTCAAGGGATTCCTGCAGAGCTATAAAATCTGACTGTAGTTTGGATACAGCCAGATCAACAGTTGGGGCGATAACATACATAGTAGTATAGATGAAGTTAACATTTTTTTTTTACAGATTGACCAATGGTGTTTATATAAAGAGTGACGAGAACAGGTCCCGAAATCGATCGCTGTGGTACTTCAAGAAAATAACTTAACCCCATCAATCTCGATGGCCTGAGTTCTGTCACTAAGACAATCAGGAAACCATGAGCAGGCGTCAGAGCTCAGGCCTATCGAGGACAATTTATTCAACAAAATAGCATGATCAACAGTATCGAAAGCTTTTGACAGGTCCACAAACAAAGCAGCACATTTCATTTTAGTGTCTAAAGCATTGACAAGATCATTAACAACTAAAGTGGTTGCTTTAATATTGCTATGCCCAGGCCCTGATTGGTTTAAATTCAAAATGCATTTCTCAGAAAGAAAAAAAAAGTTGTACATTTACCAAGGATTCAATCATCTTATCTAGACAAGGAAGCCTTTGAACTGGGGCGATAAATATTGAGATCACTACTAGCTGATTTCCATACTTTTTGAATATTTCCTGATAACAATGTTAAATAAAACATGTGGGTTATTGAGCCAACAATGATGGGCGCTGCACATGTAAGCAGACAGGGATCCAATTGGTCGCCCCCTGTGGATTTCCTGTCTAAGCATCCAGGACTTATTTTTCTGTAAATAGCAGATTTGAGCTTCAACTGGAAGCCAGTGGAGTGTGCGGAGGAGCGGGGTGACGTGAGAAAACTTGGGAAGGTTGAACACCAGACGGGCTGAGGCATTCTGGATGAGTTGTAGGGGTTTAATGGCACAGGCAGGGAGCCCAGCCAACAGCGAGTTGCAGTAATCCAGACGGGAGATGACAAGTGCCTGGATTAGGACCTGTGCCGCTTCCTGTGTAAGGCAGGGTCGTACTCTCCGAATGTTGTAGAGCATGAACCTACAGGATCGGGTCACCGCCTTGATGTTAGCGGAGAACGACAGGGTGTTGTCCAGGGTCACGCCAAGGCTCTTCGCACTCTGGGAGGAGGACACAACGGAGTTGTCAACCGTGATGGCGAGATCATGGAACGGGCAGTCCTTCCCCGGGAGGAAGAGCAGCTCCGTCTTGCCGAGGTTCAGCTTGAGGTGGTGATCCGTCATCCATACTGATATGTCTGCCAGACATGCAGAGATGCGATTCGCCACCTGGTTATCAGAAGGGGGAAAGGAGAAGATTAGTTGTGTGTCGTCAGCGTAGCAATGATAGGAGAGGCCATGTGAGGATATGACAGAGCCAAGTGACTTGGTGTATAGCGAGAATAGGAGAGGGCCTAGAACTGAGCCCTGGGGGACACCAGTGGTGAGAGCACGTGGTGCGGAGACAGCTTCTCGCCACGCCACTTGGTAGGAGCGACCGGTCAGGTAGGACGCAATCCAAGAGTGAGCCGCGCCGGAGATGCCCAGCTCGGAGAGGGTGGAGAGGAGGATCTGATGGTTCACTGTATCAAAGGCAGCAAACAGGTCTAGAAGGACAATAGCAGAGGAGAGAGAGAGTTAGCTTTAGCAGTGCGGAGAGCCTCTGTGACACAGAGAAGAGCAGTCTCAGTTGAATGACCAGTCTTGAAACTGACTGGTTTGGATCAAGAAGGTCATTCTGAGAGAGATAGCAAGAGAGTTGGCTAAAGACGGCACGCTCAATAGTTTGGGAGAGAAAAGAAAGAAGGGATACTGGTCTGTAGTTGTTGACATCAGAGGGATCGAGTGTTGGTTTTTTGAGAAGGGGTGCAACTCTCGCTCTCTTGAAGACGGAAGGGACATAGCCAGCGGTCAAGGATGAGTTGATCAGCGAGGTGAGGTAAGGGAGAAGGTCACCGGAGATGGTCTGGAGAAGAGAGGAGGGGATAGGGTCAAGCGGGCAGGCGCCATGCTGGGCGGCCTGCCGTCACAAGTCGCAAGATTTTATCTGGAGAGAGAGGGGAGAAAGAAGTCAAAGCATAGGGTAGGGCAGTGTGAGCAGGAGGACCAGCAGTGTCATTTGACTTAACAAACGAGGATCGGATGTCGTCAACCTTCTTTTCAAAATGGTTGACGAAGTCATCCACAGAGAGGGAGGAGGGGGGGGATTCAGCAGGGAGGAGAATGTGGCAAAGAGCTTCCTAGGGTTAGAGGCGGATGCTTGGAATTCAGAGTTGTAGAAAGTGGCCTTAGCAGCAGAAACAGATGAAGAAAATTTAGAGAGGAGGGAGTGAAAAGATGCCAGGTCTGCAGGGAGTCTAGTTTTCTTCCATTTCCGCTCAGCTGCCCGGAGCTCTGTTCTGTGAGCTCGCAATGAGTCATCAAGCCACGGAGCTGGAGGGGAGGGACCGAGCCGGCCGGGAGGATAGGGGACATAGAGAGTCAAAGGATGCAGAAAGGGAGGAGAGGAGGGTTGAGGAGGCAGAATCAGGAGATTGGAGGGAGAAGGATTGAGCAGAGGGAAGAGATGATAGGATGGAAGAGGAGAGAGTAGCGGGAGAGAGAGAGCGAAGGTTGCGACGGCGCATTACCATCTGTGTAGGGGCAGAGTGAGTAGTGTTGGAGGAGAGGGAGTGAGAAAAGGATACAAAGTAGTGGTCGGAGACTTGGAGGGGAGTTGCAGTGAGATTAGTAGAAGAACAGCATCTAGTAAAGATGAGGTCAAGCGTATTGCCTGCCTTGTGAGTAGGGGGGACGGTGAGAGGGTGAGGTCAAAAGAGGAGAGGAGTGGAAAGAAGGAGGCAGAGAGAAATGAGTCAAATGTAGACGTAGGGAGGTTGAAATCCCCCAGAACTGTGAGGGGTGAGCCATCCTCAGGAAAGGAACTTATCAAGGAGTCAAGCTCATTGATGAACTCTCCAAGGGAACCCGGAGACCACCATGGGCACCCGTACAAATAAAACACTTATTCTCCTGATACTACTAAACGACACAGTTATTTGTCTCATGCCCCTTCTGCACACTTCTCACACCTAGGAATATTTACATTTAAGTCATTTAGCAGACGCTCTTATCCAGAACGACTTAGTTAGTGAGTGCATATGTTTTTTCATACTGGTCCCCCGTGGGAATCGAACCCACAACCCTGGCGTTGCAAATGCTCTACCAACTGAGCTACACGGGACGAATATCCCTCCAACACACTGCTGCCACATGCCCATAAGCTTTGCACCTGTAACCACAGCAACATCTATTGGGACTGATGAACTAATTAATTATTATTCTCTGGTATAATGACGTTCACACAAATGTAATGTGAACTGACACTATTCAGTAGTATGGACCTTATAAGAGCGCATATGGCTTCTTATCATTCATCATCTGTCTGCCACAACCTACTGTATGGTTAGTAAACTGGAGAAAAAATACAAGGGGGGGACTCACGTCATCACACAAAATACAAAAACAGATCAACAAAAAAACAACCAACTCCTTCAGTCCCAGTCCAATCCAAATCACATCCCTACACAGACTCAGGGGCCTGGGAGGGGTAACATCTTCAGGCAGGATTCCCTGCAGCGCTTCGGCTGTTAATTCCTGAAGACTCAAAAAAAATTCAGCCGCACATACAATTACAGTATGTCCAGTTTCTTAGACTTCTTGTTCGTTTGGGCAGTATAAATACTCACTTGCGCAATAAATGTCACAAAATCCACCTTCTTTACAATCAGTGTATCAGTATCCCTAAAATAGCTAACAACATTTTGTATCTCAACAGGCTGAGGGGCATCCACTGCAATAGCTTCCTCAGCCTGATTCACGCACTCTCCTCTGCACAGTTGATGTTGAGATGTGTCTGTTACTTGAACTCTGTGAAGCACTTATTTGGGCTGCAATTTCTGAGGCTGGGAACTCTAATGAACTTATCCTCTGCAGCAGAGGTAACTCTGGGTCTTCCCCTTTCCTGTGGCGGTACTCATGAGAGCCAGTTTCAACATATCGCTTGATGGTTTTTGCGACTGCACTTGAAGAAACTTTCAAAGTTCTTCATATTTTCAGGATTGACTGACCTTCATGTCTTAAAGTAATGATGGACTGTTGTTTCTCTTTGATTATTTGAGCTGTTCTTGCCATAATATGGACTTGGTCTTTTACCAAATAAGGCTATCTTCTGTATACCCTGGAATTAGTAGGTGTGTCCAAACTTTTGACTGGTACTGTATATATATTAAAAGCATTATCAATATTTAAAATAAATTATCAACACAGTAATACGTTTGGTAAATGGCTAGTAAAACGAATTCATAATAAAATATAACATCTAGAGGTATAAATACATTGTTCCTTTTGATACATTGTTATTATTTGTATTACTAATATAACATAATATTAAATAATTCCACCTTTCCAAATGATTGCCAACACCAGAATTTACATCCACTTGAGAAATAATCAAAAGAAGTAGATAGCAGATAAAACACTAGTTGTTCTGAGATCATTGAAATAGTCCAGGTAATCCATTTTCTCTCATTGCCCAGGTCAACCTGGGGGCCAACATCCATTAATCTGAAGTTAAACCTGCCTCTGGCCAGGTTTAATTTAAGCCTTCACTTAGATCCAGTGGCGAACCGTGACTATAGGACCAAGGCCTTCAGAGGGACCAAAAATTTACCAATACGTTGAATCAAAAAAAATGTCATGAAAATAACAGAAAACATAGCATCACTTAATACGCCAGACATTATATATTCTGTAGTCGGCCCATTCTAGTTCTCGTGAAGGAGGAGCAATGCTTTTTGATGACATTATGAATTAATCAAACAGGCCGCGCTTCGGGCTGCCGCGGACACAGACAGAACCCGCATGGGACACAACATAACACATAGAATTTTGGAGATGGCGCCGACAGATATGGCAGCTCTGCTTCTAGCTCCTAAGCAACTTTGCAGTATTTTGTGTTTTTTGTGTGTTATTTCTTACATTATTTGGCCAGAATTTTTTTGTGTTATTACATTACAGCCGGAAATAACTTTTGGATATCAGAGCGGCAGGAACTCACCTGCCATCACTAGCCGGCTTCCACCCGGTTACGCAACCCTGCAGCTTAGAGGCTACTGCCCTACATATATAGACTTGGAATCAATGGCCACTTTAATAATGAAACACTAGTCACTTTAATAATGTTTACATATTTTTGCTTTGCTCATCACATATATATATATACTGTATTCTATTCTACTGTATTTTAGTTTATGCCACACCGACGTTGCTCATCCTAATATTTATATATTTCTTCAATCCATTCTTTTACTTTTAGATTTGAGTGTATTGTGTGTATTGTTGTGAATTGTTAGATACTACTTCACTGTTGGTGCTAGAAACACAAGCATTTCGCTACACCCGCAATAGCATCTGCTAAATATGTATATTTGACCAATACAATTTGATTTGAACATAATGCACTGTTTGCACAGCTAATGGTAGCCAGCACCACTATCACACTATCACCAATAGAGACAACAACAGTGTCACATCAGATGTGAAAGGCTTGTGGTGCTGAAAGGACAGCAACCGTAATACCTGTGCACTCCATGGCGCTGAAGGAGAGCCAGTTTTGGTCAAACACAGAGACAGGGCTGATAGCCAGGAGACAGCAGTCTCACACAGCAGGAGAAAAGTGATTTATTCTCGGGATGGAACATTTGTAAAACACAGGGGAAATATTAAACCCTGATGCGCATACCAGTTGATTCACAAGACACCAACTAAGTAACTTACATATACGGTATCTTCATTAGGCCTAATGGCATTTCATGTCCATGATAGGAAGTTTGTTGTAGTGACTCAGTAAGGCTAATTGTAAAAGTAACCCTCTAAAGTGCCATGTTTGTACAGTTTATTATGTGGAGGAAACATTTAGGCAGCCAGGACCATACACCAGGACCGCTCCGTAGGCCGCACTGTAGGCCTAGCTCTTACTGCAGTCCAGTGCCATGGACATCTTTGAAGTTTGGCCTCTAAGTAATTTAGGAGGGCAACTTTATGAAGGCCTATTCACCCTGGTCTTATCGTACAAGGCTCTACCGACATATAAAATAAAGACAGGCTATTTTTATTGTTCATATTATTTGCGTTGATGATGTATTGAAGTCAAGTGGTTCAACGTTCAAATGTAGTTGGATGGACCACACAGGACTGCTTGGAAAACGTGACGGTCGGTGGAACACTTGCGCCACCAAGTGGACAATTGCTTCAGTTCCCTTGTGGCATCAACGCTACCAGAGATATGTGATATAAGATCAAATGTTATGTCAATATTATTATCTCTAAATTGATTCCCCCACCCGTATTTCACATATTATTATTTAAAGATTTAATGAAAATCTTGGCATAGATTGGGAGTTGATCAACGTTGGGAATAACCACTTTTGACTGTTACAAAGTAATAAATTGGTAGGATCGGAAGTCACGTGGTCATCTGACCTCCAATCGGAAATGACAGAAAGCGTTTATAAATTAAATCCAGATTAACAGCTAAATCGAATAATAATATTTGATTTTAGAAATACTTATATCACATGGGGTAGCATTCATTGTTATGTTAGCCATTCTTCTCAAATTAAACATATCTCCCTAATTCTGAATCATGCTTGTATCTTATAATCACATATCTAACCTATGCTTCAGAGGGGAGGAGCAGGTAGTTTCCACACGCACACCCACTGGCAAAGATTTCCATTCCAGCTGGAAGGCAGAAACTGGAATACCTTTCTAGAGTGAGCTTTCCCAGCTAACAAAATTACGTTCCAGGATGTCACCAAAGTTATTTTAGTCCCTACATAAGTCATGATAACGTTATTGTGAAACGTTCCTTCTACGTAGCTGTGGTGTCCGCTGACAAAACGTATGTCCCAATTCTTTTTCAGGAAGTAGAAATGTGGGGGATTTTAAACCGTTAAATATGTGTATTTTTAAGTCAACCTCATAACGTTGCTAAACGTCAGAAAAGTACGTTGTGAGAGCCCCATAAAATGCAGTTTCTGGTAACGTAACTTTCGTCAGTGGGTACCTATAGTACCAATAAGGCAAATGTAACAGTGTGATGGGGACAAGGACATTCCGGCTGGCCAAACCTCCCCTAACCCGGACAATTGTGCATCACCTCATGGGTCTCCCGGTCGTGGCTGGCTGAGCGACACAGACAGAACGAACCAGCATCTGTAGTCAACGCAGCTGAAGAGAGTGTCTTAGACCACTGTCCACCACTCGGGAGGACCATTAAGACACGTCATTTAATCTACCCTGAACATATACACAATAACCAGTCGGTAGGTGTCCACTGACGAAATATGCAAAATGCCAGAAAATAAGTTATTTTTTTTCATAAGTTATCACAATAGATCATGTGAACAAAATCACAGCAATAAGCTGGGAGAAAATAATGTAGTCAGTAAAAGACATGAACAGCTTTTTGGTCCAACTCAAGAACTGCCGTGTTTAAAGCTAAAAAGAAGAAATGAGTACAATGTTTATTCAAGAACCCATCCCAACCGTGAAGCACTGTCTCTGGAAACATCCGCTCTTTGGTCATGTTTTTTCTGCAAAGGGGACATACTTTCTGCACCGTATTGAGGGGAGGATGGATGGGGCCATATATCGCGAGATCTTGCACATTCCTCCTTCCCTCAGTAAGAGCTATTGACCGATGGGTTAAAGTGGCTAAAAAGGTCTTCCAGCATGGCATCAACCGAAACACACAGCCAGTCCAACTAACGGAGTATCTCCGTAGTTCCACTCATTATCCTGTAGTGGCTACGCCAGTGCTCCAAGATCTGCAAAAATACAATAGAAAAATCTTTGGAGTTTTGCTGAAAGTCCGTATTGCCAATACAAGCCATGAGTACCATGGCAAGGATCTGGATAAGGTCTGTGTGGAGGAGTCGATCAAAATATCCTGCTGCAGTGTGTAGTATTGATAACCTGGTCATCTGCTACAGGAAACATTTTGGAATCCCTCTGTTGACAAACAAGAGGGTTTTCATGTTGTAACATATAAGTTCTGCATAATATACTTTATGTATCCAATAGGCATATCAGAAGCCACAGCAATCAAGCAGGGATGGCAGCCTCTTACTAAAATAGAAGAACAAATATGCTGTTATCTAAAGATTTTTGTCAATTCATAATTTCGAGATCAATATCTATGATAATAAAAGAAGACCTTCTGACTATACTCTTGGCCAGCTAGGAAAACCTGCCAAATCGGCTAACTGGGAAAACAGAAGGAAAAACATCTCCCACTGTACTTTGCTTTTGAAACTGGCACAGAACCAAACGTTGAAGGGATGTCAGTCAGGAGCTCAGTGGGAAGGTTAATGAATCCCAACAAAAAGAAAATGCTAAGCATAATTTTATTTATTTTATTACGCTTTTAGTTTGATGGCAAATCCATACAGAGATTTACAAACATGGCGTCACACTTGTGTTTACCCCCAGAAGAATAGGGTGATTTCACTACTGTTGTACATACAAGCTTCACCCATACACAGCAGCACAACTATTTGGAAAGTTCTAACAGTATGCACAAAGTAGTAATATGACTTTAAATAACCTAATATGCAAAAAATATGATGGTAATTGTATTCTATGAGTGGCTTTGAAACGTTTGTAAAGCTATAATACTTCATACAATTAAATGTTTACCCTAAAACTAATTATTTACCCTAAAACTACAACCAGACACTTACTGTCGCTCTGGCTTGAGGTGGCACATGGCCTCAAGTCCTCTGCATCTGCAACTTCAGAGAATATCACAGATGTCAAAACCGTTACCACATTTATAGTACACACTTAACAGATTTTCTGTTCATCCCATACAGTTGGTAGGAACAGAAACTTTGAGAAAGTAGGCTTGTTTATCAGACTTGACTTTAAACATTGTTGTAGGGTCTTTTCAAAGACACTGGCTCTTGAAGTTACTAAAAATAAACAAATAAAGAACTGTTACACTTTTGGTCACTAAATAATCAAGTATGTCAAGATCAGATGGGTGTGGTAATTTCTTGTCATATCAACTGTCATTAGGTCATGATTTCATGCCGTCTCAATTTAAGACTAGTACTTGCATTAACTGTAAGCTTTTCTTCACCTACATACTTGAATGTGTGTAAAACTTACCATCAACTTGCTGATTATACATTCAATGACCTAGTAGCCTAATGCAGGATCTTACACTAGGGGCTGGTGGAAGCTGTGGCACTGTACGCTGGGCTTGTCTGGGTTCATTGTCTTTTTCTGGAGTGCTTCACTTCCATCATCACTTACGAAGGACAATACAAAAAATACTCATTTATTTCATCTACTTCCTGATGCATGTAATACACACAATGGAATAAGAGCAGTTAAGAAATCCTCACCAGGTGGCTCTACACGGAATCTGATTGGTTTAGTCACCGCCCTCTTCGCTGGTTCCTCGTCAGATTCAACATTGGAGGTGTCAACCCCCCGTTTGGCTCGTTGCTCTGCCACAGAGTAATTGTCTGTACGTGCAATAAACATTGTCATAAATAGTTTCCTATTAACACTGGCAAACCGGCTATTGAGTATTTGTAATTCACATAGTAATACTTTCAGCCAATACATATAGTACTTAAGAGGGGGAAGTTCCTGACTCTACTGACCAGGAGGGGGTTGCCACCAGTTAGATGATAAGGTGTAAGAGATAAGTTGGACCTACCTACTCCCGACGTAATGATTTAGAAAAATTGAACAAGATGCGACATGACTAGTCATGAAACACTTCCCTTGGAAACTAGTATATATATATACTATACGTCTACCCCACATTACACTTAGTTTTTACTCCCTGGCGTAGCAAAAGCTATTTACTTCCAACCAGGTGGTTGACACAGGTTTACGCCTGGCTTAGAACATATTCTACGTTGTAACTAGCCTTACGTGTAGGAGTATGTTCAACTGATGCAACCTGCTCCAGAGCCACACAACCAAGCATACATGGCAATATAAACGGGAAGTGGATGGACAGTCAAATATTATTTTACCAGTTGATGAAAAGATGGAAAATTCTGTACTACTCCCCATAATATTTTGTCAGGCCGGTCTCCTCTCTTAATGGCATTTCTGGCCAGTGGCAACACAGGACCTGCAAGATATGAGACACTGTTTGGTCCTCCTCAAGTATAATAGCTTGCTTAACAAGACTGTGGATTGAAAGAAAGTTGAGGAGAAACCAAAATGCACATGGCCACACTGAAGGTCATGAAGTTGTGTGTATTGTTCTTTAGACCAGATTCTTCTCAGCACTACTTTCCCAGTATAGAGTAGAAACTGTTCTAAATTCTGTGGCCTTCCAACGGTCAAGGTCATCCAATCGCTGTTGTTTGCAAGCAAAGCAGTCTGGAATTGAATTCTTTGAGTCGGTTTAGCTGTGTTGACTGACCTCCTTGACTTGCACCAACGCCAACCTGGCCCCAGTCGTTCCCCTAGTCCATATCATCAAGAGCTTCCGGGTTACTCCGAGGAACAAAGGTGCATATAGGTCAATTGGGAATGAATTCACCATATCACATGGGGAGGATGCAAAAAGGAGAGTTTTTCCCTTCATGGTGATGTTCTGGCCTGTACCAATTCCCTAAAGGATTTGTCAGTTCTGAGAAACAGGTTTTTTACCTGTGGGTACGTCATTCCTCCCATTCATACCTGCCTTTTTTGTGTGCATCTGTCACAGCCCATAGTAGCCAGAATACATCTTTATGCATTTTACCATGGCTTTTGCAGGTGCATCACATGTTACAGAACAAACTTTCACTTGCAGTGTTGTGTCTCCCCACTTCAAGCCGGTCTGCATCAACTCTTTAAGCTCCAGCAAAGTGTCATTGAGGAATTCCAGGGAGCTTGGTTTCCATGATGCCATTGCAAGTGACAGAGGAAACACTGTGGGTGGTGATAGATTGATAGAGCACAAAAGTGGCCATAACGGACATATTGGTACTTTTTGAACAAAGGGAGACCATCCAGATTAAGGGATATTTCTAAAAGATTCAAATCTCCAACCACTGATTTAGGATAGATGCTTAGATGTTTCACTAACTCCACCTTCACTTTAAATCTGACAAACTCCACATTAGACTTGACTTCAACAAAAACATTGGTGGTTTCTAGGAGAGTTCTAGCAGTGGAAGGCAAATCTGTGGGTGACCATTAGACTGCAGCATCTTCAGAAGTGCATCAACAGCATTGTGTTTCACTTGGAAATCACTATCCAGGTTGCCAGGGTCCTCTCTGAAGGTAGAATCTTTTCAAACATCAGAGTCAGAGTCAGAGTCAGTTTGTCTCCTGAATTGGCACAACCAGCATTGGCTTCAGTCTCTGAATCTATGTCACTGTGTGATGGCAGGTCTTGGCTTAGTACCACCTACTGCCTCAAGCTCACCATCGACTCTTCCTCAGCGTGTGTTAGCATCTCTGGGAATATATGTTTATCTTACTATTGTTATAAACTGCTAACCTTTTAGCATTTGTTGCACAAATCCACTGCAAAGTCAATGGTACGTATACAGTCACAGTGAAAGTCTACACACCCCTTTACATTTTGCAAGCTTAAATCTTAAATAGAGATTAAATGTAGTGTTTATCCTGCCGACCTACAAAAACGATTCCACATTTCCAAAGTGTAAGAAAAGTGTTAGAACAATTTTCCTTCTAAAGATATCCAGTAGTTTTGATTACATATATTTTCACACCCCATGAAACAGTTCTACAGCAACTTTACATGTGTGTTGTGGCTTGTAACTTGCTAGGTAGCAGTTTAAGACATGGTTTGAATCCTAATCAACCCATCCAACTGTGAGTACATGTTTGAAGTACAGTAGATTAATAAAGCTACAGTACTGCAGCTGGTGACAAAGCTGCGTATATGAAAAAGCTTGTTAGTGCATAAGTCAAAAATGTATCTTTGTGATGCTCATTTCAGGTCTTTTTTACAGCTTTAGACAAACACTAAATATTTCACTTAAAAACATAGTTTTGTTGTATTTAATGATAGAGAAGAGAACAGTTTGGACCAACACAGATTCTTCATGTCCAATCTTGAGGACATGTCTACATTGTTAGAGTGGGTCAACATGCCCAATCTGTTCCATATAATAGACAGTCTTTGGAGCAGTGGAAAGCTGCATGGCCCCTTGGTTGTTGCTAAGCATGCATTCTTCTTCTATGGTGTTTATTGGTGGTGTTCAGACGAACATTAAAGGTACATCACTGCCACCTTCTGGGCTGGAGTGTGATAGAGACATGTGGTTCTGTCCTGGTGAGATCACAGGGTCAGAGGAACTCCTGACTGTGGTCATACAAAAAAACACTCCAGGCACTCAGCCCATAAGAACCATTCATACTGTCAGATCTAATATGGAGAACTGAATACAACCATAAGAACCATTCATACTGTCAGATCTAATATGGAAGAAACTGAATACAAAAGAGAAGGAGAGGGTTGACCAGTACAAATTCATGTACAAACATTATTTTTCATTGGCAGTCATCAATGCAGTTTTCCAAAACATATTCATCATCAGTTTTTTTTTATAAGATTTTCACTGAACAAAAATATAAACATTCAACAATTTTACTGGGGTACAGTTCATATAAGGGAAATCAGTCAATTGAAAATACATTAATTAGGCCCTAATCTATGGATTTCACATGACAGGGGCCCACCCATCAGCCAATAAGAATGATTTTCCCCCACTAAAAAGGGCTTTACTACAGATAGAAATACTCCTTCAGTTTCATCAGCTGTCCGGGTGGCTGGTCTCAGATGATCCTGCAGGTGAAAGAAGCCAGATGTGGAGGTCCTGGGCTTGCACGGTGACACATGGTCCTGCGGCTGTGAAGCCAGTTGGACGTTCGCCAAATTCTCGGTAGAGAAAATGTACATTCAATTTCTCTGGCAACAGCTTTCTTGTGAACGATTCCTGCAGTCAGCATGCCAATTGTGCACTCCCTCAAAATGTAGACATCTGTGGCATTGTGTTTGTGTGACAAAAACTGCACATTTCAGAGTGGCCTTCTATTGTACCCAAGCACAAGGTGCACCTGTGTAATGATCATGCAGTTTAATCAGCTCCTTGATATGCACAACTCGCAGGTGGATTGATTATCTTGGCAAAAGGAGAAATGCTCACTAACAGAAATGGAAACAAATTTGTGCACCAAATTTGAGAGAAATAAGCTTTTTTGTGCGTATGGAAAAATATCCAGGATCTTTTATTTCAGCTCATGAAACATGGGACCAACACTTTACATTCAAGTTTATATGTTTTTTCAGTATAGTTTTAGAAGACAATTAACTAAACACGTAGTCATTTCATTTTGTCACATGTTTGGTAAACAACAGGTGTAGACTAACAGTGAAATGTTGACCAACAATAGAGAACATAATACAACAATTATAATAATAGGAAAAAAGATTGTAGCACAAGGAATTAATACATGATGAGCAATGATAGCTTGGCTATATACATGGGGTGCCAATACCTAGTCAATGGTTAGCTTGGATATATTCATGGGGTTGTGCCAATACTAGTCAATGGTAGCTTGGCTATATACAGTGGGGGAAAAAAGTATTTAGTCAGCCACCAATTGTGCAAGTTCTCCCACTTAAAAAGATGAGAGGCCTATAATTTTCATCATAGGTACACGTCAACTATGACAGACAAAATGAGATTTTTTTTCCCCAGACAATCACAGTGTAGGATTTGTAATGAATTTATTAGCAAATTATGGTAGAAAATAAGTATTTAGTCAATAACAAAAGTTTCTCAATACTTTGTTATATACCCTTTGTTGGCAATGACACAGGTCAAACGTTTTCTGTAAGTCTTCACAAGGTTTTCACACACTGTTGCTGGTATTTTGGCCCATTCCTCCATGCAGATCTCCTCTAGAGCAGTGATGTTTTTGGGGCTGTCGCTGGGCAACACGGACTTTCAACTCCCTCCAAAGATTTTCTATGGGGTTTGAGATCTGGAGACTGGCTAGGCCACTCCAGGACCTTGAAATGCTTCTTACGAAGCCACTCCTTCGTTGCCCGGGCGGTGTGTTTGGGATCATTGTCATGCTGAAAGACCCAGCCACGTTTCATCTTCAATGCCCTTGCTGATGGAAGGAGGTTTTCATTCAAAATCTCACGATACATGGCCCATTTCATTCTTTCCTTTACACGGATCAGTCGTCCCTGGTCCCTTTGCAGAAAAAAACAGCCCAAAGCATGATGTTTCCACCCCCATGCTTCACAGTAGGTATGGTGTTCTTTGGATGCAACTCAGCATTCTTTGTCCTCCAAACACGACAAGTTGAGTTTTTACAAAAAGTATATTTTGGTTTCATCTGACCATATAACATTCTCCCAATCCTCTTCTGGATCATCCAAATGCACTCTAGCAAACTTCAGACGGGCCTGGACATGTACTGGCTTAAGCAGGGGGACACGTCTTTCACTGCAGTATTTGAGTCCCTGGGGGCGTAGTGTGTTACTGATGGTAGGCTTTGTTACTTTGGTCCCAGCTCTCTGCAGGTCATTCACTAGGTCCCCCCGTGTGGTTCTGGGATTTTTGCTCACCGTTCTTGTGATCATTTTGACCCCACGGGGTGAGATCTTGCGTGGAGCCCCAGATCGAGGGAGATTATCAGTGGTCTTGTATGTCTTCCATTTCCTAATAATTGCTCACACAGTTGATTTCTTCAAACCAAGCTGCTTACCTATTGCAGATTCAGTCTTCCCAGCCTGGTGCAGGTCTACAATTTTGTTTTTCTGGTGTCCTTTGACAGCTCTTTGGTCTTGGCCATAGTGGAGTTTGGAGTGTGACTGTTGTGAGGTTGTGGAGCCTCTTAAAAGAAGAAGTTACAGGTCCTGTGAGAGCCAGAAGAATCTTGCTTGTTTGTAGGTGACCAAATACTTATTTTCCACCATAATTTGCAAATAAATTCATAAAAAATCCTACAATGTGATTTTGTGGAAATGTTTTTCTCAATTGTCTGTCATAGTTGACGTGTACCTATGATGAAAATTACAGGCCTCTCTCATCTTTTTAAGTGGGAGAACTTGCACAATTGGTGGCTGACTAAATACTTTTTTTCCCACTGTAACATTGGGGTGCCAATACCTAGTCAATGGCAGCTTGGCTATATACATGGGGTGCCAATACCTAGTCAATGATAGCTTGGCTATATACATGGGGTGCCAATACCTAGTCAATGATAGCTTGGCTATATACATGGGGTGCCAATACCTAGTCAATGATAGCTTGGATACAGTGGGGAAAAAAAGTAGTTTAGTCAGCCACCAATTGTGCAAGTTCTCCCACTTTAAAAAGATGAGAGAGGCCTCTGTAATTTTCATCATAGGTACACGTCAACTATGTCAAGACAAATTAAGATAAAAAAATCCAGAAAATCACATTGTAGGATTTTGAATGAATTTATTTGCAAATTATAGTGGAAAATAAGTATTTGGTCACCTACAAACAAGCAAGATTCCTGGCTCTCACAGACCTGTAACTTCTTCTTTAAGAGGCTCCTCTGTCCTCCACTCGTTACCTGTATTAATGGCACCTGTTTGAACTTGTTATCAGTATTAAAGACACCTGTCCACAACCTCAAACAGTCACACTCCAAACTCCACTAAGGCCAAGACCAAAGAGATGTCAAAAGGACACCAGAATCAAAATTTTTGACCTGCACCAGGCTGGGAAGACTGAATCTGCAATAGGTAAGCAGCTTGGTTTGAAGAAAATCAACTGTGGAGCAGCAATTATTAGGAAATGGAAGACATACAAGACCACTGATAATCTCCCTCGATCTGGGGCTTCACGCAAGATCTCACCCCGTGGGGTGAAATGATCACAAGAACGGTGAGCAAAAATCCCAGAACCACACGGGGGGACCTAGTGAATGACCTGCAGAGAGCTAGGACCAAAGTAACAAAGCCTACCATCAGTAACACACTACGCCGCCAGGGACTCAAATCCTGCAGTGCGAGACGTTCCCCCTCCTGCTTAAGCCAGTACATGTCCAGGCCCGTCTGAAGTTTGCTAGAGTGCATTTGGATTATCCAGAAGAGGATTGGGAGAATGTCATATGGGTCAGATGAAACCAAAATATAACTTTTGGTAAAAAAACACAACTCGTCGTGTTTGGAGGACAAAGAATGCTGAGCTGCATCCAAAAGAACACCATACCTACTCTGAAGCATGGGGGTGGAAACATCATTCTTTGGGGCTGTTTTTCTGCAAAATGGACCAGGACAACTGATCCGTGTAAAGGAAAGAATGAATGGGACCATGTATCGTGAGATTTTTGAGTGAAAACCTCCTTCCATCAGCAAGGGCATTGAAGATGAAACGTGCTGGCTGGGTCTTTCAGCATGACAATGATCCCAAACACACTGCCCGGGCAACGAAGGAGTGGCTTCGTAAGAAGCATTTCAAGGTCCTGGAGTGGCCTAGCCAGTCTCCAGATCTCAACCCCGTAGAAAATCTTTGGAGGGAGTTGAAAAGTCCGTGTTGCCCAGCGACAGCTCCAAAATCACATCACTACTTGCTAGAGGAGATCTGCATGGAGGAATGGGCCAAAATACCAGCAACAGTGTGTGAAAACCTTGTGAAGACTTACAGAAAACGTTTGACCTGTGTCATTGCCAACAAAGGGTATATAACAAAGTATTGAGAAACTTTTGTTATTGACCAAATACTTATTTTCCACCATAATTTTTTGCAAATAATTTCATTACAAATCCTACAATGTGATTTTCTGGATTTTTTTTTTTCTCATTTTGTCTGTCATAGTTGACGTGTACCTATGATGAAAATTACAGGTCTCTCTCATATTTTTAAGTCGGAGAACTTGCACAATTGGTGGCTGACTAAATACTTTTTTCCCCCACTGTATATACATGGGGTGCCAATACCTAGTCAATGGTAGCTTGGCTATATACAGTGCATTCTGAAAGTATTCAGACCCCTAGACTTTTTCCACATTTTATTATGTTACAGTCATATTCTAAAGTTGGGAAAAAAAAAGATTTAACGCTCATTAATCTACACACAATACCCCATAATGTCAAAGCAAAAGACAGGTTTTTAGACATTTTTCCTAATTTATTAATAAAAAACAGAAATATCGAAGTATTCAGACCCTTTACTCAGTACTTTCTTGAAGCACCGTTGGCAGCGATTACACCATCGAGTCTTCTTGGGTATGATGCTACAAGCTTGGCACACCTGTATTTGGGGAGTTTCATTCATTCTTCTCTGCAGATCCTCTCAAACTCTATCAGGTTGGATGGGGAGCGTTGCTGCACAGCTATTTTCTGGTCTCTCCGGAGATCTTCAATCGGGTTCAAGTCTGGGCTCTGGCTGGGCCAGGTGAACCTTCGCCTCAGTCTGAAGTCCTGAGCGCTCTGGAGCAGGTTTTCATCAAGGATCTCTCTGTACTTTGCTCCGTTCATTATTCCCTCGATCCTGACTAGTCTCCCAGTCCCTGCCTCTGAAAAAACATCCGCACAGCATGATACTGACACCACCATGCTTCACCGTAGGCTTGGTGCCAGGTTTCCTCCAGATGTGACGCTTGGTATTCAGGGAAAATAGTTCAATCTTGGTAACATCAGACCAGAGAGTCTTGTTTCTCATGGTCAGAGTCCTTTAGGTGCCTCTTGGCAAAACTCCAAGCGGGCTGAACTATGGAGCTCTGTCAAAGTGATCATGGGTTCTTGGTCACCTCCCTGACTAAGGCCCTTCTCCTCCGATTGCGCAGTTGCCGGGTGGACAGCTCTAGGAAGAATCTGGTGATTCCAAACTTCTTCAATTTAAAAATGGAGGAGGCCACGGTGTTCTTGGGGACCTTCAATGCTGCAGACATTTTTGGTACCCTTCCCAGATCTGTGCCTTGACACAATCCTGTCTCTGAGCTCTCTACGGACAATTCCTTCGACCTCATGGCTTGGTTTTTGCTCTGACATGCAATGTCAACTGTGGGATGTTATATAGACAGGTGTGTGCCTTTTCAAACCATGTCCAATCAATTGAATGTATCTCAGGTGGACTCCAATCAAGTTGTAGAAACATCTCAAGGAAGATCAATGGAAACAGGATGCACCTGAGCAAAATTTCGAGATTCATAGCAAAGAGTCTGGAATACTAATGTAAATAAGGTTTTGCAAAAATGTCTAAACCTGTTTCCACTTTATCATTATGGGGTATTGTGTGTAGATTGATGAGGGATTTTTGTTGTTGTTGTTGTTGTTTGTAAAACAAATAATCATTTTTACAATAAGGCTGTAACTTATTTTTTGTTGAAAAGGTCAAGGGTCTGAATACTTTCAGAATGCACTGTATAGACTAACTATTTCACTTTAAACACTTTGTTATATTTATGCACAAGAGAAAAGGTTGCCCAGCACAAATTCATGTACAAACATGATTTTTCATTACATATTTGTAATTTAGCAGATGCTCTTATCTAGAGCGACTTATAGGACCAATTGGGGTTAATTGCCTTGCTCAAGGCCACAACGACAGATTTTTGACCTAGTTGGCTCGGGATTCAAACCAGTGACCTTTCAGTTACTGGCCCAACACTCTTAACCGCTAGGCTATCTGTTAAATACATAACACAATACGTGACATAAGTAGAATACAGAACACTGAAAACATTACAGGACATTTTTCATGATGGAAATTGAAATATTAAAATGTTATTGGGAAAACCATTTAAGAGCTGGAGTTATTATGCAGTCTGATAGCAGTGGGTGGAGTGGCGTTTCGCAGGCGGTTTGTACGGGCAGTTATACAGGACAGTTTGTGGCTGTTTCTCAGGAGCCTGGTGGTGCAGTTACCTCTTTTTTGGAGGGACAGGTCATTCAGTGGATGGTCAAGAGTGTGCATGTCCTTCACCAGGTGCACTGCAGCCTGTTCTCGCCCTGCTCTGCAGTGACGGGAGCTGTGGTTGGACTGCTCCACCTCTGGAGATGATCCTCAAGGCCCTCCTCTGCACCCTGTCTAGTTGGGCCAGCTGCTTTTTACTGCATCCAACTAACAGCACTCCACCGTATTCCAGAACAGTCAAAAAGGCGTTTCGAGGCGTTTCTCACTGGCTGCTCCACATGTCACCACTGAGGTTAGAGTCTAGATTAAAATCAAGATACTTGGTTGTTGTTACCACTGGTACTTCCTGTCTTCCTAGGATTAGTGGTGCAGGTTGTGGATGGTCCTCTGACCAAGGGCTAAATGTGCCAGTTGCCATCACCCTCTGCCCTCTTTCAGTGGTGTAGCTGTGGAGCCAGGCTAGTAACCTTGGACACAGTTCAATGTCAGACAGATGTTGCAGGAACTTTGCGTGATCTACTCGATAAAAGGCTTTGGACACATCAGCAAGTAAATCACTCACCATTGTTGGTTTTATGGAGTCTGTAGCTGTCAGCCAGGAGTATGTGGCTTTCACAAGGGCGGTCAGGTAGTAGTGCTGGACATTGGGAGGTAGTCATACTGAATCGTGCACTCAGATAACACCTCCTACAGGCAGGGGACAGTTTTAACAATGTGTTTGATGACAGGGGCTAGATCTTCTGCATGCTCTTTTAGTAGCCAGGCTGGAATGCCATCAGGCCCACATGCTTTACGTGGGCTGAGTCTGGTCAGAGCTTGCTTTTAACTGGCCAATGCTGCACAGCTCAACCTGCCTTGTAGACATGGGCAGGGGGAAGATGGCAAGAGGTGTGGTGCTTGTCCATGCAAAGAAGCCATTCAAAACATCAGCCACGTCGTCGTCTTCAATTCCCTCGACCTGTATTCTCCCTCCTTATGTTTTCTTTGGTCCCAGTCCTTTGTTAATGAAGTCCACCATTCCTTAGGGTTTTTCTTCTTTAGGTCCTGGATTTCAGTTTTGTAGTAGCTTGTCTTTGCTTCCTTTATAATCCATTTGCACTTTGTTTCTGTATTTTCTCCATGTCATTGTTTCTCCCCATCTGTTGAAAATATTCTGTATTTTCCTGATGGCAGCCTTTATTTGTTCAGTCATCCAGGGCTTGTCCAGTGTTGTTGTTTTCTTATTTCTTATTGGCATGCATACATCACGTGCAGTTTGAATGCAGGAGTTTCTGAACGTCTCCATGGGATGCTGGCCTATGTTGACTGCAATGCTTCCCACAGTTGTTTCAAGTTGACTGGCAGTGGATTTCTACTCCGAATAGCTCGTTCCATCTCCTACAACAGATGTACAATTGGAATGAGATCTGGTGCCTCCGAAGGCCACTGCAGTAACCTGAATTCACTGTCATGTTCTTGGAACCATTCCTGGACAAGGCTGTGTTGCATGGGGCATAATCCTGCTGAAAAAATGTTTATTTGCAGATGGATACACTGCTGCCATGAAGGGATGCACCTGATGGTAAATGATGTTTAGATATCCTGGTGGCATTCAAATGTTGCTCTACTTTTATCAAGGGGCCCAATATGTGCCATGAAAACACAGCCCACACCATCACCATCCAGCCTGCAATATTGACACATGGCATGATGCATGTACTCGTGGTTTTCCTCAATAAACTAGTCCTCTCAATATCTTTACAGTAGGAGCTATCTAAGCACTGCAAAACTGACAAGGTGCACACTGATCAGTAAAGAGATGCTAACATTCTACAACGTTCCCATTCCTCTGCACAGTTCTCTCACAGTGAGAAAACAATAGGATTGCAATAGTGTTCTACGCTTTCTTCATTTGATCCAATCCACTACCACTTCTTATGTATACGTTGGTGTCTTTTTAAATTGCACAAATATGTAGAATCTCATTTCACAGTCAGAGCAGGAGTAAGGCTTCTCTCCTGTGTATACGTTTCATGTATTTTTTAAGTTGCCCAGTTGATAGAAAACTTGCCCCACAGTCAGAGCAGGAGTAAGGCTTCTCTCCTGTGTGTATACGTTCATGTGTTTTAAGGTGCCAAGTTCAGAGAAACTCTTCCCACAATCAGAGCAGAAGTAAGGCTTCTCTCCTGTATGTATACGTTCATGTATTTTAAAGAGGTCCATTCGAGAGAAACTCTTCCCACAGTCAAAGCAGGAGTAAGGCTTCTCTCCTGTGTGTATACGTTCATGTTGTTTTAAGTTGCCCAGTTGAGAGAAAACTTGCCCCACAGTCAAAGCAGGAGTATGGCTTCTCTCCTGTGTGTATACGTTCATGTTGTTTTAAGTGGCCCAGTTGAGAGAAACTTGCCCCACAGTCAGAGCAGGAGTATGGCTTCTCTCCTGTGTGTATACGTTCATGTTTTTTTAAGTTGCCCAGATGAGAGAAACTTGCCCACAGTCAGAGAGGAGTAGGGCTTCTCTCCTGTGTGTTATACGTTCATGTTGTTTTAAGGTGCCCAGTTGAGAGAAAACTCTTTTCCCACAATCAGAGCAGAAGTAAGGCTTCTCTCCTGTGTGTATACGTTCATGTTGTTTTAAGTTGCCCAGTTGAGAGAAACTCTTTCCACAGTCAGTACAGGAATAAAGATCTCTCCTGTGTGTATTTGTAGGTGTATTTTTTTTAACTTTGATAGAACTGAGAAATACTCTCCCTCACAATGTGGGCAGTGGTGAGACCTCTTAGCTCTGTGATCTTCCTGCTGTTGCTCTCTGGATGTAGAGAATGTCGCAATGTCACCTGTGAGAACAACATCAGAAGAATAAGTCAGTTGTTGGTGTGATATACATGTCAATCAAATGTACTGTGGTGGGGGAAAAAAGTATTTAGTCAGCCACCAATTGTGCATGTTCTCCCACTTAAAAAGATGAGAGGCCCTATAATTTTCATCATAGGTAAACGTCAACTATGGACAGACAAAATGAGGGAAAAAAAATCCAGAAAATTCACATTGTAGGATTTTTTATGAATTTATTTGCAAATGATGGTGGAAAATAAGTATTTGGTCAATAACAAAAGTTTATTCTCAAATACTTTGTTATATACCCTTTGTTGGCAATGACACAGGTCAAACGTTTTCTGTAAGTACCTTCACAAGGTTTTCACACACTGTTGCTGGTATTTTGGCCCAGTCCTCCATGCAGATCTCCTCTAGAGCAGTGATGTTTTGGGGCTGTCGCTGGGCCAACACGGACTTTCAACTCCCTCCAAATATTTTTCTGGGGTTGAGATCTGGAGACTGGCTAGGCCACTCCAGGACCTTGAAATGCTTTCTTACGAAGCCACTCCTTCGTTGCCCGGGCGGTGTGTTTGGGATCATTGTCATGCTGAAAGACCCAGCCACGTTTCATCTTTCAATGCCCCTTGCCGTACAGGCCCCACCCTTTTTTTTTCCTTTTACACGGACAGTCGCCCGGCCCTTTGCAAAAAAAACACCCCCAAAAAGCATGACTTTCCACCCCCAGCTTCACAGTAGGATTTGTTTTTTGGGAGCAACTCAGCATTTTTGTCTCAAACACGCGAGTTGATTTTTTTTACCAAAAAGTTAATTTTGGTTTCATGGGGCCTTTTGACATTCCCCCAACCCCTTTTTGGGATCCCCAAATGCACTTAGCAAATTTCAGAGGGGCCTGGACAGTATGCTTAAGAGAGGGACACGTCTGGACTGCAGGTTTTGATCCCGGGCGGCGAGTGTTTTGATGGTAGGCTTTGTTACTTTGGTCCCAGCTCTTGAGGTCTTTTCCTAGGTCCCCCCGTGGGGTTGGGGGATTTTTGCTCACCGTTCTTGGATCTTTTTGCCCCAGGGGGGGAGATCTTGCAGGACCCCCAATGGGGAGATTACCCAGTGGTTTGTACAGTGGGGAAAAAAAAAGTTTTTTATCCCCCCAAATTTGTGCAAGTTCTCCCACTTAAAAAGAGAGAGGGGCCCGAAATTTTATCATATTACACGTCAACTATGATGACAAAGGGGAAAAAAAAATCCAAAAATACTTTGTGGATTTAAATAAATTTTATTTGCAAATTATGGTGGAAATAAGTATTTGGTCACCTACAAACAAGCAGGTTTTCTGGTCTCACAGACCGAAACTTTTTTTTAAGAGGTTCTGTCCCCACTTTTTTATGTTTAAGGCACCTGTTTGAACTTGTTATCAGTATAAAAGACACCTGCCCCAACCTCAAACAGTCACATCCCAAAATCCACAGGGCCCAAGACAAGAGCTGTCAAAGGACACCAGAAAAAAAATTGTAGACCCGCACCAGGCGGGAAGACTGAATTGAAAGGTAAGCAGCTTGGTTTTAAGAAATCAAAAATGTGGGAGAAATTAGGAAATGGAAGACATACAAACCACTGATAATCTCCGGATCGGGGGGGCCACGCAAGATTCACCCCGGGGTAAAAAGATCACAAAAAGGTGAGCAAAATCCCAGAAAACCCCACGGGGGGGGCCTAGTGAATACCCAGAGAGCGGGACCCAAAGTAAAAAAAGCCCACCACGTAACCACTACGCCGCCAGGGACTTTAAATCCCCAGTGCCAGAGTGTCCCCCGCTTAAACCAGTACATGTCCAGGGGCCCCCTCTGAAGTTTTTAGAGGGGATTTGGATGATCCAGAAGGGATTGGGAATGCCATAGGTCGATTAAACCCAAAAAATAACTTTTTTGGGAAAAAAATCAAAACCGTCGTGTTTGGAGGACAAAGAAAGCGAGTTGATCCAAAGAACACCATATACTGGAAGCTGGGGGTGGGAAACATCATGCTTTGGGGCTGTTTTTCGCAAAGGGACCAGGATGATGATCCGTGTAAAGGAAAGAATGAATGGGGCCATGTATCGTGAGATTTTGAGTGAAAACCTCCTTCCATCAGCAAGGGCTTTGGAAGATGAAACGTGGCTGGGTCTTTCAGCATGACAATGATCCCAAACACACCGCCAGGGCACAAAGGAGTGGCTTTGTAAGAAGCATTTCAAGGTCCTGGAGTGGCCTAGCCAGTCTCCAGATCTCAACCCCATGAAAATATTTGGAGGGGTTGAAAGTCCGTGTTGCCCAGCGACAGCCCCAAAACATCACTGCTCTAGAGGAATCTGATGGAGGAATGGGCCAAAATACCAGCAACAGTGTGTGAAAACCTTTGTGAAGATTACAGAAAACGTTTGACCTGTGTCATTGCTAACAAAGGGTATATAACCCAAAGTATTGAGAAACTTTTGTTATTGACCAAATACTTATTTTCCACCATAATTTGCTAAAAATTCATAAAAAAATCCTACAATGTGATTTTCTGGATTTTTTCCCCCTCATTTTGTCTGTCATGGTGACGTGTACCTATGATAAAATTACAGGGCCCCTCTCATCTTTTTAAGTGGGAGAACTTGCACAATTGGTGGCTGGGCTAAAACTTTTTTCCCCCACTGTATGTTTTCCATTTCTAATAATTGCTCCCACAGTTGATTTCTTCAAACCAAGCTGCTTACCTATTTCAGATTCAGTCTTCCAGCCTGGTGCAGGTCTACAATTTTTTTTCTGGTGTCCTTTGACAGCTCTTTGTCTTGGCCATAGTGGAGTTTGGAGTGTGACTGTTTGAGGTTGTGGACAGGTGTCTTTTATACTGATAACAAGTTCAAACAGGTGCCATTAATACAAAGGGAACCGAGTGGAGGGGCAGAGGAGCCTCTTAAATAAGAAGTTACAGGTCTGTGAGAGCCGAAATCTTGCTTTTTTGTAGGTGACCAAATACTTATTTTCCACCAAATTTGCAAATAAATTCATTAAAAATCCTACAATGTGATTTTCTGGGGGGAAAATTATCCATTTTCTGTCTAGTTGGGTTTTGTACCTATGATGAAAAAATTACAGGCCTCTCATCTTTTTAAGTGGGAGAACTTGCACAATTGGTGGCTGACTAAATACTTTTTTCCCCACTGTGTTCTTTTTACATCAGATGATGTCACAAAGTGCTTTACGAAAACCCAGCCTAAAACCCCCAAAGAGGCAAGCAATGCAGATGTGAAGCCATATCATCCTCCACCCCACTATCACAAGGGTTAGTAACTACACAGACTCATTTCATAGAACTTTAAAAACATTGGCATTTTGTCTACTTCAAAAGTTTATTCTACAATGTAGAAAATAGTACAAATTAAGAAAAACCCTTGAATGAGTAGGTGTGTCCAAATTTTTGACTGGTACTGTAAATGCAAAAATGACAAAAGCCATTTAGTACAAGGATTTCTGTATTTCTATTGAAAAAGCCTCCATTCTGGTAAGGTCCTATGGCAAGGGACTTTAATGCACTCTGATCCTCATCTAGTTTGCTCCTCTGGTTTAGACACTCCCACTCGCAGAGTAGAAAAAAATTTACAGCATTTCATTAAGGTTTTTAAATCTATGTGAACCTTTGGGAGGACTCAGAACCCGAGTAAAAGGGGAGTTTTCACTTTACTTGTAAAACTTTAAATATATTTCAGTAGAACTTTTAGTTTCCGTTTGTTTTCCCTGTAGCAGGAAGGGATTGATAGTTTTGTTCTGAGTGCCCTTTCCCCCTTTTGTCATAATTTCTATAGGGATACAAAACTATAAAAGGATCCTCTAATGGCGTTTGACCCCAGAGGGGTTTACAGGCCCCAGATTTTACTTAGTTGGGAGTCAATAATTTTATTTGACATTAAACATGCCCAAAAATCAGCGGTCCCAGATGGGAGGTTTTAAAGCACTATTTAGGGGCAAAAGTATACTTTTTACCCATTTTTTAAAATAAAATAAAAATCAGAAAAACAGAGATGGACACAAATCAAAAATTTGGGAGAGGGAAGTTTTTGGTAATCAGTAAAGAAAAAAAGGGGAATGTTTGGGGTCTTAAAGCTCATAGAAAAAACTTCCCCACCTCAAAGGCTGCAAACCTTAACTAGGGCAAACGTCCTTCCTGAAACAGTCCTTAAAAGATGGCAGGTTTAGTGCAGTTTTTTTTTTTATCGTCTTCTTAAAAATAGCCTGTAAATACTCTATTTTCGTACATTTTTGTACATATTTCCCTATCAATTTTAAATCCTTCTACAAGAATATTTCCCCGCAACCCGCCTCACTCAATGTGGAACGGATTTATTATTGACTTCCTTTATCTAGAACTAGAATTCCTTAAAAACTGCTCCCATAACTAGCTACTTGCTATTTCTTTTACCACAGCTAGGGTTTTTTCATCCAGAACTTTGGTTTTTTTTTTTTCGCGGGATTAATTTTAATCACTGGACATTGATCACCGGATATTCGGCCAGTCTGCACAGGCTTTCGACCAAAAAACATATCTTTTTCCCCGCGGAATCAAATGATTTCCTGGCCCTTTTTAACTCCGGATTCATCGCCACCAGTGGCTAAAACAAAACGGACGCGTGGTCGGGTAATCAACCGAGCGGGGGCCCATCCCCCGGGATATCTACCTTCTATCACGGAGGGGACCACATATATTGACCGGACCCCGCCGCCTACACGACTGGTTGCCGACGAAATGTCTGATGTGGTTACGACGTTAACCACGAAGTTTCCCCTCCATTGCTACCCGGGCCCCGCTAGAAAAGTAGCCGGGGCCCTTTTACTGTTTTTCACCACCGGACCTTATGATAACCCCGTATACAGCTGATATCTGGGGAATGTTTTTTTTTACGGACTACATCCTGTTTATTTTTACCCTCACCCAAACAGGGTTTAGTTTATTTTGTTTCGGTTATTTTAATTTTACAATCACTGTGACCCCCCAGCCTAGCTAAACTGCCTTTAGTTAGCTCCTTTGTCCCCCCACCAATAACTCAGAAAAACCGACTAAATTTGATGCCTTAGAGAACATCCTTTCAGTGTTACCCAACGCTTAGGTTTCCTCCACTTTACTCATGCCCTTCCTACCCTTGTCTGTACAAAAGCCCTGAAATTTTTTCTACAATGCCGGAAATTTCCCCCTTTTTATTCTCTGTCCCAAAGACTAGAAGCCTTTAAAGCTTTAGCCGTATCCTTATTCTAGTCCTCCTCTTTCCTCTGGTGATGTAGGGGCAAACCCCAGGCCCTGTACCCCCCGTATCACTCCTACACCCCAGGGCTATCATTTGTTGACTTCGTAATCGCAAAAGTCTTTTTTCTTGCAATAAATATCAGAAGTCTATTTCCCCTAATTTTGATTTTCCACGCGTTAGAACACCGCCAACCCTGTTTCTAGCAGTGTTAATCCTGGCCGGGAAGGGCCCACCAAAAATTCTAAAATTTTTCCACCCCCAACTACAACTTTTCCGTTAGATAGAATGCCAAAGGGGGTGGAGTTGAAATCTACTGTGAGATAGGGCAGAGCCTATCATACTACCAGGTCTGCCCCCAAACATTTTGGCTTCTATTTCAAAAAAATCCACCTTTCCAGAAATAAGTCTCTCATTTCCCGCTTGCTACAGCCCCCCCCTCGCCCCGCTGTGCCCGGACCCCCATATTGAACTGTTTGCCCCCTTTTTCCTCGGTTTTTTTACTGCTTGGTGACCAAAATTTGGGGGATATGCTTAATCCCCCAGCCATCCTACAATCCAAGCTAGATGCCTCAACCTCCCCAAATTATAAACGAACCCCCGGGTAAAACCCCTAAACCCTTAAACATAGGTACCCTCATAGATTCTTTTTTTTACTAACATACCCTCTAAATACACCTCGCTGTCTTAAACCCAGGTCTCACGATCATGCCTATTGCCTCGTCCGAAGGGTCCGGTAAAAAACCACCCCTCATCATGTAAAACGCCCCCTAAAACCTTTAGCGAGGAGCCTCCAAATTTGACCTGGCCCGGGGTATCCTGGATGGATATAACTCATTCCGTCAAGGAGGAGCCGGGTTGTTCCTTAAAAAGTAATTTCCTCCAATTTAAATAAACATGCCCCTTCAAAAATACAGAACTAAAAAACCCTATAGCCCCGGTTCTCCTCGGGATTTGATGCCCTTCCCCAGCCAAAAACATCCTTGGGGGTACAGCATTACATCAAATAGCCCCCGCGAATGCAACTTTCAGGGAAGAAACCCAAATTACACAAGCAGTCGGGAAAGCAAAGGCTAACTTTTTCAAACGAAATTTGCATCCTGTAGACTAAAAATCCAAAAAATTTTGGGACCCCCGTAAAGTCCAGGAGAAAAGAGATTCCTCCCAGCGCCCACCACGAGGGTAGGAAACACATCACCACCGATAAAACACAATAATCAGAATTTTAACAAGCATTTTTCTACCCGCTGGCCCTGCTTTCCTTGGTACCACAACCGCCCCCCAACTCTGCACCCCGCTGCAAACTTGCCCATGCCCCCCCCGCTTTTCCTTCACACAAATTCAACAGCGATGTTTTTAAACGCTGCAAAATCGGACCCCCACAAATCAGCTGGGCTAGACAAACGGCCCCTTTCTTCCTAAAATAGCCCCCGAAATTTTCGCAACCGCTATTTCTAGTCTGTTAACCTCTCTTTCAAAAGTTAGATCCCCGAGATTGGAAAGCTGCCGCGGTCATCCCCCCCCTTCAAAGGGGGTGACACTCAGATCCAAACTGCTAAAAGGGCCCATTCCATCCTGCCTGCCTTTTGAAAGTATTGAAAGCAAGTTAATAAAAGATCATCGCCATTTTGAATACCACCGTACCTTCTCCGCTACAAACTGGTTTTTGAGCTGCACGGGTGCACTTCGCCACGCCAAGGTCCTAAACGATATTTTAAACCCCGATTGATAATAGACAGTACTTGCAGCCTTTCCCCGACCTGGCCAAGGCTTTCGACTCTGTCAACCAAACCCCATTCTTATTGGCAGCCCAAATAGCCTTGGTTTTCAAATGACTGCCCCGCCTGGTTCCCAAATACTTCCAGATAGATTTAGTGGTCAAATGGAGGGCCTTTGTCTGGCCTATGGCAGTCCTATGGGGGTGCCACAGGGTTCAATTTTTGGGCCGACACTTTTCCCGTGTATATCAAAGATGCGCTCTGCGCTGGTGACCTCAGATCCACCCCTACGCAGACGAACCATTTTGATACATCGGCCCTTCTTGGACCTGGGTTTTAACAAAACCCCCAAAAAGAGCTTAATGCCATACAAACAATCCCTTCGTAGCCTTCAACTGCTCTTAAAACTATAAAACTAAATGCAGTTTTCAATCGAACGTGCTACACCCGCCCCCCCCGACTAGAAACACCACTCTCGAGGGGGCTGACCTAGATTTTGGAAAACTACAAATACCAGGGTCTGGTTGGGCGTAAACTAATTCCAGACCACATAAAGAATCCCAATCCAAAGTTAAAACTAGGAGGCTTCCTATTTCGCAACAAAGCCCCCTTCACTCATGCGCCAAACAGCCCTCGTAAAAAGACATTCCCCATTTGACTTTCCCCGGCGTGTCATTTATAAAAAAAGCCTCCCAAAACTCTACCAGCAAAAATTTGGGTGTAGCATCACGTGCCACCGTTTTGTCTCCAAAGGCCCCCCCCTACATACCCCCCACTGGACCTTACGCTCTTTTTGGCTGGTCCTCCCACATTTGTCGCAACCATGGCTCCAGGCCACTATAAACACTGCTAGGCAAATCCCCCCCCTTATTTGCCATTGGTCACCATAGCGCACCCACCCCTAGTCTGCGTCCGCAGGATATCCACTGGTCTTCCCAAAGCCAAAACTCCTTGGGGCCCCCTTCCTTCCAGTTCTCTGCTGCCAATGAATGAACGAATTGAAAAATTCTGAAACTGGAGACTCTTTTCTCCCCCAATAACTTTAAGCATCAGTTGTCAAGCACCCTTTCCGACCTGCACCTGTAACAGCCCTCTGAAAAAAGCCCACCCAAATACCTCATCCCTATATTGTTTTTAATTTGTCTTTTGCACCCCCATTATTCTATTTTCACATAATCCTTTCACATCTAGCATTCCAGTGTTAATATATTTTAATTTTTCTGCACTATAGCCTATTTTATTGCCTTCCTCCATACTTGTACATTTTTCACACACGTATAATATTTTTGTTGTATCTCTGACTTTATGTTTTTTTTTTACCCCATATGTAACTCTGTGTTTTTTTTTGTTGACTACTTTGCTTTGTCTTTGGCCCGGGCACAGTTTTTAAAAAGAGAACCTGTTCTCAACTGGTTTAAAATGGGTTTAAAAAAAGGTGAAATAAAAAAATAAAAAAAAGTCAAAGGGGAAAAACCTGGTAAAAAGCTGGGTGGCCCCAGTAAAAAAGTAAAATTAGCCTTTAAGCAATTCATAATTTACAAGGACAAATTTTCAAGGATCCTGTAGAAATAAACCAAAAAATTTTCTTTCCCACTACAAACACTTTTACAACTCGAATCTCCTGAGAATGAATTAGTAGGTCTTTTTTTTCCCCCTACTTTGAAGACACTAAAAAAGATCTGGAAAAAAGGGAATTTGGGTGGTGTTGAAATATCTGATGCTATTTTCGTATGAAGGGAGGTTAAGCGGGGAAGGTCGATGGGCTCCCAATAGGATTTTTTGGAAAACTTCTAGGCCCCTTTTGGATATGTACAGTGCTTTGGAAAGTACTCAACCCCTTGATTTTTTTCCACAATTTGTTACGTTTTCAGCCTCTTTGAAATGAATTAAAAAAACAATCCTCATCAATCTAACACAATACCCCCAAAAGAAAAAGGGAAAAGAAGTTCTTAGAATTTTTGCAAATGTATTAAAAACTACAAAAATTAAAATTTTTTTACATAAGTTTTAATAAAAACCCTTTTCAATGAGACTGAATGAATGGTAAGGTGATCAGGTTTAGACCGGGTTTTTCAATTCCCCCCTGGAGGGTCGAAACATTTTTGTTTTTTTATTTCTACTTGGTAGTTAATTGACTCACCTGGTGTCCCAAAGGTCTAA
>CM072220.1:78064809-78109802 GCA_036851935.1 Coregonus suidteri
AACCGCAGAGAGCGGGCCCAAAAGTAACAAACCACCCCATTAAAAACCTACGCCCAGGGCCCCAAAATCCGGGGCGTTTCCAGACGTGTCCCCCTGCTTAAGCCAGTAAAATGCCCGGGGGCCCCTCTGAATTTTGGGGCTAGAGTGGCTTTTGGGGATGATCCAGAAGGGGATTGGGAGAAATGTCATTTTTGGTTTTCGATAAAACCAAAATTAATTTTTTTGGAAAAACTAAACTCGCGTGTTTGGAGGACAAAGAAGGGCGAGTTTCATCCAAAGAACACCATCCTACTGTGAAGCATGGGGTGTAAACATCATGTTTTGGGGGTTTTTTTTTTTCTGCAAAGGGCCCAACGACTGATCCGTGAAAAGGAAAGAATGAAGGGGGGCCCCTTTTTGGGTGAGATTTTGATAAAAACCTTTCCTTTCCCCTTCAGCAAGGGGGCTTGAAAAGAAATTTGGCGGGTTTCTTTCAGCTACAATATCCCAAACACACGGGCCGGGGGGCAACAAAGGAGTGGTTTTCGAAAAGGGGCATTTCAAGGTTCTGGAGGGGCCAGCCAGTCCCCCAGATCCAACCCCCATAGAAAATTTTTTGAGGGAGTTAAAAACCCCAATGTTCCCAGCGCCAAAAAAAAAGCCCCAAAACATCCTGCTCAAAATTATCTGCATGGAGGAAGGGGCCAAAATGTGTTTTAAAACCTTGGGGGAAAAACTTACAAAAACTTTTTGCCCTGTGTCATTCCCAAAAAAGGGGGATTTTCCCAAAGTATTGAGAAACTTTTTTTTTTGACCAAATACTTTTTTTCCACCATTTTGCAAATAAATTCATAAAAAATTTCCTACAATGTGTTTTTCTGGTTTATTTTTCTTATTTTGTCTTTTCATATTTGCCCCGGGGTACCTTTTATGAAAATTAAAAAGGCCTCTCTAAATCTTTTTTAAGTGGGGAAAAATTTTGCAAAAATTGGGTTTGGCTGACCATATTTTTTTTTACCCCCACTGTATATAAAAAATACCCCATAAAAAGATTTGGGGGTTTTAAAAACCCTAAAGGGAAATCCCAAAGAAAGGGTAAAAAGTTTGGCCCAGGGTTCAAGTTTTTTGGAAAGGGGCGGAAAGGAATATGTTATTGAAAAAGGCATGTTAATGTAATATTTTGTAACTTGGGGGGGGTTTCATATTCCTGTTTCCCCCAGATTTCCCCCTGTTATGTGGGGGGGGTTTTGAGGTGTCAAGGATCAGGGCTGAAACAAAAAATCTCCTATGGTGGGGGGTGAAGAAGTTATAGTACAAGGGGCCACAGTTCGGGAAAGAAGATATGGCGGTGGATGCACTGCAACCATTTGCAAATGTTGTGGGTCAACCCAAGTGATTTTGGATAAAACTTTTTGGAAGGTGGATTTTTTTTGGGTGTTTATGGGGCCACGTTTTTAAATTTTTAAACTGCACCTAACCCCCCAAAAGCGGGACATCATTATATCGTAGCTGAGAATTTTTGGGGGCCTCCCAAACTTCAGGGCAAAAGGGGCCCCCCCGGGCCCTACTGTAGCCAGAAAATTTTCCCCACCCTCACAGGATCCTTCTGAGCCGGGTGTGGGGGACCTAAATTTAACAAAAAAGCAGGCTGTTTTAATTTCAATGTTGTTATTGATATTTTTGTATGTTTTTTTTTTTGAAATCCCTGTAAAACCGGGAAAAACCATATAAAGAAACATGTCAAGTGTTGGTCCCATGTTTCATGAGGTGAAAAAAAGTTTCCCAGAAATTTCTAAAAAACAAAAACTTATTTCAAAAATGTTGTCACAAATTTTTTTTAACCCCCTTTTTAGTGGGGAAATTTCCCCTTTGGGGGCCCAACATAATCCACCACCTGACAGGTGGGGCATATCATGAAGTTTAATTAAAATAGCATGAATCATCATTACCCAGGTGCACTTTTTTGTCCGGGGGAAACAAAGTAGCTGAGGAGGTTTTTTGGAAAAAAACCCAAAGGGGGGATCCCAAACAAAAAACAAAAAGGGCCACTCTAAAATATGCTTTTTTTTAAACACAACACAAGGGCCACTGATGTCTAAAATTTTTGAGGGGGGCATGAAAATTGGCTTTTGCTGACTGCGGAATGTCCACCAACCCGGTTGCCAAAAAAATTTTTATTTTTTAATTTCTCTACCTTTACTGCCCCCAAATTTTGTTTTAGAAAATTGTGAAAGTATGCCCACCCAAAGCTCACAACTGCTGACCCCTAAAAATAATAATAAAATATGCCATTTACCCAAAACCTTTTTTATCCAAAGCGACTTCCCGTCATGCGTGCATACTTTTTTGGGTTGTATGGGGGGGTCCCCGGGGATCAACCCACTCCCGGGGGGCGTTCCCCAAGGGGGCCAAACCGGGTTTACCAGCTGAGCTACAGAGGACCAAAACCTTTGTAGGGCTTTTGTGGGGGCCCGGGTGGGGGTTTGCTGATGTCAATTTTGGGTGAACAGAGGGGCCCCAGGGGGGTTTTTTGGGGTTTATTTTATGGGAGGGCCATAAGCACAGAAAACCTAACAAAAATTTTTGCTTTTTATCGTTAACCGTTTGAATGAAAAGGGAGAGGGCCATGACAGATCCTGAGGCCCGTTGTGCTGCCATTCATCAACCTCCATCACCTCGTGTTTAAGATGATAATGCACGCCCCTGTCGCAAGATCTGTCACAATGAAAATGCCTGAAATGTCCCATTCTTCATGGCCTGCATACTCACCAGACAGTCACCCTTTGAGCATGTTTGGGATGGTCTGGACCAAGGTACCACAGCTTGTTACAGTTCCTGCCAATATCCAGGAATTTCTCCTAGAAGTCTAGAGTCCGGGAGGAAGAAAAAATGTGTTATTTTATAAATGGAGTTCATGCAATTCTATATCATTTTTGATGACTGGAGGACCTCACAAATGACCAAAATGAAAGGCTACTTTGACACTGAGAATCTGAGATCAATAACCACGACCTTATCTTGAATAAGTCTCCTGAGTGGCGCAGTGGTTCTAAGGCACTGCATCGCAGTGCTAACTGTGCCACTAGAGATCCTGGTTCGGATCCAGGCTCTGTCGCAGCGGCCGCGACCGGGGAGACTCATGGGCGGCGCACAATTGGCCCAGCGTCGTCCAGGGTTGGGGAGGGAATGGCCGGCAGGGATGTAGCCCTCAGTTGATAGCGCATGGCGTTTGGCAACGCCAGGGTTGTGGGTTGATTCCCACAGGGGGCCAGTATAAAAAAAAAGATATTGTATTCACTAACTGTAAGTCGCTCTGGATAAGAGCGTCTGCTAAATGACTAAAATGTAAATGTATGTAAATGAATCCATCAATAGCTTAGGCCCCTACAGTGAGGAAAAAAGGATTTGATCCCCTGGCTGATTTGTGTTATGTTTGCCCACTGACAAAGAATGATCAGTCAATTTTAATGGTAGGTTTATTTGAACAGTGAGATGACAGAATAACAACATAGAAATCCAGAAAAACGCATGTCAAAAATGTTATAAAATTGATTTGCATTTTAATGGGGGAAATAAGTAAGTTGACGCCCTCTCAATCAGAAAGATTTCTGGCTCCCAGGTGGTCTTTTTACAGGTAACGAGTTGAGATTAGAGCACACTCTTAAAGGGAGTGACTCCTAATCTCAGCTTGTTAGTCCTGTATAAAAGACACCTGTCCACAGAAAGCAATAAATCAATCAGATTCCAAACTCTCCACCATGGCCAAGACCAACGAGCTCTCCAAGGATGTCAGGGACAAGATTGTAGACCTACACAAGGCTGGAATGGGCTACAAGACCATCGGCAAGCAGCTTGTTGAGAAGGTGACAACAGTTGGTGCGATTATTTGCAACTGGAAGAAACACAAAATAACTTTCAATCTCCCTTGGCCTGGGGCTCCATGCCAGATCTCACCTCGTGGAGTTGCAGTGATCATGAGAATGGTGAGGAATCAGCCCAGACCTACACAGGAGGATCTTGTCAATGATCTCAAGGCAGCTGGGACCATAGTCACCAAGAAAACAATTGGTAACACACTACGCCGTGACGGACTGAAAACCTGTAGCGCCCGCAAGGTCTCCCTGCTCAAGAAAGCACATATACAGGGCTGTCTGAAGTTGCCCATGAACATCTGAATGATTCAGAGGAGAACTGGGTGAAAGTGTTGTGGTCAGATGAGACCAAAATGGAGCTCTTTGGCATCAACTCAACTCGCTGTGTTTGGAGGAGGAGGAATGCTGCCTATTACCCCAAGAACCACCATCCCCACCGTCAAACATGGAGGTGGAAACATTATGCTTTGGGGGGTGTTTTTCTGCTAAGGGGACAGGCCAACTTCACCGCATCAAAGGGACGATGGACGGGGCCATGTACCTTCAATTCTTGGGTGAGAACCTCCTTCCCTCAGCCAGGGCATTGAAAATGGGTTGTGGATGGGTATTCCAGCATGACAGTGACCCAAAACACACGGCCAAAGCAACAAAGGAGTGGCTCAAGAAAGAAGCACATTAAGGTCTGGAGTGGCCTAGCTAGTCTCCAGACCTTAATCCCATAGACAATCTGTGGAGGGAGCTGAAGGTTCGAGTTGCCAAACGTCAGCCTCGAAACCTTAATGACTTGGAGAAGATCTGCAAAGAAGATTGGAACAAAATCCCTCCTGAGATGTGTGCAAACCTGGTGGCCAAACTACAAGAGAAACGTCTTTCTGACCTCTGTGATTGCCAACAAGGGTTTTGCCACCAAGTACTAAGTCATGTTTTGCAGAGGGTTAAATACTTATTTCCCTCATTAAAATGCAAATCAATTAATAAAATTTTTGACATGCGTTTTTCTGGATTTTTTAAATGTTATTCTGTCTCACTGTTCAAATAAACCTACCATTAAAATTATAGACTGATCATGTCTTTGTCAGTGGGAAAACGTACAAAATCAGCAGGGGATCAAATACTTTTTTCCCCTAACTGTAACATGGTTTGACACCAGTATTGCCAGCATTTGTTTTATTCACTGGGGCTATCTAGAGTGATCAGAGAGTAGGACTAAAGAAGTGAAGTAGACAAACTGCCAATGTTTTAAAGTTTTATTAAATGAGTCTGTGTAGTTACTAACCCTTGTGATAGTGAGTGGAGGATGACACTAACCCTTGTGATAGTGAGTGGAGGATGATATGGCTCCTTCATCTGCATTGCTTGATCTTTGGGGTTTTGGCTGGGTTTCTATAAAGCACTTTGTGACAACTTCTGATGTAAAAAGTGCTTCATAAAATACATTTGATTGACATGTATATCACACCAACTGACTGGTTCTTCTGATGTTGTTCACACAGGAGACCATGTTGAGACATTCTCTATATCCAGAGAGCAACAGCAGGAAGATCACAGAGCTAAGAGGTCTCACCACTGCCCACATTGTGAGGAGATTTTCCCAATTCTATCAAAGCTAAAAAATACACCTAAAAATACACACAGGAGAGAATCTGTATTCCTGTACTTACTGTGGGAAGAATTTCACTACATCACAGACTCTGACGGTTCATCAGAGAGTGCACACAGGAGAGAAACCTTACTCCTGCTCTGACTGTGTAAAATGCTTCACAACATCAACTGAGCTAAGACTTCATCAGAGAACACACACAGGAGAGAAGCCTTACTCCTGCTCTGACTGTGGGTTAAGTTTCTCTCAATCTGGCAGCTTAAAAATACATGAACGTATACACACAGGAGAGAAGCCTTACTCCTGCTCTGACTGTGGGGCAAGTTTCTCGCAACCTGGCAACTTAAAACGACATGAACATATACACAGAGGAGAGAAGCCATACTCCTGCTCTGACTGTGGGAAGAGTTTCTCCAAACTTGGCAACTTAAAATCCCACGAACGGATACACTCGGGAGAGAAGCCTTACTCCTGCTCTGATTGTGGGGCAAGTTTCTCTCATCAGAGCACCTTAAAACGACATAAACGTATACATACAGGAGAGAGCCTTACTCCTGCTCTGACTGTGTAAAATGCTTCACAACATCAACTGAGCTAAGACTTCATCAGAGAACACACACAGGAGAGAAGCCTTACTCCTGCTCTGACTGTGGGAAGAGTTTCTCTCGACAGGACCCCTTAAAAGTACATGAACGTATACACATAGGAGAGAAGCCTTACTACTGCTCTGACTGTGGGAAGAATGTCTCTCAACTTGCCAACTTAAAACAACATGAACGTATACACACAGGAGAGAAGCCTTACTCCTGCTCTGACTGTGTAAAATGCTTCAAAACATCAACTGAGCTAAGACTTCATCAGAGAACACACACAGGAGAGAAGCCTTACTCCTGCTCTGACTGTGGGTTAAGTTTCTCTAAATCTGGCAACTTAAAAATACATGAACGTATACACACAGGAGAGAAGCCTTACTCCTGCTCTGACTGTGTAAAATGCTTCACAACATCAACTGAGCTAAGACTTCATCAGAGAACACACACAGGAGAGAAAGCCTTACTCCTGCTCTGACTGTGGGGCAAGTTTCTCTCAACAGGGCAACTTAAAAAAACATGAACGTATACACAGAGGAGAGAAGCCATAGTCCTGATCTGACTGTGGGAAGAGTTTCTCTCAACTGGGCCACTTAAAAAGACACAAACGTATACATAAAGAAGTGGTAGTGGATTGGATACACTCTTATTGTAATCCTATTGTTTCTCACTGTGAGAGAACTGTGCAGAGGTACGGGAAAGTTGTAGAATTTTAGCATCTCTTTACTGATCAGTGTGCACCTTGTCAGTTTTGCAGTGCTTAGATGGCTCCTACTGTAAAGATAATGAGAGGTCTAGGATATTGAGGAAACCACGAGTACATGCATCCATGCCGTGTGTCAGCATTGGTTGCAGGGTGGTGGTGATGGTGTGGGGTGGGATTTCATGGCAGACATTGGGCCCCTTGATAAAAGTGGAGCAACGTTTGAATACCACAGGATATCTAAAAAATCAATTGTCAGTCAGGTGCATCCCTTCATGGCAGCAGTTATCCATCTGCAAATATATTTTTCAGCAGGATTATGCCCCATGCCACAAGGCTTGTCCAGGAATGGTTCCACAAACATGACAGTGAATTCGGGTTACTGCAGTGGCCTGCCGAGGCACCAGATCTCAATCCAATTGTGCATCTGTTGTAGGAGATGAAACGAGCTATTCTGAGTAGAAATCCACTGCCAGACAACTTGACACAACTGTAGGAAGCATTGCAGTCAACATGGGCCAGCATCCCAGTGGAACGCTTTTCGACACCTTGTAGAGGCCATATCCTGACAAATTGAGGCTGTTCTGATGACAAAGACTATCAGCTGTTTAGAAATGACAGGTCCAGAGAGGGGATGCGAGGAGGGGGTGTGGCTATGTATGTGAATCACAGAATGCAGGCAAAGAGAAGAATAACTGACCTAGAGAAAGAAGAGTTTGTGTGTCTTCAGCTCCGTCCTAAACAACACCCCAGCTCAGTTTCATCTCTGGTAGTGGAGTGCTCTAACATCCACCATGGGCACATGACAAAACACTGCAGCAGAACACTGTGGATTATCTCATAATCACTGTCCATGTGATCAGGATGTCCTCTCCCCAAATGGGTCTCATCCTGTGTGGAGACTTTAATCACCTGCCCATCAAGATGCTGACAAACTCCCATCCAGACATGAAACAAGTGGCCAAAGACAAGACCACAGAGGGGACTCCATCCTAGATCTGATCAACACAACCCACTGTACTTACTCCTCTCGGATCCAGTGATCACAAATGTCTGCTGTTCTCTCCAAACACAACATCAGGAGGGAGAAGAGAGGTGCAGTGGACAAAAGGACATCTGGTAACCCAGAACAGAAAGGAGACCTTTGCACGATGTATGGCCAGTACTGACTGGTCTACCATATATGAGGTGGAGAGCATCGATGCAAAGGTGGAGACGTTCAACTCCTGCATTCAAACTGCACTTGATGTATACATGCCAATAAGAAAACAACAATACTGGACCAGCCCTGGATGACTGAAAGAATAAAGGCTGCCATCAGGAAAATACAGAGTATTTTCAACAGATGGGGAGAAACAATGACATGGAGAAAAATACAGAAAACACAGTGCAAATGCTTATCAAGGAAGCAAAGACAAGCTACTACAAAACTGAAATCCAGGACATAAAGAAGAAAAACCCTAAGGAATGGTGGGGACTTCATTAACAATGGACTGGGACCAAAGAAAAACATCAGGAGGGAGAAGACAGGTCGAGGGAATTGAAGACGACGACGTGGCTGATGTTTTGAATGGCTTCTTTGCTGAGGCATGGACAAACACCACACCTCTTGCCATCTTCACCATGCCCATGCCTACAAAGCAGGTTGAGCTGTGCAGCATTGGCCAGTTAAAGCAAGCTCTGAACAGACTCAGAGCACGTAAAGCATGTGGGCCTGATGAAATTCCAGCCTGGCTACTAAAGAGCATGCAGAAGATCTAGCCCCTGTCATCAAACACATTGTTAAAACTGTCCCCTGCCAGTAGGAGTGGTGTTATCTGAGTGCATGATTCAGTATGACTACCTCCCAAAGTCCAGCACTACTACCGCCCTTGTGAAAGCCACACACTCCTGGCTGACAACTACAGACTCCATAAAACCAACAATGGTGAGGGTGTTACTTGCTGATGTGTCCAAAGCCGTTGATCGAGTAGATCACGCATAGTTCCTGCAACATCTGTCTGACATTGAACTGTGTCCAAGGTTACTAGCCTGGCTCCACAGCTACACCACCGAAAGAGGGTAGAGGGTGATGGCAACTGGCACATTTAGCCCTTGGTCAGAGGACCATCCACAACCTGCACCACTAATCCTAGGAGGACAGGAAGTACCAGTGGTAACAACAACCAAGTATCTGGGTTTTAATCTAGACTCTAACCTCAGTGGTGACACCTGGAGCAGCCATTGAGAATGGCCTCGAAACGCCTTTTTGACTGTTCTTGCCAGTAATGTCCTACTGAAGATCTGGTCACAGTCTATACTAAACTGGCCAGGCCTTGTCTGGAATACGGTGGAGTGCTGTTAGTTGGATGCAGTAAAAAGCAGCAGGCCCAACTAGACAGGGTGCAGAGGAGGGCCTTGAGGATCATCTCCAGAGGTGGAGCAGTCCAACCACAGCTCCCGTCACTGCAGAGCAGGTCGAGAACAGGCTGCAGTGCACCTGGTGAAGGACATGCACACTCTTGACCATCCACTGAATGACCTGCTCCCTCCAAGAAGAGGTAACTGCACCACCAGGGTCCTGAGAAACAGCCACAAACTGTCCTGTATAACTATTTTATATTACTAAACATCTTTTGTTTAATGATAAACAGGCTATGAATCGACTACTTGTGTTTATTAAATTGTCTTTTAATACCAGATTAATTATTTTAGTAATTGATGATGAATGTATTTGGATAACTGTATTGAAGTTAATTGATCTGGCGGCAGGTAGCCTAGAGGTTAAGAGTGTTGGGCCAGTAACTGAAAGGTCGCTGGTTTGAATCCCGTGCCAATTAGGTCCAAAATCTGTCATTGTGGCCTTGAGCAAGGCAATTAACCCCAATTGGTCCTATAAGTCGCTCTAGATACGAGCATCTGCTAAATTACAAATATGTAATGAAAAATAATGTTTGTACATGAATTTGTGCTGGGCAACCTCTTCTCTTGTGCATAAATATAACAAAGTGTTTAAAGTGAAATAGTTAGTGTCTATACTGTGCTTTCTGAAAGTATTCAGACCCCTTGACATTTTCAACAAGAAAATACGTTACAGCCTTATTGTAAAATTGATTAAAAAATTAAAATTCCCTCATGAATCTACACACAATACCCCATAATAACAAAGTGAAAACAGGTTTAGATATTTTTGCAAATGTATTAGAAATAAAAAACAGATACCTTATTTACATAAGAATTCCAGACCCTTTGCTATGAATCTAGAAATGTAGCTCAGGTGCATCCTGTTTCCATTGATCTTCCTTGAGATGTTTCTACAACTTGATATGAGTCCACCTGAGATAAATTCAATTGATTGGACATGGTTTGGAAAGGCACACACCTATCTATATAACATCCCACAGTTGACAGTGCATGTCAGAGCAAAAACCAAGCCATGAGGTCGAAGGAATTGACCGTAGATCTCCGAGACAGGATTGTATCGAGGCACAGATCTGGGGAAGGGTACCAAAACATTTATGTAGCATTGAAGGACCCCAAGAACACAGTGGCCTCCATCATTCATAAATGGAAGAAGTTTGGAATCACCAAGACTCTTCCTAGAGCTGTCCGCCCGGCCAAACTGAGCAATCGGGGGAGAAGGGCCTTGGTCAGGGAGGTGACCAAGAACCCGATGATCACTTTGACAGATCTCCAGAGTTCAGCCCACTTGGAGTTTGCCAAGAGGCCCCTAAAGGACTCTGACCATGACAAACAAGATTCTCTGGTCTGATATTACCAAGATTGAACTCTTTGGTCTGAATACCAAGCGTCACTTCTGGAGGAAACCTGGCACCATGCCTACGGTGAAGCATGGTCGTGGCAGTATCATGCTGTGCGGATGTTTTTCAGAGGCAGGGACTGGGAGACTAGTCAGGATCGAGGGAATAATGAATGGAGAAAAGTACAGAGATCCTTGATGAGAGCGCTCAGGACTTCAGACTGATATTTCTGTTATTAATAAATTAGGAAAAACTACTAAAAACCTGTCTTTTGCTTTGACATTATGGGGTATTGTGTGTAGATTGATGAGGGGGAAAAATATTTAATACATTTTAGAATATGGGTGTAAAATAATAAATAATAATATGCCATTTAGCGTAATAAAATGTGGAAAAAGTCAAGGGGTCTGAATATTTTCAGATTGCACTGTATATAGCCAAGGTACCATTGACTAGGTATTGGCACCCCATGTATATAGCCAAGCTTCATTGACTAGGTATTGGCACCCCCATGTATATAGCCAAGCTACCATTGACTAGGTATTGGCACCCCATGTATATAGCCAAGCTACCATTGACTAGGTATTGGCACCCCATGTATATAGCCAAGCTACCATTGACTAGGTATTGGCACCCCCATGTATATAGCCAAGCTACCATTGACTAGGTATTGGCACCCCATGTATATAGCCAAGCTACCATTGACTAGGTATTAGGCACCCCATGTATATAGCCCAGCTTACCATTGACTAGGTATTGGCACCCCATGTATATAGCCAAGCTACCATTGACTAGGTATTGGCACCCCATGTATATAGCCAAGCTACCATTGACTAGGTATTGGCACCCCATGTATATAGCCAAGCTACCATTGACTAGGTATTGGCACCCCATGTATATAGCCAAGCTAGCATTGACTAGGTATTGGCACCCCATGTATATAGCCAAGCTATCATTGACTAGGTATTTGGCACCCATGTATATAGCCAAGCTATCATTGACTAGGTATTGGCCACCCCATGTATATATCCAAACTACCATTGACTAGGTATTGGCACCCATGTATATAGCCAAGCTATCATTGACTAGGTATTGGCACCCCATGTATATAGCCAAGCTACCATTGACTAGGTATTGGCACCCCATGTATATAGCCAAGCTACCATTGACTAGGTATTGGCACCCCATGTATATAGCCAAGCTACCATTGACTAGGTATTGGCACCCCATGTATATAGCCAAGCTACCATTGACTAGGTATTGGCACCCCATGTATATAGCCAAGCTACCATTGACTAGGTATTGGCACCCCATGTATATAGCCAAGCTACCATTGACTAGGTATTGGCACCCCATGTATATAGCAAGCTATCATTGACTAGGTATTGGCACCCCCATGTATATAGCCAAGCTATCATTGACTAGGTATTGGCACCCCATGTATATAGCCAAGCTTCCATTGACTAGGTATTGGCACCCCATGTATATAGCCAAGCTACCATTGACTAGGTATTGGCACCCCATGTATATTGCCAAGCTACCATTGACTAGGTATTGGCACCCCATGTATATAGCCAAGCTACCGTTGAATAGGTATTGGCACCCCATGTATATAGCCAAGCTACCATTGACTAGGTATTGGCACCCCATGTATATAGCCAAGCTACCATTGCTCATCGTTTATTAATTCCTTGTGCTACAATCTTTTTCCTATTATTATAATTGTTGTATTGTGTTCTCTATTGTTGGTCAACATTTCACTGTTAGTCTACACCTGTTGTTTACAAAACATGTGACAATTAAAATGAAATGACTACGTGTTTAGTAAATTGCTCCTTCTAAAACTATACTGAAAAAATATATAAACTTGACATGTAAAGTGTTGGTCCCATGTTTCATGAGCTGAAATAAAAGATCCCCAGATATTTTACATACCCACAAAAGCTTATTTCTCTCAAATTTGGTGCACAAATTTGTTTCCATTTCTGTTAGTGGCATATCAAGAAGCTGATTAAACAGCATGATCATTACACAGGTGCACCTTGTGCTGGGTACAATAAAAGGCCACTCTGAAATGTGCAGTTTTGTCACACAACACCACAATGCCACAGATGTCTACATTTTGAGGGACGTGCGCAATTGGCATGGCTGACTGCAGGAATGTTCACAAGAGCTGTTGCCAGAGAATTGAATGTACATTTCTCTACCGAGAATTTGGCAGAACGTCCAACTGGCTTCACAGCCGCAGACCACGTATAACCGTGCAAGCCCAGGACCTCCACATCTGGCTTCTTCACCTGCAGGATAATCTGAGACCAGCCACCCGGACAGCTGATGAAACTGAGGAGTATTTATATCTGTAATAAAGCCCTTTTAGTGGGGAAAAAAATAAATTATTATTGGCTGATGGGTGGGCCCCTGTCATGTGAAATCCATAGATTAGGGCCTAATGAATGTATTTCAATTGACTGATTTCCTTAAATGAACTGTACCCCAGTAAAATGTTGAATGTTGTTTTTATATTTTTGTTCAGTTAGTTAAAATCTTACAAAACAACTGATGATGATTATGTTTGGAAAAACTGCATTGATCTGCCAATGAAAAATAATGTTTGTACATTAATTTGTACTGGTCAACCTCTCCTCTTTTGTTTTCAGTTCTTCCATATTAGATCTGACAGTATGAATGGTTCTTATGGTTGTATTCAGTTCTTCTATATTAGGTCTGACAGTATGAATGGTTCTTATGGTTGTAATCAGTTTTTTTATTAGATCTGACAGTATGAATGGTTCTTATGGTTGTATTAATTTCTTCCATATTAGATCTGACCGTATTAATGGTTCTCATGGGCTGAGTGCCTGGAGTGACTACAGTATACCAAGTTCTCTTTGACCCTGTGATCTCACCAGGACAGAACCACGTCTCTATCACACTCCAGCCCAGAAGGTGTCAGTGATGTACCTTTGACGCTGGTCTGAACACCACCAATAAACACCATAGAAGAAGAATGCATGCTTAGCAACAACCAAGGGGCCATGCAGCTTTCCACTGTTCCAAAGACTGTCTATTATATGGAACAGATTGGCATGTGACCACTCTAACAATGTAGACATGTCCTCAAAGATTGGACATTAATCTGTGTTGGTCAAACTCTTCTCTTCTCTATCATTAAATACAACAAAACAATGTTTTAAGTGAAATATTTAGTGTTTGTCTAAAGCTGGAAGAAATACCTGAAATGAGCATCACAAAGATACATTTGACCTATGCACTAACAAGCTTTTTCAAATATACGCAGCTTCGTCACCAGCTGCAGTACTGTAGCTTTATTAATCTACTGTACTTCAATCAATTTGACTTGCAATGGATTTTGTGCCACACAAATGCTAAAAAGTTAGCATTAATATAAGATGAAAAATATATGCCCAGGACATATATTGAGGGACAGACTGTTGAAATGCCAGTTGATTATGTAAACAGTTTTGTAGAACTCTGGCATTGATGGTCCATCAGAGGGTGAGGCAGAAGTCTCACAGTGTTTAAGTTTTCGCTCACAAGACCTACAATTTGCTCAGTTGCCCAAAAAAACTATTATATAGAAATAAATCCTGCTCCACTTTGGAAAGTAGAAGGAAGATTGTTCAAGCAACGCTATCTCCCAGTGCTTAATTATGGTGATGTAATCTACAGTCATACGGCTGCCTCTGTTTTAAAACCTTTAGCACTGTGTTTTATCACTGGGGAAAATGTTCATATAAAAGTTAAATAAAAAATATGCCTTTTGAACACGGCACCCAAATATACATTTTTGACTAGAAACATTTTAAATGAGCCAATTTCTCTTCTATATTATGTATCTAGTCAAAACATGTCACTACACCTCTACACATCACCATTGGGACAATCCAATTGCTAGTCCCCATTATTTTCTATAATGCATATGAATAGATGTTTTCAGTATAAAGGACTTAGACAGGTTTTCTTCTTAGGTAACAATTAAATAAAACAACAAATATATTATTTGTCTTTTTTTCATTTTTATGTGTTTTAAAATGACCCACTTACTATTGGGGAGTGGAACCAGAGAGGAAGCTTGTGTTACCTTTCTCACACCCACTACAGTATTCATTTCAAACAGACCCTTTCCATCCCCCTATTGTTAGAGTCCAATATATGCCCAGGACTATATTGAGGTTCAGGCTGTTGTAATGTCCAGTTGATTATGTAAATAGTATTGTAGAACTCTGGTATTGATGGTCCATTTGAGAGGGTGAGTCATTGAAGTCAGTGAAGACACTTGCCAGTTGGTCAGCACATGCTCGGAGTACACGTCCTGGTAATCCGTCTGGCGCTGCGGCCTTGTGAATGTTGACCTGTTTAAAGGTCTTACTCACATCGGCTACAGAGAGCAGGATCACACAGACGTCCCGAACAGCTGATGCTCTTGTGTATGTTTCAGTGTTACTTGCCTCGAAGCGAGCATAGAAGTAATTTAGCTCGTCTGGTATGCTCGTGTCACTGAGCAGCTCGCGGCTGTGCTTCCCTTTATAGTCTGTAATAGTTTGCAAGTCCTGCCACCTCCGACGAGCATCGGAGCCGGTGTAGTACGATTCGATCTTAGTCCTGTATTGACATTTTGCCTGTTTGATGGCTTGTCGGAGGGCGTAGCGGGATTTCTTATAAGCTTCCGGGTTAGAGTCCCCGCTCCTTGAAAGCGGCAGTTCTACCCTTTAGCTCAGTGCGGATGTTGCCTGTAATACAGGGCTTCTGGTTGGGGTATGTATGTATAGTGAGGGAAAAAGTATTTGATCCCCTGCTGATTTTGTATGTTTGCCAGCTGACAAATAAAATGATCAGTCTATAATTGTAATGGTAGGTTTATTTGAACTGTGAGAGACAGAATAACACAACAACAAAATCCAGAAAAATGCATGTCAAAAAAAAGTTATAAATTGATTTGCATTTTAATGAGGGAAATCAGTATTTGACCCCCCCTCTCAATCAGAAAGATTCCTAGCTCCCAGGTGTCTTTTATACAGGTAACTAGCTGAGATTAGGAGCACACTCTTAAAGGGAGTGCTCCTAATCTCAGTTTGTTACCTGTATAAAAGACACCTGTCCACAGAAGCAATCAATCAATCAGATTCCAAACTCTCTCACCATGGCCAAGACCAAAGAGCTCTCCAAGGATGTCAGGGACAAGATTGTAGACATACACACAAGGCTGGAATGGGCTACAAGACCATCGCCAAGCAGCTTGGTGAGTAGGTGACAACAGTTGGTGCGATTATTCGCAAATGGAAGAAACACAAAAGCACTGTCAATCTCCCTCGGCCTGGGGCTCCATGCAAAGATCTCACCTCGTGGAGTTGCAATGATCATGAGAAATGGTGAGGAATCAGCCCAGAACTACACAGCAGGATCTTGTCAATGATCTCAAGGCAGCTGGGACCATAGTCACCAAGAAAACAATTGGTAACACACTACGCCGTGAAGGACTGAAATCCTGCAGCGCCCGCAAAGTCCCCCTGCTCAAGAAAGCACATACAGTGGGGAAAAAAAAGTATTTAGTCAGCCACCAATTGTGCAAGTTCTCCCACTAAAAAGATGAGAGAGGCCTGTAATTTTCATCATAGGTACACATCAAACTATGACAGACAAAATGAGAAAATAAAATCCAGAAAATCACACATTGTAGGATTTTTAATGAATTTATTTGCAAAAATTATGGTGGAAAATAAGTATTTGGTCAATAACAAAAGTTTCTCAATACTTTGTTATATACCCTTTGTTGGCAATGACACAGGTCAAACGTTTTCTGTAAGTCTTCACAAGGTTGCTGGTATTTTGGCCCATTCCTGCATGCAGATCTCCTCTAGAGCAGTGATGTTTTGGGGCTGTCGCTGGACAACACGGACTTTCAACTCCCTCCAAAGATTTTCTATGGGGTTGAGATCTGGAGACTGGCTAGGCCACTCCAGGACCTTGAAATGCTTCTTACGAAGCCACTCCTTCGTTGCCCGGGCGGTGTGTTTGGGATCATTGTCATGCTGAAAGACCCAGCCACGTTTCATCTTCAATGCCCTTGCTGATGGAAGGAGGTTTTCACTCAAAATCTCATGATACATGGCCCCATTCATTATTTCCCTTACACGGATCAGTCGTCCTGGTCCCTTTGCATAAAAACAGCCCTAAAGCATGATGTTTCCACCCCCATGCTTCACAGTAGGTATGGTGTTCTTTGGATGCAACTCAGCATTCTTTGTCCTCCAAACACGACGAGTTGAGTTTTTATTACCAAAAAAGTTATATTTTGGTTTCATCTGACCATATGACATTCTCCCAATCCTCTTCTGGATCATCCAAATGCACTCTAGTAAACTTCAGACGGGCCTGGACATGTACTGGCTTAAGCAGGGGGACACGTCTGGCACTGCAGGATTTGAGTCCCTGGCGGCGTAGTGTGTTACTGATGGTAGGCTTTGTTACTTTGGTCCCAGCTCTCTGCAGGTCATTCACTAGGTCCCCCCGTGTGGTTCTGGGATTTTTGCTCACCGTTCTTGTGATCATTTTGACCCCACGGGGTGATATCTTGCGTGGAGCCCCATATCGAGGGAGATTATCATGGTCTTGGATGTCTTCCATTTCCTAATAATTGCTCCCACAGTTGATTTCTTCAAACCAAGCTGCTTACCTATTGCAGATTCAGTCTTCCCAGCTTGGTGCAGGTCTACACTTTTGTTTCTGGTGTCCTTTGACAGCTCTTTGGTCTTGGCCATAGTGGAGTTTGGAGTGTGACTGTTTTGAGGTTGTGGACAGGTGTCTTTTATACTGATAACACAAGTTCAAACAGGTGCCATTAATACAGGTAACGAGTGGAGGACAGAGGAGCCTCTTAAAGAAGAAGTTACAGGTCTGTGAGAGCCAGAAATCTTGCTTGTTTGTAGGTGACCAAATACTTATTTTCCACCATAATTTGCAAATAAATTCATAAAAAATCCTACAATGTGATTTTCTGGAGAAAAAAAAATCTCAATTTGTCTGTCATAGTTGACGTGTACCTATGATGAAAATTATAGGTCTCTCTCTCATCTTTTAAGTGGGAGAGCTTGCACAATTGGGCTGACGAAATACTTTTTTTCCCCACTGTATTTTATATTTTCACGTTTGACCATCTTCATCTCAATGTCAATGATGGCTAGAAAGTGATGGTGAAGTCAGTCACTGTTATATTGACTATGATAGCTGATGTGAATGGTGCGTTAATCATCTAATCAAATCAATGTTTATTCGTCACATGCACAGGATACAGGGTGTAAATGGTACAGTGATAATGCTTTAAAGATAATGCTTTTAAAAAAATCTTGGCATAGATTGGGAGTTGATCAACGTTGGGAATAACCACTTTTGACTGTTACAAAGTAACAAATTGTTAGGTTCGTAAGTCACGTGGTCATCTGCCCTCCAATCGGAAATGACAGAAAGCGTTTATAAATTAAATCCAGATTAACAGCTAAATCTGAATAATAATATATGAAATACGGGTGGGGGAATCAATTTAGAGATAATAATATTGACATAACATTTGATCTTATATCACATATCTCTGGTAGCGTTGATGTCACAAGGGAACTGAAGCAATTGTCCACTTGGTGGCGCAAGTGTTCCACCGACCGTCGCATTTTCCGAAACGTTCCTTCTACGTAGCTGTGGTGTCCGCTGACAAAACGTATGTCCCAAGTCTTTTCAGGACGTAGAAATGTGGGGGGATTTTTAAACCGTTAAATATGTGTATTTTTAAGTTAACCTCATAACGTTGCTAAACGTCAGAAAGTACGTGAGAAGCCCCATAAAATGCAGTTTCTGGTAACGTAACTTTCGTCAGTGGGTACCTATAGTACCAATAAGGCACGTAACAGTGTGATGGGGACAAGGACATTCCGGCTGGCCAAACCCTCCCCTAACCTGGACAACACTGGGCCAATTGTGCATCACCTCATGGGTCTCCCGGTCGTGGCTGGCTGCGACACAGACAGGTATCGAACCAGCATCTGTAGCAACGCAGCTGCGATGCAGTGTCTTAGACCACTGCACCACTCGGGAGGACCCTTAAGACACGTCATTTAATCTACCCTGAACATATACACAGTGTCCTGTCGGTAGGTGTCCACTGACGAAATATGCAAAATGCCAGAAAATAAGTTCTTTTTTTACATAAACTGTATCACAATAGATTCATAAACAAAATCACAGCAATAAGCTCACAAAATAACAAGTCAGTAAAAACATGAACACTGCACTCCAATCAAGAACTGTAAAACTGCTTAAAGCTAAAAGTGAATAACTATGTTATGTTTATTCAGGTGCTGCTGCTCCATCCTCATCCACAGTCTCTTCCTCGATCCGCTCCTGGAAGTCAAAATAACACAAACTGGTCATTATTTTCCTTAAACAAATGATCAAAATGCCGGTTTAACGTCGACTCCCTACTACATTCCTTTTTTACTAGCACAATCATCTAGCTATATTGACCGACTGGATTAAAGTGAAGTAAAAAGGCCATTATCCTCTATGGCCTCCATAACTTGGTTCAGAGCAGTCCTGAACTCTGTACGGATCATCTCCAGTTCCACCATTATCCTCATCTCCACTGCTTGAAGATCTGCAAAATAATAAAAGACTCAACAGTTTTGCTGCAAGTAGCGTGACAATACAAGCCATGAGTACCAGGCAGGACATGGATCAAGGCCATGTGAAATACCTCGATCAAAATATCCACCCTTCATATATATTAGTAGTATTGATAACCATGTATCTGCTGACAGCCAAACAATTTGGAATTGATGTTGACAATACAAGAGAAGCAACATGTTGTAACATATAGGCTAGCATAATATACCTTTAATGTATCCAGCAGGCATCTCAGAAGCCACAGGCTCATCAAGCAGGGATGGCAGCTCTTGGTCTAAAATAGAAGAACAAATCATGCTGTTATTTAAACTTTCTACATTTACAATTTCGAGATCAATATCTTGATGGCTAAAGAAACCTGGTTCTGATGCTCTGTCTTGGCCAGCTTCTTCCTGGCTGCCACTTGGACTAACTGGGAAAACAGAAGGAAAAACATGAAGACATACTTTGCTTTTGAAACTGGCACAGAACCAAACGTGAAGGGATGTCAGTCAGGAGCTCAGTGGGAAGGTTAATGAATCCCAACAAAAATAAATGCTAAGCATAATTTGTTTTATTTCATATTACGCTTTTAGTTTGATGGCAAATCCATACAGATATTTACAAACATGGCGTCACACTTGTGTTTTACCCCAGAAGAATAGGGTGATTTCACTACTGTTGTACATACAAGCTTCACCCATACACAGCAGCACAACTATTTGGAAAGTTCTAACAGTATGCACAAAGTAGTAATATGACTTTAAATAACCTAATATGCAAAAATATGATGGTAATTGTATTCTATTGAGTGGCTTTGAAACGTTTGTAAAGCTATAATACTTCATACAATTAAATGTTTACCCTAAAACTAATTATTTACCCTAAAACTACAACCAGACACTTACTGTCGCTCTGGCTTGAGGTGGCACATGGCCTCAAGTCCTCTGCATCTGCAACTTCAGAGAATATCACAGATGTCAAACCGTTACCACATTTATAGTACACACTTAACAGATTTTCCTGTTCATCCCATACAGTTGGTAGGAACAGAACTTTGAGAAAGTAGGCTTGTTTATCAGACTTTAAACATGTTGTAGGGTCTTTTCAAAGACACTGGCTCTTGAAGTTACTAAAAATAAAACAAATAAAGAACTGTTACACTTTTGGTCACTAAATAATCAAGTATGTCAAGATCAGATGGGTGTGGTAATTTCTTGTCATATCAACTGTCATTAGGTCATGATTTCATGCCGTCTCAATTTAAGACTAGTACTTGCATTAACTGTAAGCTTTTCTTCACCCACATACTTGAATGTGTGTAAAACTTACCATCAACTTGCTGATTATACATTCAATGACCTAGTAGCCTAATGCAGGATATTACCACTAGGGGCTGGTGGAAGCTGTGGCACTGTACGCTGGGCTTGTCTGGGTTCATTTGTCTTTTTCTGGAGTGCTTCACTTCCATCATCATCTTACGAAGGACAATACAAAAAAATACTCATTTATTTCATCTACTTCCTGATGCATGTAATACACACAATGGAATAAGAGCAGTTAAGAAATCCTCACCAGGTGGCTCTACACGGAATCTGATTGGTTTAGTCACCGCCCTCTTCGCTGGTTCCTCGTCAGATTCAACATTGGAGGTGTCAACCCCCCGTTTGGCTCGTTGCTCTGCCACAGAGTAATTGTCTGTACGTGCAATAAACATTGTCATAAATAGTTTCCTATTAACACTGGCAAACCGGCTATTGAGTATTTGTAATTCACATAGTAATACTTTCAGCCAATACATATAGTACTTAAGAGGGGGAAGTTCCTGACTCTACTGACCAGGAGTGGGTTGCACCAGTTAGATGATAAGGTGTAAGAGATAAGTTGGACCTACCTACTCCCGACGTAATGATTTAGAAAATTGAACAAGATGCGACATGACTAGTCATGAAACACTTCCCTTGGAAACTAGTTATATATATATACTATACGTCTACCCCACATTACACTTAGTTTTTACTCCCTGGCGTAGCAAAAGCTATTACTTCCAACCAGGTGGTGACACAGGTTTACGCCTGGCTTAGAACATATTCTACGTTGTAACTAGCCTTACGTGTAGGAGTATGTTCAACTGATGCAACCTGCTCCAGAGCCACACAACCAAGCATACATGGCAATAGAAACGGGAGTGGATGGACAGTCAAATATTATTTTACCAGTTGATGAAAAGATGGAAATTCTGTACTACTCCCATAATATTTTGTCAGGCCGGTCTCCTCTCTTAATGGCATTTCTTGGCCAGTGGCAACACAGGACCTGCAAGATATGAGACACTGTTTGGTCCTCCTCAAGTATAATAGCTTGCTTAACAAGACTGTGGATTGAAGAAAGTTGAGGAGAAACCAAAATGCACATGGCCACACTGAAGGTCATGAAGTGTGTGTACTGTTCTTTAGACAAGATTCTTCTCAGCACTACTTTCCCAGTATAGAGTAGAAACTGTCTAAATTCTGTGGCCTTCCAACGGTCAAGGTCATCCAATCGCTGTTGTTTGCGAGCAAAGCAGTCTGGAATTGAATCCTTTAGTCGGTTTAGCTGTTGACTGACCTCCTTGACTTGCACCAACGCCAACCTGGCCCCAGTCATTCCCCTAGTCCATATCATCAAGAGCTTCCGGGTTACTCCGAGGCAACAAAGGTGCATATAGTCAATTGGGAATGAATTCACCATATCAATGGGGAGGATGCAAAAAGGAGAGGTTTTCCCTTCATGGTGATGTTCTGGCTGTACCAATTCCCTAAAGGATTTGTCAGTTCTGAGAAACAGGTTTTTTACCTGTGGGTACGTCATCCTCCCATCATACCTGCCTTTTTGTGTGCATCTGTCACAGCCATAGTAGCCAGAATACATCTTTATGCATTTTACCATGGCTTTTGCAGGTGCATCACATGTTACAGAACAAACTTTCACTTGCAGTGTTGTGTCTCCCCACTTCAAGCCGGTTTGCATCAACTCTTTAAGCTCCAGCAAAGTGTCATTGAGGAATTCCAGGGAGCTTGGTTTCCATGATGCCATTGCAAGTGACAGAGGAAACACTGTGGGTGGTGATAGATTGATAGAGCACAAAAGTGGCCATAACGACATATTGGTACTTTTGAACAAAGGGAGACCATCCAGATTAAGGGATATTTCTAAAAGATTCAAATCTCCAACCACTGATTTAGGATAGATGCTTAGATGTTTCACTAACTCCACCTTCACTTTAAATCTGACAAACTCCACATTAGACTTGACTTCAACAAAAACATTGGTGGTTTCTAGGAGAGTTCTAGCAGTGGAAGGCAAATCTGGGTGACCATTAGACTGCAGCATCTTCAGAAGTGCATCAACAGCATTGTGTTTCACTTGGAAATCACTTATCCAGGTTGCCAGGTCCTCTCTGAAGGTAGAATCTTTTTCAACATCATCAGAGTCAGAGTCAGTTGTCTCCTGAATTGCACAACCAGCATTGGCTTCAGTCTCTGAATCTATGTCACTGTGTGATGGCAGTCTTGGCTTAGTACCACCTACTGCCTCAAGCTCACCATCTGACTCTTCCTCAGCGTGTGTTAGCAGTCTGGGCATATATTGTTTATCTTACTATTGTTATAACTGCTAACCTTTTAGCATTTGTTGCACAAATCCACTGCAAGTCAATGGTACGTATACAGTCACAGTGAAAGTCTACACACACCTTTACATTTTGCAAGCTTAAATCTTAATAGAGATTAAATGTAGTGTTTATCCTGCCGACCTACAAAAACTATTCCACATTTCCAAAGTGTAAGAAAAGTGTAGAACAATTTTCCTTCTAAAGATATCCAGTAGTTTTGATTACATATATTTTCACACCCCATGAAACAGTTCTACAGCAACTTTACATGTGTGTTGTGGCTTGTAACTTGCTAGGTAGCAGTTTAAGACATGGTTTGAATCCTAATCAACCCATCCAATGTGAGTACATGTTGAAGTACAGTAGATTAATAAAGCTACAGTACTGCAGCTGGTGACAAAGCTGCGTATATTGAAAAAGCTTGTTAGTGCATAAGTCAAATGTATCTTTGTGATGCTCATTTCAGGTCTTTTTTTACAGCTTTAGACAAACACTAAATATTTCACTTAAAACATAGTTTTGTTGTATTTAATGATAGAGAAGAGAACAGTTTGACCAACACAGATTCATGTCCAATCTTTGAGGACATGTCTACATTGTTAGAGTGGTCACATGCCAATCTGTTCCATATAATAGACAGTCTTTGGAGCAGTGGAAAGCTGCATGGCCCCTTGGTTGTTGCTAAGCATGCATTCTTCTTCTATGGTGTTTATTGGTGGTGTTCAGACGAACATTAAAGGTACATCACTGCCACCTTCTGGGCTGGAGTGTGATAGAGACATGTGGTTCTGTCCTGGTGAGATCACAGGGTCAGAGAACTCCTGACTGTGGTCATACAAAAACACTCCAGGCACTCAGCCCATAAGAACCATTCATACTGTCAGATCTAATATGGAAGAACTGAATACAACCATAAGAACCATTCATACTGTCAGATCTAATATGGAAGAACTGAATACAAAAGAGAAGGAGAGGTTGACCAGTACAAATTCAAGTACAAACATTATTTTTCATTGGCAGTCATCAATGCAGTTTTCCAAACATATTCATCATCAGTTTTTTTTATAAGATTTTCACTGAACAAAAATATAAACATTCAACAATTTTACTGGGGTACAGTTCATATAAGGAAATCAGTCAATTGAAATACATTAATTAGGCCCTAATCTATGGATTTCACATGACAGGGGCCCACCCATCAGCCAATAAGAATGATTTTCCCCCACTAAAAGGGCTTTACTACAGATAGAAATACTCCTCAGTTTCATCAGCTGTCCGGGTGGCTGGTCTCAGATGATCCTGCAGGTGAAGAAGCCAGATGTGGAGGTCCTGGGCTTGCACGGTGACACATGGTCTGCGGCTGTGAAGCCAGTTGGACGTTCTGCCAAATTCTCGGTAGAGAAATGTACATTCAATTCTCTGGCAACAGCTCTTGTGAACATTCCTGCAGTCAGCATGCCAATTGTGCACTCCCTCAAAATGTAGACATCTGTGGCATTGTGTTGTGTGACAAAACTGCACATTTCAGAGTGGCCTTCTATTGTACCCAGCACAAGGTGCACCTGTGTAATGATCATGCAGTTTAATCAGCTCCTTGATATGCCACAACTCGCAGGTGGATTGATTATCTTGGCAAAGGAGAAATGCTCACTAACAGAAATGGAAACAAATTTGTGCACCAAATTTGAGAGAAATAAGCTTTTTGTGCGTATGGAAAATATCCAGGATCTTTTATTTCAGCTCATGAAACATGGGACCAACACTTTACATGTCAAGTTTATATGTTTTTTCAGTATAGTTTTAGAAGACAATTAACTAAACACGTAGTCATTTCATTTTGTCACATGTTTGGTAAACAACAGGTGTAGACTAACAGTGAAATGTTGACCAACAATAGAGAACATAATACAACAATTATAATAATAGGAAAAAAGATTGTAGCACAAGGAATTAATACATGATGAGCAATGATAGCTTGGCTATATACATGGGGTGCCAATACCTAGTCAATGGTAGCTTGGATATATTCATGGGGTGCCAATACTAGTCAATGGTAGCTTGGCTATATACAGTGGGGGAAAAAAGTATTTAGTCAGCCACCAATTGTGCAAGTTCTCCCACTTAAAAAGATGAGAGGCCTATAATTTTCATCATAGGTACACGTCAACTATGACAGACAAAATGAGATTTTTTTTCCCAGACAATCACATTGTAGGATTTGTAATGAATTTATTAGCAAATTATGGTAGAAAATAAGTATTTAGTCAATAACAAAAGTTTCTCAATACTTTGTTATATACCCTTTGTTGGCAATGACACAGGTCAAACGTTTTCTGTAAGTCTTCACAAGGTTTTCACACACTGTTGCTGGTATTTTGGCCCATTCCTCCATGCAGATCTCCTCTAGAGCAGTGATGTTTTTGGGGCTGTCGCTGGGCAACACAGACTTTCAACTCCCTCCAAAGATTTTCTATGGGGTTGAGATCTGGAGACTGGCTAGGCCACTCCAGGACCTTGAAATGCTTCTTACGAAGCCACTCCTTCGTTGCCCGGGCGGTGTGTTTGGGATCATTGTCATGCTGAAAGACCCAGCCACGTTTCATCTTCAATGCCCTTGCTGATGGAAGGAGGTTTTCATTCAAAATCTCACGATACATGGCCCCATTCATTCTTTCCTTTACACGGATCAGTCGTCCTGGTCCCTTTGCAGAAAAACAGCCCCAAAGCATGATGTTTCCACCCCCATGCTTCACAGTAGGTATGGTGTTCTTTGGATGCAACTCAGCATTCTTTGTCCTCCAAACACGACAAGTTGAGTTTTTACCAAAAAGTTATATTTTGGTTTCATCTGACCATATAACATTCTCCCAATCCTCTTCTGGATCATCCAAATGCACTCTAGCAAACTTCAGACGGGCCTGGACATGTACTGGCTTAAGCAGGGGGACACGTCTTTCACTGCAGTATTTGAGTCCCTGGGGGCGTAGTGTGTTACTGATGGTAGGCTTTGTTACTTTGGTCCCAGCTCTCTGCAGGTCATTCACTAGGTCCCCCCGTGTGGTTCTGGGATTTTTGCTCACCGTTCTTGTGATCATTTTGACCCCACGGGGTGAGATCTTGCGTGGAGCCCCAGATCGAGGGAGATTATCAGTGGTCTTGTATGTCTTCCATTTCCTAATAATTGCTCACACAGTTGATTTCTTCAAACCAAGCTGCTTACCTATTGCAGATTCAGTCTTCCCAGCCTGGTGCAGGTCTACAATTTTGTTTCTGGTGTCCTTTGACAGCTCTTTGGTCTTGGCCATAGTGGAGTTTGGAGTGTGACTGTTTGAGGTTGTGGAGCCTCTTAAAGAAGAAGTTACAGGTCTGTGAGAGCCAGAAATCTTGCTTGTTTGTAGGTGACCAAATACTTATTTTCCACCATAATTTGCAAATAAATTCATAAAAAATCCTACAATGTGATTTTGTGGAAATGTTTTTCTCAATTTGTCTGTCATAGTTGACGTGTACCTATGATGAAAATTACAGGCCTCTCTCATCTTTTTAAGTGGGAGAACTTGCACAATTGGTGGCTGACTAAATACTTTTTTCCCCCACTGTACATGGGGTGCCAATACCTAGTCAATGGCAGCTTGGCTATATACATGGGGTGCCAATACCTAGTCAATGATAGCTTGGCTATATACATGGGGTGCCAATACCTAGTCAATGATAGCTTGGCTATATACATGGGGTGCCAATACCTAGTCAATGATAGCTTGGATACAGTGGGGAAAAAAAGTATTTAGTCAGCCACCAATTGTGCAAGTTCTCCCACTTAAAAAGATGAGAGAGGCCTGTAATTTTCATCATAGGTACACGTCAACTATGTCAGACAAATTAAGATAAAAAAATCCAGAAAATCACATTGTAGGATTTTGAATGAATTTATTTGCAAATTATAGTGGAAAATAAGTATTTGGTCACCTACAAACAAGCAAGATTCCTGGCTCTCACAGACCTGTAACTTCTTCTTTAAGAGGCTCCTCTGTCCTCCACACTCGTTACCTGTATTAATGGCACCTGTTTGAACTTGTTATCAGTATTAAAGACACCTGTCCACAACCTCAAACAGTCACACTCCAAACTCCACTAAGGCCAAGACCAAAGAGATGTCAAAGGACACCAGAATCAAAATTTTTGACCTGCACCAGGCTGGGAAGACTGAATCTGCAATAGGTAAGCAGCTTGGTTTGAAGAAATCAACTGTGGGAGCAATTATTAGGAAATGGAAGACATACAAGACCACTGATAATCTCCCTCGATCTGGGGCTTCACGCAAGATCTCACCCCGTGGGGTGAAATGATCACAAGAACGGTGAGCAAAAATCCCAGAACCACACGGGGGGACCTAGTGAATGACCTGCAGAGAGCTAGGACCAAAGTAACAAAGCCTACCATCAGTAACACACTACGCCGCCAGGGACTCAAATCCTGCAGTGCGAGACGTGTCCCCCTGCTTAAGCCAGTACATGTCCAGGCCCGTCTGAAGTTTGCTAGAGTGCATTTGGATTATCCAGAAGAGGATTGGGAGAATGTCATATGGTCAGATGAAACCAAAATATAACTTTTTGGTAAAAACACAACTCGTCGTGTTTGGAGGACAAAGAATGCTGAGCTGCATCCAAAGAACACCATACCTACTCTGAAGCATGGGGGTGGAAACATCATTCTTTGGGGCTGTTTTTCTGCAAATGGACCAGGACAACTGATCCGTGTAAAGGAAAGAATGAATGGGACCATGTATCGTGAGATTTTGAGTGAAAACCTCCTTCCATCAGCAAGGGCATTGAAGATGAAACGTGGCTGGGTCTTTCAGCATGACAATGATCCCAAACACACTGCCCGGGCAACGAAGGAGTGGCTTCGTAAGAAGCATTTCAAGGTCCTGGAGTGGCCTAGCCAGTCTCCAGATCTCAACCCCGTAGAAAATCTTTGGAGGGAGTTGAAAGTCCGTGTTGCCCAGCGACAGCTCCAAAACATCACTACTCTAGAGGAGATCTGCATGGAGGAATGGGCCAAAATACCAGCAACAGTGTGTGAAAACCTTGTGAAGACTTACAGAAAACGTTTGACCTGTGTCATTGCCAACAAAGGGTATATAACAAAGTATTGAGAAACTTTTGTTATTGACCAAATACTTATTTTCCACCATAATTTGCAAATAATTTCATTACAAATCCTACAATGTGATTTTCTGGATTTTTTTTTCTCATTTTGTCTGTCATAGTTGACGTGTACCTATGATGAAAATTACAGGTCTCTCTCATATTTTTAAGTCGGAGAACTTGCACAATTGGTGGCTGACTAAATACTTTTTTCCCCACACTGTATATACATGGGGTGCCAATACCTAGTCAATGGTGTAGCTTGGCTATATACAGTGCATTCTGAAAGTATTCAGACCCCTAGACTTTTTCCACATTTTATTATGTTACAGTCATATTCTAAAGTTGGGAAAAAAAAAGATTTAACGCTCATTAATCTACACACAATACCCCATAATGTCAAAGCAAAAGACAGGTTTTTAGACATTTTTCCTAATTTATTAATAAAAAACAGAAATATCGAAGTATTCAGACCCTTTACTCAGTACTTTCTTGAAGCACCGTTGGCAGCGATTACACCATCGAGTCTTCTTGGGTATGATGCTACAAGCTTGGCACACCTGTATTTGGGGAGTTTCATTCATTCTTCTCTGCAGATCCTCTCAAACTCTATCAGGTTGGATGGGGAGCGTTGCTGCACAGCTATTTTCTGGTCTCTCTCCGGAGATCTTCAATCGGGTTCAAGTCTGGGCTCTGGCTGGGCCAGGTGAACCTTCGCCTCAGTCTGAAGTCCTGAGCGCTCTGGAGCAGGTTTTCATCAAGGATCTCTCTGTACTTTGCTCCGTTCATTATTCCCTCGATCCTGACTAGTCTCCCAGTCCCTGCCTCTGAAAAACATCCGCACAGCATGATACTGACACCACCATGCTTCACCGTAGGCTTGGTGCCAGGTTTCCTCCAGATGTGACGCTTGGTATTCAGGGAAAATAGTTCAATCTTGGTAACATCAGACCAGAGAGTCTTGTTTCTCATGGTCAGAGTCCTTTAGGTGCCTCTTGGCAAACTCCAAGCGGGCTGAACTATGGAGCTCTGTCAAAGTGATCATTGGGTTCTTGGTCACCTCCCTGACTAAGGCCCTTCTCCTCCGATTGCGCAGTTGGCCGGGTGGACAGCTCTAGGAAGAATCTTGGTGATTCCAAACTTCTTCAATTTAAAAATGGAGGAGGCCACGGTGTTCTTGGGGACCTTCAATGCTGCAGACATTTTTTGGTACCCTTCCCCAGATCTGTGCCTTGACACAATCCTGTCTCTGAGCTCTCTACGGACAATTCCTTCGACCTCATGGCTTGGTTTTTGCTCTGACATGCAATGTCAACTGTGGGATGTTATATAGACAGGTGTGTGCCTTTTCAAACCATGTCCAATCAATTGAATGTATCTCAGGTGGACTCCAATCAAGTTGTAGAAACATCTCAAGGAAGATCAATGGAAACAGGATGCACCTGAGCAAAATTTCGAGATTCATAGCAAAGAGTCTGGAATACTAATGTAAATAAGGTTTTGCAAAAATGTCTAAACCTGTTTCCACTTTATCATTATGGGGTATTGTGTGTAGATTGATGAGGGATTTTTGTTGTTGTTGTTGTTGTTTGTAAAACAAATAATCATTTTTACAATAAGGCTGTAACTTATTTTTTGTTGAAAAGGTCAAGGGGTCTGAATACTTTCAGAATGCACTGTATAGACTAACTATTTCACTTTAAACACTTTGTTATATTTATGCACAAGAGAAAAGGTTGCCCAGCACAAATTCATGTACAAACATGATTTTTCATTACATATTTGTAATTTAGCAGATGCTCTTATCTAGAGCGACTTATAGGACCAATTGGGGTTAATTGCCTTGCTCAAGGCCACAACGACAGATTTTTGACCTAGTTGGCTCGGGATTCAAACCAGTGACCTTTCAGTTACTGGCCCAACACTCTTAACCGCTAGGCTATCTGTTAAATACATAACACAATACGTGACATAAGTAGAATACAGAACACTGAAAACATTACAGGACATTTTTCATGATGGAAATTGAAATATTAAAATGTTATTGGAAAAAACCATTTAAGAGCTGGAGTATTATGCAGTCTGATAGCAGTGGGTGGAGTGGCGTTTCGCAGGCGGTTTGTACGGGCAGTTATACAGGACAGTTTGTGGCTGTTTCTCAGGAGCCTGGTGGTGCAGTTACCTCTTTTTGGAGGGAGCAGGTCATTCAGTGGATGGTCAAGAGTGTGCATGTCCTTCACCAGGTGCACTGCAGCCTGTTCTCGCCTGCTCTGCAGTGACGGGAGCTGTGGTTGGACTGCTCCACCTCTGGAGATGATCCTCAAGGCCCTCCTCTGCACCCTGTCTAGTTGGGCCAGCTGCTTTTTACTGCATCCAACTAACAGCACTCCACCGTATTCCAGAACAGTCAAAAAGGCGTTTCGAGGCGTTTCTCACTGGCTGCTCCACATGTCACCACTGAGGTTAGAGTCTAGATTAAAATCAAGATACTTGGTTGTTGTTACCACTGTACTTCCTGTCTTCCTAGGATTAGTGGTGCAGGTTGTGGATGGTCCTCTGACCAAGGGCTAAATGTGCCAGTTGCCATCACCCTCTGCCCTCTTTCAGTGGTGTAGCTGTGGAGCCAGGCTAGTAACCTTGGACACAGTTCAATGTCAGACAGATGTTGCAGGAACTTTGCGTGATCTACTCGATAAAAGGCTTTGGACACATCAGCAAGTAAATCACTCACCATTGTTGGTTTTATGGAGTCTGTAGCTGTCAGCCAGGAGTATGTGGCTTTCACAAGGGCGGTAGTAGTGCTGGACATTGGGAGGTAGTCATACTGAATCGTGCACTCAGATAACACCACTCCTACTGGCAGGGGACAGTTTTAACAATGTGTTTGATGACAGGGGCTAGATCTTCTGCATGCTCTTTTAGTAGCCAGGCTGGAATGCCATCAGGCCCACATGCTTTACGTGGGCTGAGTCTGGTCAGAGCTTGCTTTAACTGGCCAATGCTGCACAGCTCAACCTGCCTTGTAGACATGGGCAGGGGGAAGATGGCAAGAGGTGTGGTGCTTGTCCATGCAAAGAAGCCATTCAAAACATCAGCCACGTCGTCGTCTTCAATTCCCTCGACCTGTATTCTCCCTCCTTATGTTTTCTTTGGTCCCAGTCCTTTGTTAATGAAGTCCCACCATTCCTTAGGGTTTTTCTTCTTTAGGTCCTGGATTTCAGTTTTGTAGTAGCTTGTCTTTGCTTCCTTTATAATCATTTGCACTTTGTTTCTGTATTTTCTCCATGTCATTGTTTCTCCCCATCTGTTGAAAATATTCTGTATTTTCCTGATGGCAGCCTTTATTTGTTCAGTCATCCAGGGCTGGTCCAGTATTGTTGTTTTCTTATTTCTTATTGGCATGCATACATCACGTGCAGTTTGAATGCAGGAGTTGAACGTCTCCACTGGGATGCTGGCCTATGTTGACTGCAATGCTTCCCACAGTTGTTTCAAGTTGACTGGCAGTGGATTTCTACTCCGAATAGCTCGTTCCATCTCCTACAACAGATGTACAATTGGAATGAGATCTGGTGCCTCCGAAGGCCACTGCAGTAACCTGAATTCACTGTCATGTTCTTGGAACCATTCCTGGACAAGGCTTGTTGCATGGGGCATAATCCTGCTGAAAAAATTTATTTGCAGATGGATACACTGCTGCCATGAAGGGATGCATCTGATTGGTAATGATGTTTAGATATCCTGTGGCATTCAAATGTTGCTCTACTTTTATCAAGGGGCCCAATATGTGCCATGAAAACACAGCCCACACCATCACCACCAGCCTGCAATATTGACACATGGCATGGATGCATGTACTCGTGGTTTCCTCAATAACCTAGTCCTCTCAATATCTTTACAGTAGGAGCTATCTAAGCACTGCAAAACTGACAAGGTGCACACTGATCAGTAAAGAGATGCTAACATTCTACAACGTTCCCATTCCTCTGCACAGTTCTCTCACAGTGAGAAACAATAGGATTGCAATAGTGTTCTACGCTTTCTTCATTTGATCCAATCCACTACCACTTCTTATGTATACGTTGGTGTCTTTTTAAATTGCACAATATGTAGAATCTCATTTCACAGTCAGAGCAGGAGTAAGGCTTCTCTCCTGTGTATACGTTCATGTGTTTTTAAGTTGCCCAGTTGAGAGAAACTTGCCCCACAGTCAGAGCAGGAGTAAGGCTTCTCTCCTGTGTGTATACGTTCATGTTGTTTTAAGGTGCCAAGTTCAGAGAAACTCTTCCCACAATCAGAGCAGAAGTAAGGCTTCTCTCCTGTATGTATACGTTCATGTATTTTAAAGAGGTCCATTCGAGAGAAACTCTTCCCACAGTCAAAGCAGGAGTAAGGCTTCTCTCCTGTGTGTATACGTTCATGTTGTTTTAAATTGCCCAGTTGAGAGAAACTTGCCCCACAGTCAAAGCAGGAGTATGGCTTCTCTCCTGTGTGTATACGTTCATGTTGTTTTAAGTGGCCCAGTTGAGAGAAACTTGCCCCACAGTCAGAGCAGGAGTATGGCTTCTCTCCTGTGTGTATACGTTCATGTTTTTTTAAGTTGCCCAGATGAGAGAAACTTGCCCCACAGTCAGAGCAGGAGTATGGCTTCTCTCCTGTGTGTATACGTTCATGTTGTTTTAAGGTGCCCAGTTGAGAGAAACTCTTCCCACAATCAGAGCAGAAGTAAGGCTTCTCTCCTGTGTGTATACGTTCATGTTGTTTTAAGTTGCCCAGTTGAGAGAAACTCTTTCCACAGTCAGTACAGGAATAAAGATTCTCTCCTGTGTGTATTTGTAGGTGTATTTTTAACTTTGATAGAACTGAGAAACTCTCCTCACAATGTGGGCAGTGGTGAGACCTCTTAGCTCTGTGATCTTCCTGCTGTTGCTCTCTGGATGTAGAGAATGTCGCAATGTCACCTGTGAGAACAACATCAGAAGAATAAGTCAGTTGTTGTGATATACATGTCAATCAAATGTACTGTGGGGGAAAAAAGTATTTAGTCAGCCACCAATTGTGCATGTTCTCCCACTTAAAAATATGAGAGGCCTGTAATTTTCATCATAGGTAAACGTCAACTATGACAGACAAAATGAGGGGAAAAAAATCCAGAAAATCACATTGTAGGATTTTTTATGAATTTATTTGCAAATTATGGTGGAAAATAAGTATTTGGTCAATAACAAAAGTTTCTCAATACTTTGTTATATACCCTTTGTTGGCAATGACACAGGTCAAACGTTTTCTGTAAGTCTTCACAAGGTTTTCACACACTGTTGCTGGTATTTTGGCCCATTACTCCATGCAGATCTCCTCTAGAGCAGTGATGTTTTGGGGCTGTCGCTGGGCAACACAGACTTTCAACTCCCTCCAAATATTTTCTATGGGGTTGAGATCTGGAGACTGGCTAGGCCACTCCAGGACCTTGAAATGCTTCTTACGAAGCCACTCCTTCGTTGCCCGGGCGGTGTGTTTGGGATCATTGTCATGCTGAAAGACCCAGCCACGTTTCATCTTCAATGCCCTTGCCGATGGAAGGAGGTTTTCAATAAAAATCGCACGATACATGGCCCCATTCATTCTTTCCTTTACACGGATCAGTCGTCCTGGTCACTTTGCAGAAAAACAGCCCCAAAGCATGACGTTTCCACCCCCATGCTTCAAAGTAGGTATGGTGTTCTTTGGATGCAACTCAGCATTCTTTGTCCTCCAAACACGACGAGTTGAGTTTTTACCAAAAAGTAATATTTTGGTTTCATCTGACCATATGACATTCTCCCAATCCACTTCTGGATCATCCAAATGCACTCTAGCAAACTTCAGACAGGGCCTGGACATGTACTGGCTTAAGCAGAGGGACATGTCTGGCACTGCAGGATTTGAGTCCCTGGCGGCGTAGTGTGTTACTGATGTTAGGCTTTGTTACTTTGGTCCCAGCTCTCTGCAGGTCATTCACTAGGTCCCCCCGTGTGGTTCTGGGATTTTTGCTCACCATTCTTGTGATCATTTTGACCCCACGGGGTGAGATCTTGCATGGAGCCCCAGATCGAGGGAGATTATCAGTGGTCTTGTATGTCTTCCATTTCCTAATAATTGCTCCCACAGTTGATTTCTTCAAAGCAAGCTGCTTACCTATTGCAGATTCAGTCTTCCCAGCCTGGTACAGGTCTACAATTTAGTTTCTGGTGTCCTTTGACAGCTCTTTGGTCTTGGCCATAGTGGAGTTTGGAGTGTGACTGTTTGAGGTTGTGGAGCCTCTTAAAGAAGAAGTTACAGGTCTGTGAGAGCCAGAAATCTTGCATGTTTGTAGGTGACCAAATACTTATTTTCCACCATAATTTGCAAATAAATTCATAAAAAATCCTACAATGTGATTTTGTGGAAATGTTTTTCTCAATTTGTCTGTCATAGTTGACGTGTACCTATGATGAAAATTACAGGCCTCTCTCATCTTTTTAAGTGGGAGAACTTGCACAATTGGTGGCTGACTAAATACTTTTTTCCCCCACTGTACATGGGGTGCCAATACCTAGTCAATGGCAGCTTGGCTATATACATGGGGTGCCAATACCTAGTCAATGATAGCTTGGCTATATACATGGGGTGCCAATACCTAGTCAATGATAGCTTGGCTATATACATGGGGTGCCAATACCTAGTCAATGATAGCTTGGATATATACATGGGGTGCCAATACCTATGATGAAAATTACAGGCCTCTCATCTTTTTAAGTGGGAGAACTTGCACAATTGGTGGCTGACTAAATACTTTTTCCCCCACTGTATTCTTTTTACATCAGATGTCACAAAGTGCTTTATAGAAACCCAGCCTAAAACCCCAAAGAGCAAGCAATGCAGATGTAGAAGCCATAGCATCCTCCACTCACTATCACAAGGGTAAGTAACTACACAGACTAATTTCATAGAACTTTAAAGCATTGGCAGTTTGTCTACTTCTAAAGTTTTATTCTACAATGTAGAAAATAGTAAAAATTAAGAAAAACCATTGAATGAGTAGGTGTGTCCAAACTTTTGACTGGTACTGTAAATGCATACATGACAAAAGCCATTTAGTACAAGGTATTTCTGTATTTCTATTGATAGCCTCCATTCCTGGTAAGGTCCTAATGGCAAGGGACTTTAATTGCACTCTTGATCCTCATCTAGATTGCTCCTCTGGTTTAGACACTTCCTACTCGCAGAGTAGAAAGAAATTACAGCATTTCATTAAGGATTTAAATCTATGTGAACCTTGGAGGACTCAGAACCCGAGTAAAAGGGAGTATTCACATTACTCGTCAACATTTAAATCATATTCTCATGTAGACTACTTTTTAGTTTCCTGCGTATTGCTTCCCAATGTAGCAGGAAGTGGATATGATTGTTTTGTTCTGAGTGACCATTCCCCTGTGTCATTATTCTATAGGGATACAAAACTAGTAAAAGGATCCTCTAGATGGCGTTTGCATCCCAGATGGTTACAGGACCCAGACTTCTTACATTACGTTGGAGTGCATATAGATATTTATTTGACATTAAACACTGACCAAACATCAGCGAGTACCAGATGGGAGGCTTTCAAAGCACATATTTGGGGGCAAAGTATACGTTTTACCAGTTTAAAATCAAATAAAAATCAGAAAATGAGAGATGGACAGCAAAATCAGAGAATTGGAGGGAAGCTTTTTTGGATAACTCAGTAGAAGTAAACAAGGAATGATTTGGTCTTAAAGCTCAGTATGAAAAACATCCCACCTCAAAGGCTGCAAACAGCTTAACTAGGCTGAAACAGTCCTATGATCAAGGTGAAAAACCTGGTAAATTGCTGGCCTGGCACAGTAAGAAGTAAAATTCAGCCTTTAATGCAATTCATAATTTACAAGGACAATTATCAATGGATCCTGTAGAAATAAACCAAACATTTGCTTCCTACTACAACACACTTTACAACTCTGAATCTCCTGAGAACTGAATTAGTCAGGTCTTGATTTTCCCTCTACTTCAGAAGACACTAAATTGGATCTGGAAAAGGAATTGGATGGTGTTGAAATATCTGATGCTATTTTCGATATGAAGGGAGGTTAAGCGGAACGTCCAGATGGGCTCCCAATAGATATTTAAGGACAAACTTCTAGGTCCACTTTTGGATATGTACAGTGCATTAGGAAAGTACTCAGACCCCTTGATTTTTTCCACATTTTGTTACGTTACAGCCTTCTTCTGAAATGAATTAAATAAAACAATTCCTCATCAATCTACACACAATACCCCATAATGAAAAAGTGAAAAGAAGTTCTTAGACATTTTTGCAAATGTATTAAAAACTACAAAAATATATTGTTTACATAATAAGTATTATAATAAACACCCTTTGCAATGAGACTGAGATGGATGAGATCAAGGTGATCATGGTTTAGACCAGGGTTCTTCAATTCCGGTCCTGGAGGGTCGAAACACTTCTGTTTTTTATTTATACTTGGTAGTTAATTGCACTCACCTGGTGTCCAAGGTCTGAATTAGCCCCTGATTAGAAGGAGAGGATGAAAAACAGAGGTGTTTCGGCCCTCCGGGACCGGAATTGAAGAGCCCTGGTTTAGACACTCGCAGAGTAGAAAGACATTTTGTAAATGTGATCGTTCAGATGTTGTTTTTGCAACAATTGAACAAAAACCAGTTTTGGCTTTATCATTATGGGGTATTGTGAGTAGATTGATGAGGGAAAAAACAATTTCATCAATTTTACAATAAGGCTGTAACGTAAGAACATTTCAAAAAAGTCAAGGGGTCTGAATACTTTCCGAATGCACTGTATATAGACAGGCGTGTGCCTTTCCAAATCATGTCCAACAAACTTAATTGGATAGAATCTGCTCTTACCCTGAGAAACAGATTTCCCAATCTTCTCCTCCTCTTCTTCATCTTTAATGTTGACATTAAGCTCCAGTGTTTGACTGCAATCTTCCAGCTTCACTGATGCCATCTCTGGATATTGCGATGCAAACTGGGCTCCACTGTCACAATCAGGACCCAGTGACTGTATGTTTGGACTTATCTGAATCTGCTAGTAGTAATATAGAGAGCACAGACACAAAAGTTAGTGTTGACAGTTCTGGCAATATCTTTATTCTCTAAAAATATAATTTTTTCTTGTTCAATTATCTAATTCAGTGCTTTACTTGGACTGAAATAGGTGCCAATACTCATTTTGGGTGCCGGTACTGTTTATATTAAGGAGCAGGAGCTCCACAATACTTTTGAGCTAATACCTAACCTATAGCAGATAAATGCATACATGACTCAAAATCCATTTAGTACAAGGTTACAGTTTGTTTTAGACAGCACTGTGTGCTAATTTCCTGAATAACCTTGTCTTCACTGTATTACTTAAATCAAAAAACAATTGTATTTCCTGTTCACACCACAGCAACATTTATTGATAAAGACTGAAACTAGTGAATGTGTCTGAATATTAGTACACATGTAGAAAACTGATAATCATTACTATTAGGGATTTATTATTCTCCTAAACTGATGGGATGACTAACTTAGGAAGAATGCATTCTTGACTGGGCTAATGTAGGCTGTGACACCTGGCAAGGCTGTGATTGATGTGAAGAGAAGATAAGGATTGTGTCTTCAAATACAAGACTATAATGGTTCATTGTGATCTATGAGTCTTCCTTTGACATGGGAATGATGTCTAAGGGAGCTGGCTCTTCTCACTATGACAGGTTGTTATGATAATCTTGTGCCTGCCTGAAGTGTGTAACAAAGGGCGCCTAAGAGATGAGACCAACCCCCTGCATCAACGTATTGGCTGAGAAAGTTTAAACTACTCAAGTCTTTACTCTAATTGGCCAGCAGAGAAGTGGGAAACTTTCTCTGTCTAGTATTTGGGTATTGTTTCTGGAGCAATGTGTTAGTTGTCTGGAATGTCCTGCGAGGCATATCAGAGAACCCGTATATACGAAACATCATATTTACCATTGAAGGTTTTTGCATTAATTAAAATAACTAGTATACCTTAGAAGTCGTGTTGACCTCTTTTGTTCCTAATGCCAGATTTGAATTGACGCAACTTTGACATTACATTCAGCTTCAAAACAGTAGTGCGACCGTGAAATTGTCTCTATCTGATGCACCCGCACTGTCCTCACTGAAGTCTGTTGACGCTGACCGAGATGGCGCCGCCATTTTACCAGCATGGGAATTTTACACAAAAGCAATAATATGCTAAACGAACTCAGAAAAATCAAATAAATTGATTATTTATTAAACTAAAATGAGAAAATTATGTACATTCACTCAGACAAACCCAAAATCTCTAGCTATGTGACTTGTAAAATAGTTTTTATCACGTTCTTTCACTTACTCGGTTTGACAAAAAAATAACACACCAAACCTTTACCAAACGTGATAATACATTAACGGATGTGTTACCTAGCATGGTATGACATGTTCTTTCGACATTAGAAAGTTTAAACGTGCTATTACATACCTGTAGTAATAAATAGAAACGGACACAAAGGTTATCTTCTTGACTGCACAGTTCTGGCGCTTTCTTTATTGTGAAGAACGTGGGATGGGCGCGCCTGCCGGAACTTCCTGTTCCCCCACTACAACGGTGCAACGGTCCGTGCATATCCTTGGGACGGCCCTACCAGTGTTGCCAACTCATTTTCAGGAGAAGTTGCTAGAGGCAGGTCGATTTGTTGCTAAAAGTTGCTCCATAACGTTGTGATGTCTTTGCGTGATGAAGTCATTACGTAATAACGTAAAACTGCATCATTACATAGAATGCACAATAACGTTAATCAAATTGACTGGCCATCTCGGCGACAAATATGATTTGACATTTGTTAGTTTAGATTAGTTTGTTTATTATCACATATTTGTATTTGTAAAAGTAATATAAACACATAACATTTATATGATCAGATATTTTTATTTATAAACACAACACATTGAATTATTAAACAATTACACATTACACATTATGGAACAATTACATTTGATTTATATTCTTATTAACTGGTAGTGTATTGGTAGTTAGTAAACATGCTACCTAACTGATCAACAATTATAGGTACAAGCTAATAACAAGGTATATATGCTATCTTATTGAACAAGCAACTTAACTCAAATAATGATGTGTGCGCTAGGCATCTCTCTCCAGCTCTCTCCAGGTTGTTGTGCTGCTTGGCTGGCCTGCTGCTGCCTGTGCACGAGCTGAGCGCCTGCTGCTGACGTCACTCACAATGCACTTTTGCAGCCAGCCATGTGTGTTGTGACTGAGTGTGTGACAGATAAAATCGTTTTAGTGTCATTTAGAGGGAAAATGTGTGCATTTTAGTGTTTGAGTCACTTTTCAAAAGTTGCTAAAAGTTCCAAATAAGTTTTTTAAAAGTAGCTACATTTGTTGCTAGGTGCTGTTTGAAAAAAAAAGTTGCCAGGGTAGTCTGAAAAGTTGCTCAATCTAGCAACAAAATTGCTAAGTTGGCATCACTGGGCCCTACCCCATTACATGAGAACAGGGGTATCTGCCGCTGCCTCCTCCTCCTCCGGGACACTTCTACTTTGCATAGATTTGATCAATCTGTTGATTGTGGCCTGTGGAATGTTGTCCCATTCCTCTTCAGTGGCTGTGTGAAGTTGCTGTATATTGGTGGGAACTGGAACAAGCTGTGGTACACGTCGATCCAGCCCTCCCAAACATGCTCAATGGTTGACATGTCTTGTGAGTATGCAGGACATGGAAGAACTGGGACATTTTCAGCTTCCTGGAATTGTGTACAGATCCTTGCGACATTGGGCCATGCATTATCATGCTGAAACATGACGTGATGTCGGCAGGACAATGGGCCTCAGGATCTTGTCATGGTATCTCTGTGCATTAAATTTGCCATTAAGAAAATGCAATTTTGTTCATTCTCTGTAGCTTATGCCTGCCCATACCATAACCCTGACATGAACACGGGGTACTCTGTTCATGACATTGACATCAGCAAACAGCTCGCCCACACACCACCATACACTTGGTCTGCAGTTGTGAGGGTGGTTGGGCATACTGCCAAATTCTCTAAAACAAAGTTGGAGGCGGCTTATGGTAGAGAAATTACCATTAAATTATCTTGCAACAGCTCTGGTGGACATTCCTGCAGTCATCATGCCAGTTGCATGCTCCCTCAAAACTTGAGACATCTGTGCCATTGTCAGTGGTAGAAAAATCAAATCAAATCAAATCAAATTTTAAAAGCACCCAATTGTCATACTTGAGTAAAAGTAAAGATACCTTAATAGAAAATGACTCAAGTAAAAGTGAAAGTCACCCAGTAAAATACTACTTGAGTAAAAGTCTAAAAGTATTTGGTTTTAAATATACTTAAGTATCAAAAGTAAATGTAATGCTAAAATATACTTCACTATCAAAAGTAAAAGTAAATGCAGAAATCGTTTCAAATTCCTTATATTATGTAAACCAGACGACACATTTTATTTTTTAAAATTGTATTTATGGATAGCCAGGGGCACACTCCAACACTCAGACATCATTTACAAACTAAATGTGTGTGTCTAAAGGAAAGTAGTGGGCGTCTGGAAAGGAGTGGGTGTGTCTAAAGGAAAGTAGTGGGCGTGTGGAAAGGAGTGGGGGTGTGTCTAAAGGAAAGTAGTGTGGCGTGTGGAAAGGAGTGGGTGTGTCTAAAGGAAAGTAGTGGGGTGTGTGGAAAGGAGTGGGTGTGTCTAAAGGAAAGTAGTGGGGGCGTCTGGAAAGGAGTGGGTGTGTCTAAAGGAAAGTAGTGTGGCATGTGGAAAGGAGTGGGTGTGTCTAAAGGAAAGTAGTGGGCGTGTGGAAAAGGAGTGGGTGTGTCTAAAGGAAAGTAGTGGGCGTGTGGAAAGGAGTGGGTGTGTCTAAAGGAAAGTAGTGGGCGTGTGGAAAGGAGTGGGTGTGTCTAAAGGAAAGTAGTGGGCGTCTGGAAAGGAGTGGGTGTGTCTAAAGGAAAGTAGTGGGCGTCTGGAAAGGAGTGGGTGTGTCTAAAGGAAAGTAGTGGGCGTACTGGAAAGGAGTGGGTGTGTCTAAAGGAAAGTAGTGGGCGTGTGGAAAGGAGTGTGGGTGTGTCTAAAGGAAAGTAGTGGGCGGTGTGAAAGGAGTGGGTGTGTCTAAAGGAATGTAGTGGGCGTGTGGAAAGGAGTGGGTGTGTCTAATGGAAAGTAGTGGGCGTGTGGAAAGGAGTGGGTGTGTCTAAAGGAAAGTAGTGGGCGTGTGGAAAGGAGTGGGTGTGTCTAAAGGAAAGTAGTGGGCGTCTGGAAAGGAGTGGGTGTGTCTAAAGGAAAGTAGTGGGTGTCTGGAAAGGGAGTGGGTGTGTCTAAAGGAAAGTAGTGGGCGTGTGGAAAGGAGTGGGTGTGTCTAATGGAATGTAGTGGGCGTGTGGAAAGGAGTGGGTGTGTCTAATGGAAAGTAGTGGGCGTGTGGAAAGGAGTGGGTGTGTCTAAAGGAAAGTAGTGGGCGTGTGGAAAGGAGTGGGTGTGTCTAAAGGAAAGTAGTGGGCGTGTGGAAAGGAGTGGGTGTGTCTAAAGAAAGTAGTGGGCGTGTGGAAAGGAGTGGGTGTGTCTAAAGGAAAGTAGTGGGCGTCTGGAAAGGAGTGGGTGTGTCTAAAGGAAAGTAGTAGGTGTCTGGAAAGGAGTGGGTGTGTCTAAAGCGCTATAGGTTGGATGGTTTTGATTGAGCTGTGTTTTTTCTCGTCCATTTCTTACCATGCAACTACTGTATTTTTTCTTATAATGTCATTGATTGGCTAATGGAAGACAGTACCCATACAACATGATGATTACATCACCAGTTAGGTACCTAGCCAGTAGCCACATTGCAACATGGTGGACTCCCAGCAAGGGACTAGCTATCTAGCTAGCTAATTCAGCCTAATGCTATTTCAACATGTTTTTGATGATATCATTTTATGTAAAGATTTGCCAGTGGATATCTGTATGGTAGACTCATTAATTCCTGTTTAGCTATAAACCTTTTTCCGATGTGATGTCATTCTTTGGATTTCATCACTCAATGATCTAAGGTTAGCTAATGTCACCCATATAGCTACTAATGTCACACATTGCATTCATCCTAGCTACTGTACTATCAACTGGCTTGCTATATTAGGTAGCTCTAGATGCGAGGGGAAACTTCATATATTTGTATTATCTATAAAGATTATAAAAAGGCCCATTAGGTAGCTAGCTAGGTTGAAACTGCTGGGGAAAAAGCTATCTAGATAGCTAACTCCCACTATCAACTGATTTCATCAATGTATCTAAGGATATATTTCTAGAAATAAACAATATATGTTCTAGTCATATTTTAAAAGACGTAAGCACATTACACCCAGACAGATGTAGAACTTCAGTGACCCGAGCATCAGGAAAATCTCCCTGTTCTTCAGGTTTATTCTGGAGTTTATTCAGGAAGGCACACATGTTAGATAAACTACAGACGTGGGTTTGATCCCAGGCTGTGTCATCGCGCTCTTGCGACTCCTTGTGGCGGGGGGGTCGGGCGCCTGCAGGCTGACTTCGGTCGTCAGTTGAACAGTGTTTCCTCTGACACGTTGGTATAGCTGGCTTCTGGGTTATGGGAGGGTGTTATGATGCGCCGTTTGGCTCGACCTTCACCTCTCCCGAGCCCGTTGGGGAGTTGCAGCGATGAGACAAGATCGTAATTGGATCGCAATTGGATATCACGAAATTGGGGAGAAAAAGGGGGTAAAAATACCAATGAATAAATAAATAATACAGGTAACTGCCAAAACAATGGAATCACTTGAGTAAATGAGGGATACAAAGTATATTGAAAGCAGGTGCTTCTACACAGGTGTGGTTCCTGAGTTAATTAAGCAATTAACATCACATCATGCTTAGGGTCATGCATACAAAATGCTGGGCAGGCCATTTTTTTGGCTACCATGGCTATGCCCCCATATGATGACAATGCCCCCATCCACAGGGCATGAGTGCCTGAATCGTTTGATGAAAACTATTTAAACCATATGCCATGGCCGTCACAGTCACCAGATCTCAACCAAATCGAACACTTATGGGAGATTCTGGAGCGGCTCCTGACACAGCATTTTCCACCACCATCAACAAAACACCAAAGGATGGAATTTCTTGAGGAAGACTGGTGTCACTTCCCTCCAATAGAGTTCAGACACTTGTAGAATCTATGCCAAGGTTCATTGAAACTATTCTGCCTCATGGTGGCTCAACGCCCTATTAAGACACTATGTTGGTGTTTCCTTTATTTTGTCAATTACATGTAGATCCACACATGTTATTGTCTATATCATGCAGAATTGTCATCGCATTGTTCCTTAGGGAGCTCGTTCTATAATACAGACGTGGGTGATTTCTGTCCCAGGTAGTTGAAAAAATCTGGTAACTTTCCCCAAATTCCCTTGTTTTCCAGAAAACCCAGTTGGAAGGTTTCTTGAATCAGGAGGGAATAAACAGGAAATCTGGAATCATCAACCAGGATTTCTGGAAAACCTGGAGATTATGGAAAAGTTGGTGGATTTTTGCAACTCTAGTCCCGGAGACTGAACTGTGAGCACGTTTTTATTCCTGCCTAGCACAAACATCTCATTCAACTATCATGGTCTTCCATTTAGACCACAATTAGTTTGAGTGAAGTGTTAGTAGAGTGCTGGAACCTGGACACTCCTGTGTAAACTGTGGCTGTCTTGACTACAATTGTCTAAATACAGGTGCCATGTTTTCTTTTGCTAATCCATGCAGGTTTGTCATCTCATAAGGAGTGGAGAAGCCCTATGCACCATAAACCTTAATACTGGAGTAACTTCCTGTCAGAGAAACTGTGATTAGAGGGTTAGACAGGAGGCCCCCCTGGGCCAATGGGGGAGGTCACGGGTGAGGGCTTGGGGGGTCAGAGAGAGTGGGCTAGTATGTTTAACATGGCCCGGTGCCCCGGGTGGGTGGAGTTTGCACATTTTAGACCATTCCATTGGTCCTTATGTGAAATCTCCACCAATCTGGGGCACCGAGCCATGCAAAATGAACTGACCCAGTAAGAGGGGACATTACAGACATGAAGATAGAACTCCCCAACACTCCTCACATTGAGTTGCTGTGCATCTGATTTAAAGGCCCCCTTATAGTCCTCAATAATCAACAATGTAATACTTATTACAGGTTAACTCTCTTGCTTTCTTTCAAGCACACTCAGTACTTCTATCCATCCCTCTCCAGGTGCCAGAGACAGAAACATTCCAAGACCTCCAGAGCCTTCTGACCAATTACTGCCATCTCTCCAGAGCACAGAGAAGTAGGCTCCATTTGTAATAGTATACTGGTGCAACTTCACTAGTGCTGTCTGTGTAATATAGCAGATAATCAAGGTCTTCACTAGTGCTGTCTGTGTGATATAGCAGATAATCAAGGCCTTCACTAGTGCTGTCTGTGTAATATATAGCAGATAATCAAGGTCTTCACTAGTGCTGTCTGTGTAATATAGCAGATAATCAAGGCCTTCACTAGTGCTGTCTGTGTAATATAGCAGATAATCAAGGTCTTCACTACTGCTGTCTGTGTGATATAGCAGATAATCAAGGCCTTCACTAGTGCTGTCTGTGTAATATAGCAGATAATCAAGGTCTTCACTAGTGCTGTCTGTGTAATATAGCAGATAATCAAGGTCTTCACTAGTGCTGTCTGTGTGATATAGCAGATAATTCAGGGTCCCTGGTTGGGTTTACTGTACTTCAGAACTCATGTTCTCTCCCTCGAAAACTCTCCCAGACTTCAATAAAAACGTGTTCTTCCGCCTGTCCCCAGACAACACTTAGAGCTTATGATTCAAAAGTAAAAAATCATGTCTCATGTCCAGGGTGAATAACACTTTTATTAATGTATATATAAATATATATATATATGTATATATCACTTGCGTCTACAAAAATATACACTGAATGTACAAAACATTAGGAACAC
>CM072220.1:78110302-78161909 GCA_036851935.1 Coregonus suidteri
TTTTGTTTTTAACCATGTCAATCTCTTTAGGAAAAGGGTGACTTATCAATATATTGGGCCGGGATTTACCCCTAAAAAAAAAAAATTTAAAAATTTGGGCTAATTTTTTTGGGCTACCCAAAAAAAAAACTACAAATGCCATGATGGTTGGACAAAATTGGGCCAAAAATTTCGATTTTCAAATAAAGGATCTCGGGGGTTTTAAAAAAATTAATTTTTAGCTAAATTTATTTAAGAATAAATAGGGCTACATTTTTTAAAATGGTCAATTCTGGGGGAAATGTCTTTTTGCAATTTTAAAATTTGACAAAAACCGTTAGAAAAGGTTCAGCAGGATTGACTTTGAGGAGATTCCCCCCCCATTTTGTTTTTGTTTTTTTGCATAAATGTCATTTTTTGTTTGATAATTAGCTTTTTTTATAATTGAGAGGAAACAGAGCAAAATTAATATTCCCAAAAAAGTCACGCCAGGGAAAAGCCTACACGAAAAAAAGCCCTTTTTTTTTAAAGTTTTTCTAAAAATTGAAAAAAAAGGGGGAAAATGTTTGGGGAACCTTTCCCTGTTTGGGCCCGTTTACGTTTTATGAACCCATTTTTGCAAAATTTTTTAATTTTTAATAAAAAAAAAAAAAAACAGAAATTCGGGACTTTACTCAGTATTTTTGAAAGAAGAAACCTTTTGGCATTTTGTTTTACAGCCTAAGTTTTCTTGGGTTTTGACGTCCCAAAGGTTTTGGGGAAAACCTTGTATTTGGGGATTTTTTCTCTGCAGTTTCCTAAAAAGGGTTGTCAGGTTAGAGGGGAAAGGGGTGTCGCCGCACGGGCTTTTTTTCGGGGGTCTTTTTTGTTTCCTTTTTAATCTTTTCCCTCAATCCTGAAAAAGTCCCCCATTTCCCTCCCAAAGGGAAAAGCACCCCCAAAAGCATGATTTCCCCCCACCATGTTTAAACCGTTGGGTTTGGTGCCGGGGATTTTCCAGACGTGAGGTTTTTGGGCATTCAGGCAAAAAAGATTTTTCAATTCTTTTTTTTTATAAAGACCAGAAAAATTTTGGGTTCCTTCGGGTTTGAGAGCCCTTTTTAGGTGTTTTTTTGGAAAATTTTTTTTTTTTTTTCCCCAAGGGGGCCCAAAAACCATGTCCCTTTTCATGGGGAAAGGTGGCTTCCTTTTAAAGCCCCCTTCTCCCCAAAAAGGGCCCTGTTTTTGGTGGGAGTGCTCCCAGGGGATGGTTGCCCTTCGGGGAAAAGGTTCTCCCATAAACCAGAAAATTTCGTGACCACCGGTTTTTGGGTTTGATTTTTTTTTCCCCTTTAAAACCAATTTTGCCCTTTTTTCCCGCTAAGCTAGTTTTTTTGGGCAGCCAGCTCTTGAAAAAGTATAGGGGGTTTCCAAAATTCTTCCATTTAAAAATTTTAGGGTTGGGGCCCTTTTTGATCAAGTCCTTGGCCCCTAAAATTTTAAACACTAGGTGAAACCCTAACTCATTTTGAAAAGGGGGCCTTTTGGGGTTAACTTTAGCAAAATTTTATTAAAAGGGATACCCTTTTTTTTTCAAACTTTTTTAGGCTGTTCATTTAATCTTTGGGTTTACTTTTTTTGGGTTTTTAATTAAAACGTACCCGGGGTATACTTTTTTAAACCCATTTTATACGTTTTGGGCCCCATATTTTTATTTTGGGTTTGTATTTAGAAAAAAAGGGACTGTGTTGTGGTTTCATTTACCACTTTTTTGGGACGGTTTCCAACGGGTAACTTTTTAAGTTAGTTTTCAGGTTTCCCCCAAATAGTGTTTACTTTTTTAGGTGGAGCTTTTTTTTGGGCATTTTTTTCAAACAAATAATACGTGATTTTTTAAAGTCATTTGCAGATAGGCCTTTTTGTTTTTTTTGGAATATTTTAAACAATCATCTTGCAAGGATATGTGTTTGTTCGTGAGAAGTAAATGGCAGAGAGGAAGGAAGGAGGATTACTTGTTTTTGTTTAGCGTTCGATTAGGTTAGAATTGCTCCCTTTAATGTGATCAGTCGTCCACCAGGCTATACACTATGATTAGGGGGAGGCAAGGTGAGAGAGAGGAAGCGTTGTTGATGATCTCGGTTAGGGAGACATTGGGAATGGGGAATTGGTCAGTGTTTTACTGTTAGGAAATATCCATGCCTTGTTTCAAACAGATCTTTATATATTTTCCTCACTACAAAATATTAATGCAGGTCCTTGTGGTTATCTAAGACAGATTTTAGCTGACGCCTATTATGACTATAGCTTATTCCATGCAGATACATTTTTGGTTAAATGACTTCAAATGCAAAACTTAAATGTACTTTGTGGAATGTCCGTGGAGTTTGTAAAAACTATCCAAAGCTTTAAAGACAGGTTATAATGAGGCCTTGTAAACAACTTCATTCAATCTAGTGTGTTTCTACAAGAGAAACTCACTTGTTGAAAGTATAAGCTAACTGAATTAATGCAGGAGATGGCAAGGGCAAGTAATAGCCATCCTGTTTTATCCTCTCATTCTCATGGTGTTATGGTTTTAAACTCACCTAAACACTATTCCGTTTCAAGTGGATACTATTATAAAACTGATACAGCTGGTAGATACATTTTGCATACATGGGAACTCTTTTGATATGAGCATATTAATTTGGTTAATTTTATTGAGTCATAATTGATTGCCTCATCCCAAATTCGCTATTGCAGAATGTACTTTCTATGGATAGCCTCCATTCCTGGTAATGTCGTAATGGCAAGGGGGACTTTAAATTGCACTAATGATCCTCATCCTAGATTGGCTCCTCTGGTTTAGACCACTTCGCCACTCGCAGAGCAGAAAAGAAATTTACAGAGATTTCATTCAGGACTAAATCTGTGAGAACCTTTTGGAGACTCAGAATACCCGAAGTAGTAAAAGGGAGTATTCATTGTTACTCATCAACATTTAAATCATATTCTCATGTAGACTTACTTTTTAAGTTTCTGCTAACTTGCTTCCCAATGTAGCAGGAAGTGGATATGATTGTTTTGTTCACTGAGGGGACATTCCCCTGTGTTCATGTATTCTTATAGGGATACAACACTAGTTAAAAGGAATCTTAGATGGCACTTTGCATCCCAGATGGTTACAGGACCCGATGTTTCTTAACCATTACGTTGGAGTGCATATAGATGTTGTTTGGGACATTGAACACTGACCAAAACGTCAGCGAGTAACCAGATGGGAGGGCTTTTCAAAGGAACATATTGTTGGGGGCAAATTATACGTTTTACCAGTTTCAAATCTAATAAAATCAGAAAATGAGAGACAGGACCAGCAAAATGAGAGAATTTGAGAGGGACAGCTTTTTTGGACAACCCAGTCGAAGGTAAACACTGAAATTATTTTCATCTTAAAGGCTCAGTATGAAGAACTTCCCACCTCAAAGGAGGCAAAACAGCCTTAAACTAGGCTGAAAACAATCCTATGATCACAGTGTCTTTGAAAAACCTGGTAAAATTTTTTGCTGGCCTGGGCCACATTAGAAGTAGTCAAAATCAGCCTTTAAATGCAATTCATAAAATTTACCAAGGAACAATTATCAATGGATGCCTTTAGATAATAAACCAAACATTTGCTTCCTACTTAGAACACACCACTTTACAACTACTGAAATCTACCGGGAGAACACTGAAAATAGTCAGAGTATGTATTTTCCCCTCTACTCTCAGAAAGACACTAAATTGGATAATGGAAAAGGGAATTGGATGGTGTAGCAATATACTGCTGCTATTCTCAAGATCTGAAGGGAGGTTTAAAGCGGAAGGTCCAGAGCGGCTCCCAATAGAATATTTAAGCGGACAAAACTTCTAGCGTCCACTTTAGGATATGTACAGTGCATTACAGGAAAGTTAACTCAGGGACCACTTTACTTTTTCCACAATTTGATTCATTACCGCCTTAGTCTGAAATGGATTAAATAAAAAAATCCTCATCAATCTACACACACTACCTCATAAATGACAAAGTGCAAAACAGATTCTTAGACCATTTTTGCAAATGTATTAAAAATAGAAAAACGCAGCCAGAAATACCTTGTTGACATTAAGTATTCATACCCTTTGCTATGAGACCTCGAAAATCGAGCTCAGGTGATCCGGTTTGTCCATTGATCATCCTTGAGAGGTTTCTAAAACTTATTGGAGTCCAACTGTTAGGTAAATTCAATTGATTGTCTAGATTGATTTGAAAAAGTCACCAAACTGTCTTATATAAGCACGACCAAAGAAACATGATGGTCACTTGGAACAGAGGCTCCATGAGTTCCTCTTATGGAGAAATGTGAGTGAACCTTACCAGAAGGAACAACCATATCGTCAGCAACCTCCACACCCAATTAGTCCTTTATGGTTTAGGAGTGGCCAGACGGAAGCTCACTCCTCAGCAAAAGCGGCACCATGACAGCTCCGCTTGGAGTTTGCACCAAAGGCACTCTAACAAGGACTCGGATCCAGAGAAAACAGATTCTTAGGTCTGAATGAAACCAAGATTGAAACTTTCTTGGCCTGACATGCCAAGCATTCACGTCTAGAGAGGAAACCTCGGGCACCATACTTAAGGTGAAGCACGTGGGTGGACAGCATCATGCTGCGGGGATGTTGTTTCAGCGGCAGGACTGGAGCCTAGTCCGGATCGAGGGAAAGATGATCGGAGCAAAGTACAGAGAGAATATTTGATTGAAAACCTCCTCCAGTGCGCTCAGGGACCTCAAGACCAGGGCGAAGGTTCACCTTCCAATAGGACACAATATGAACCCCTATAGCACACAGCCCAAGACAACGCAGGAAGTGGCTTCGGGGACAAAGTCTCTGAATGTCCTTGAGTGGCCCAGCCAGAGCCGGGACATAAAACGCAAGGATCGAAACATCTCTGGAGACCTGCAAATAGCTGTGCAGCGGACGCGCCCCAATCTAACCTGACAGAGCTTGAGAGGATCTGCAGAGAGGAATGGGAGAGAGAAACTCCCCATAATACCAGGTGTGCCAAAAGCTTTGTAGCGTCATAAACATTAAGACTTTAGCTAGCAGCAATCACTGCCAACGGATGCTTAAATCACAAAAGATATGAGAGGTAAAGGGTGTTGAATACTTATGGTAAATATGATTGTTCAGCGACACATGTGTGTGTTTTGCTTTGTCCATATGGGGTAATTGTGTGTAGATTGATTGAGGGAGAAAAAAATATTTAATTCAATGTTACAATAAGGCTGTAAAACGTACAAAAATGTCGAAAAAAGTCAAAGGAGTCTGAATACTTTCCGAATGCACTTGTATAATAGACGAGGTGTGTGCCTTTCCCAAATCATGTTGTCCAACAAACTAGGTAGATCGAAACCTGCCTCTTACCGCTTGAGAAACACGCACTTCCCAATCTTCTTATCCTCTGCGTCATCTTTAATGTTGACATTCAGCTCCGAGTGTTGACTGCAGTTCTTCCAGCTTCATCGGATGCCGATCTCTGGAATCCTGCAATAAAAACTGGGCTCCACTGTCACACTCAGGACCCCAAGTGACTGTAGGTTTGGGAATCAGTGTGGAAGGAGAGAGGCAGGCTGGGGTTTGTCCCTAATACTGTAGACTGTTTACGAGCGGACCTCAGACAGTACCTGAATCGGCCGAGTAGAAATAAAGAGAAAACAGATACAAAAAGTATATTGTCTTGACAGTTCTCTGGCACTTTGTTCTATACTCTAAAAATATTTTTCACTTTTTTCTTGTGTCAATTATCTAAATTCAGTGCTTGACTTGACTGAAATAGCTGCCTAATACTCATTTTGGGCTGCCGGGTACTGTTTATATATAAGGTGCCAGGAGCTCCACAATACTTTGAGCTAATACCTAACCTATAGTAGATAAACGCATAAAGGACTCAAAATCCATTAGTAGTACATAAGGTCTACAGTTTGTTTTAGACAGCACTGTGTGCCTAATTTCATTAAACCTTGTCTTCACTGCTATTACTTCAATCAAAAACCAATTGTATTTCCTGTTCACACCATAGCACAACAGTTATGATAAAGACAGAAACAACAGAACTAGAATGTCGTCTGAATATTAGATACACATGTAGAGAAAACTGATAATCATTACTTCTGCTTCAAAACAGTAGTCCGACCGTGACATGAAATTGTCTCTATTCTGATAGCACCCGCACTGTCCTCTACTGAAGTTCCGTTGACGCTGACCGAGAGTAAGCGCCATTGATACCAGCCATGGGAAAATTTTACACCAAAACTCAATAATATGCTAAACGAACAACAGAAATCTCAAATAAATTGATTATGTATGAAATTACCTTGAGAGGAAATTATGTAACATACCACTCAGACAAATACCCAAAGTCTCTAGCTATGTGAGCTTGTAAAATAGTTTTTATCACGTTCTGCACTTGGTTTGACACAAAAAATAACACATTAAACCTAAACCTTACCAAACGTGATAATTACCTTAACGGAGTGTGTTACCTAGGCACCTGGGCATAGCGTATGACATGTTCTGTTCGACATTGAGAAAGTTAAATACTGTGCCTATTACATACCTCTAGTAATAAATAGAAAACGGACACAAAGAGGTTATAATCTTCTTGACTGCCTCACAGTTTCTGGCGCTTTTCTTTATTGTGAAGAATGGTGCCCGCCCTGCCCGGAACTTCACTTGTCCCAGTACCACCAGTGCAAACGGTCCGTGCATTCCGAGATCAGATTACAACACTTTCATTTAAATTACTAAAAAAGTGTAAACTGTAGCAATTTATTTCCCCTTTATAGTTTATTAGGCTTAAGCATGACCTACATCCCAAATAATTTCTCTAGGGGTGTGAACCCGCGCTTCAGGGAACAGAACTGAAAAAAAAATAACGTTATAAAAAGAACCGGAAACTAAAGTGTTCTATACTTTTCAGGAAATCAGCAGTTATTTTAAAAGCATGTAATCCAGGTAATAACCTTATTTTACTTTCAGGGTATTTTTCTCCAGTCCCACAATAAATCGCCCAACAAAGCTCACTCTAGAAACGCTATTCCCACGTTTAAGTTCTGCCTGCCCAGCTGGAAGAATGGAAATCTCTTTGCCAGTGGGTGTGCGTGCTGGAAACCTACCTGCCTCCTCCCCTCTGAAGCACGAGGTTACTGTATCTACCTGACAAACGTTACAAGCATGATTCAGAAAATTAGGGAGATATGTTTAATTTGAGAAAGAATGGATGAACTTTTAATTTATTCAATGCTAGTTAAGCGGATCCTATAGCTCACCACGTCTTCACATTGGATTTATTAACGACATAAAAGGTAGGACCGTTTTTTAATTCTAGTTGCTGCACTAGCCATGCCACAAACAAGGTTGTTAGCTAGCTAGCATAACATGCTGCTCTGCGTCCAACGTATTAAACCAACTCTGAAGTTCAGACATTCAAAGTTCCTCCATAGAAGCCGCTCCTCCGTAGGTATAAATTATGTGGGCCTAATTCAGATAATGCAGGTCATAAACACGATGCCCAGCTCTTCAATGCAAGCTTCCTCTATCCTCACTCAGGGACGGGCTGTTTCATATCTAGTGGCGATATAATGGGCGGACGCCATGCTGCAAACGGGAAAAGGAAGGGGATTTTTTCTTTCTAATCAATTAATAATCACGGCAACAGCAGGTATCAGTGTTCACGTCTGATCTGAGCAGCCACTAAATGTCAAATCAGGACTAAAGTCGTGCTTCAAAATAGGCCTTCCGCCCGTTTTTTGGGCGCGATTTCAGTCAGGTTGAAAATCGCCCAGAAGTCTTCATCATAGCCTGTCATGTAAAATCTATTTGTTTCACATTTCAAAGCTTTCACTACATTCTCTATAGAGGTGTATGTCGGGCTGCCACTACGCGCTTTCGATCATACGTGACGTTAACCGTTGAACGTAACTAAGACAATGGCGTGCTTAGCAGGCGTCTCTGTTGTGACCGCAGTGTACGCGTCTATTTTATGTTTTTAATTTGTATTAGACTTAGTTTACAAACATTCTGCAAACATTCTCGCTTTGGACTGATATCTTCGAGTTTTGGAGACTGATCTTGTGATCGTTGTACATGTACCGCTTACGAACGGACTAAATAATGAAAACGCTGCTGGCAGCTGAATCCAATAATCACAGCCTGCGAGACTTGGCTGGATGACAGAGTCCCGGACAGAGCAGGTGGAGCCGGCCGGCGGCTTCACCCTGGTCAGAGCGGACCGCGATCCTGGTAAGAGAGAGCGACTCTGTGCTACCCCGACATTTGAACTGCTTTCTGTGTCATTGAACCGTACTATTGTTGATAAAACAAGTTTACTGGAGAACGGAGACCAAGTAGAGACTTTTGGACAAGCGTGGATAATTGTATAATATAAGGCAGTTTATCTCAGAGGTGTGTGTGTGTGTGTCCTCAGGGCAAGAACTCGTGAGTTGGAAGAACTGAGAGACCTATGGCGTGGGTGTTATCCTTAGCCACTGCTGACAAGGCTGACAAGATAGGACTCTTGTTCATTGTATTGAATACAAAGGCCCAACACAAAATGGGTCATGCACAAGATTTTAGTCAGACCAAGCTATAACATTATATATTTACTACGACAGTACATTCAACCAAAAGCTAATATAACAAAGGCATCAGAGATTATTTATAATCTGTCACAGAAACTGGAATCCATCTCCCCAGATCAGTCAATAAATGCTTCTGGTATTGACTTATATGCTGCCCCTGTCTTCATGTTGTTGCTGGACATATCTTTTTTAAAATGTGTGTAGGTCACCTAAATCATCAGAAAAATTGCCCCTCCTGAGACTTTTTTCAGGAGCCGCCACTGTCTATCCTCTAACGAGCTCTCCACACCCGCAAAATGTCGTACCTTACACTGTGATTGGCAGCACAGTGTGCTCTGAATGATTTTCTTATACAGATACTCTGTGGTGTTCTAGTGTATTTATTCTCCCACTTGGATGTCACTTCCACAAGCTTTAAATTGAGGGCCAGGTTGTCAGGATGGGTAATGTACTGTACACATTAATTACAAGTACTCCTAAAGATACACTTAATTTTAATTGGCTAAATCCTGTGTAACAACTAGTAATTACATTGTACTTGGCTAACATTACATGTACTATGCTTTGAAATAGTGTCTTATTCTTCATCTGGGATTTGGATTTGTAAAATGTGTATTATAACATGTATTTAATATATGTCTGATCAGGCTCAGGTAGCATCAGGTTTGTATTTTCATGCTGATCAAAGCTCTAATCAAATCCAGACATTTCTAAGTGTTATAATGCTTTTGAATGACACTTCCGGTTTTGGCGGAAAATCCCGGTTTACCCGGGAGAAGAGTGATTTATTCTCGGGATGGAACATTTGTATAATATCGAGGAAATATTAAACCCTGATGCGCATACCAGTTGATTCACAAGACACCAACTAAGTAACTTACATATACGGTATCTTCATTAGGCCTAATGGCATTTCATGTCCATGATAGGAAGTTTGTTGTAGTGACTCAGTAAGGCTAATTGTAAAAGTAACCCTCTAAAGTGCCATGTTTGTACAGTTTATTATGTGGAGGAAACATTTAGGCAGCCAGGACCATACACCAGGACCGCTCCGTAGGCTGCACTGTAGGCCTAGCTCTTACTGCAGTCCAGTGCCATGGACATCTTTGAAGTTTGGCCTCTAGTAATTTAGGACGGCAACTTTATGAAGGTCTTAGACCACTGCACCACTCGGGAGGACCCTTAAGACACGTCATTTAATCTACCTTGAACATATACACAATAACCTGTCGGTAGGTGTCCACTGACGAAATATGCAAAATGCCAGAAAATAAGTTATTTTTTTGCTTAAACTGTAACACAATAGATTCGTGAACAAAATTACAGCAATAAGCTCACAAAATAACAAGTCAGTAAAAACATGAACACTGCACTCCAATCAAGAACTGTAAAAAACTGCTTAAAGCTAAAAGTGAATAACTATGTTATGTTTATTCAGGTGCTGCTGCTCCCATCCTCATCCACAGTCTCTTCCTCGACCCGCTCCTGGAAGTCAAAATAACACAAACTGGTCATTATTTTTCGTAAACAAAATGATCAAAAATGCCGGTTTAACGTCGACTCCCTACTACATTCCTTTTTTACTAGCACAATCATTTAGTTAAATTGACCGACTAGATTAAAGTGAAGTAAAAAAAATCTAAACAATCATAAAGTGTTATTTTTAATCATACCTTTCTCTTACTCTTGAGCCGAGCTGGTGCATGTTTGAGAGCGTCTGCTATTTTGTCATCTACCTCTTGGTAGGTAGCCTTGGGGTGTGCTTTCAGGGACGCTCCTATGTTGTGAAAAAGAATTGTAAATGGTACATTCCATGTCATATCATTACTTTTCCACCTATGCTGGCTGAGACAGAGATTGGGTATTGTCCCTCTCGTCCCCCATAGGCAGTTTTGGCCATGAGACCTCTCTCCTTCACCTTTCCTTTGTCCCCTCTCTCCGATCTTAACAGGTGGTAGGATTTCACATTCATTTGTAACTGCATTGTTACTGATTTACTTCATTTGAAATGTTAATAAACACACATTTGACTTACCATCACTTGACCAATAATACTATCTACTAAATAATAATAAATAAGGATCTAAACTTGTGCATTTACTTACTTGTGACAGTATCATAGATTGATAGCTCATTAAAGGCCCTCTTACCCTTCCTGCCCTTCAAGGAGTAGCCTGTCCACAGCTCCTCTGTTCTAATTTTTCTCATCATTCGTCTGATTCCTGAGCCCAGGTCCAGGCCACAGCAGAGGGTCAGGTATCAGATCTGATAAAAAAAATAAAAGAAACCCCACTCATTTGTGTGTTCCTCAGCTAAAACAGCTGGCCATACAGTTCTGATTGATAGTAATGAGAAATCATTTTGGTAGTGTATCATGTAATCATGGGCTAAAACTTGTGTAAACAGGCAGAGGGCTGATCGTTTCTTCTTAAGATAAGTTAAGTGTTAATTGGGAAATCAATCCAAACACTAAATAGGCATATGGCATATATGACAACTGCATTTCGTTGACATCCAGGCTCTGTCATAGCCGGCCGTGACTGGGAGACCCTTGGGGCGGCGCACAATTGGCCCAGCGTCGTCCAGGGTAGGGGAGGGAATGGCCGGCAGGGATGTAGCTCAGTTGGTAGAGCATGGTGTTTGCAACGCCAGAGTTGTGGGTTTGATTCCCACGGGGGGCTAGTATGAAAACAAAAACATTATGCACTCACTAACTGTAAGTCGCTCTGGATAAGAGCGTCTGCTAAATGACTAAAATGTAAATGTAATTAAGATATTTGGATTCAATAATATTGCAGGTTGCAATTCTCTCTCAAATCTGGACGCATTCAAGGGGCTCTTGATAAACAGCTAACTTATTTTTGTCAATTGCTTTCAAAATACTTTTTTTACAAACAGATACATTTTAAATGGCCATCCCTACCATTTTCCTTCGATAGTGGGAGTCTTTAAGTGTTACACATATATCCTTTAGTTCCTCATTTGTTTCTGCAGGGTTTTGCAGCATTTCAAGTTGCCCCAAGGACTCTGACTCCTTTGGCTGCCGGGCCTCTATGGCCTCCATAACTTGGTTCAGAGCAGTCCTGAACTCTGTACGGATCATCTCCAGTTCCACCATTATCCTCTATGGCCTCCATAACTTGGTTCAGAGCAGTCCTGAACTCTGTACGGATCATCTCCAGTTCCACCATTATCCTCTATGGCCTCCATAACTTGGTTCAGAGCAGTCCTGAACTCTGTACGGATCATCTCCAGTTTCACCATTATCCTCTATGGCCTCCATAACTTGGTTCAGAGCAGTCCTGAACTCTGTACGGATCATCTCCAGTTCCACCATTATCCTCTATGGCCTCCATAACTTGGTTCAGAGCAGTCCTGAACTCTGTACGGATCATCTCCAGTTCCACCATTATCCTCTATGGCCTCCATAACTTGGTTCAGAGCAGTCCTGAACTCTGTACGGATCATCTCCAGTTCCACCATTATCCTCTACGGCCTCCATAACTTGGTTCAGAGCAGTCCTGAACTCTGTACGGATCATCTCCAGTTTCACCATTATCCTCATCTCCACTGCTTGAAGATCTGCAAAATAATAAAAGACTCAACAGTTTTGCTGCAAGTAGCGTGACAATACAAGCCATGAGTACCAGGCAGGACATGGATCAAGGCCATGTGAAATACCTCGATCAAAATCCACCCTTCATATATATTATTAGTAGTATTGATAACCATGTATCTGCTGACAGCCAAACAATTTGGAATTGATGTTGACAATACAAGAGAAGCAACATGTTGTAACATATAGGCTAGCATAATATACCTTTAATGTATCCAGCAGGCATCTCAGAAGCCACAGGCTCATCAAGCAGGGATGGCAGCTCTTGGTCTAAAATATAAGAAAAAATCAAGCTGTTATTTAAACTTTCTACATTTACAATTTCGAGATCAATATCTTGATGGCTAAAGAAACCTGATTCTGATGCTCTGTCTTGGCCAGCTTCTTCCTGGCTGCCAATTGGACTAACTGAGAAAACAGAAGGAAAAACATGAAGACATACTTTGCTTTTGAAACTGGCACAGAACCAAACGTGAAGGGATGTCAGTCAGGAGCTCAGTGGGAAGGTTAATGAATCCCAACAAAAATAAATGCTAAGCATAATTGTTTTATTTTTTATTATGCTTTTAGTTTGATGGCAAATCCATACAGATATTTACAAACATGGCGTCACACTTGTGTTTTACCCCAGAAGAATAGGGTGATTTCACTACTATTGTAAATACAAGTTTCACCCATACACAGCACCACAACTATTTGGAAAGTTCTAACAGTATGCACAAAGTAGTAATATGACTTTAAATACCCTAATATGTAAAAATATGATGGTAATTGTATTCTATTGAGTGGCTTTAAAAGGTTTGTAAAGCTATAATATTTCATACAATTCAATTGTTTACCCTAAAACTTATTGTTTACCCTAAAACTACAACCAGACACTTACTGTCGCTCTGGCTTGAGGTGGCACATGGCCTCAAGTCCTCTGCATCTGCAACTTCAGAGAATATCACAGATGTCAAACCGTTACCACATTTATAGTACACACTTAACAGATTTTCCTGTTCATCCCATACAGTTGGTAGGAACATAACTTTGAGAAAGTAGGCTTGTTAATCAGACTTCAAACATTATGTACGTTGTTGTAGGGTCTTTTCAAAGACACTGGCTCTTGAAGTTACAAAAAATAAACAAATAAAGAACTGTTACACTTTTGGTCACTAAATAATCAAGTATGTCAAGATCAGATGGGTGTGGTAATTTCATTAGGTCATGATTTCATGCCGTCTCAATTTAACACTAGTACTTGCATTAACTGTAAGCTTTTCTTCACCCACATACTTGAATGTGTGTAAAACTTACCATCAACTTGCTGATTATACATTCAATGACCTAGTAGCCTAATGCAGGATCTTACCACTAGGGGCTGGTGGAAGCTGTGGCACTGTACGCTGGGCTTGTCTGGGTTCATTTGTCTTTTTCTGGAGTGCTTCACTTCCATCATCATCTTACGAAGGACAATACAAAAAAATACTCATTTATTTCATTTACTTCCTGATGCATGTAATACACACAATGGAATAAGAGCAGTTAAGAAATCCTCACCAGGTGGCTCTACACGGAATTTGATTGGTTTAGTCACCGCCCTCTTCGCTGGTTCCTCGTCAGATTCAACATTGGAGGTGTCAACCCCCCGTTTGGCTCGTTGCTCTGCCACAGAGTAATTGTTGTACATGCAATAAACATTGTCATAAATAGTTTCCTATTAACACTGGCAACCGGCTATTGAGTATTTGTAATTCACATAGTAATACTTTCAGCCAATACATATAGTACTTAAGAGGGGGAAGTTCCTAACTCTACTGACCAGGAGTGGGTTGCACCAGTTAGACGATAAGGTGTAAGAGATAAGTTGGACCTACCTACGCCCGACGTAATGATTTAGAAAATTGAACAAGATGCGACATGACTAGTCATGAAACACTTACCTTGGAAACTAGTTATAGATATATACTATACGTCTACCCCACATTACACTTAGTTTTTACACCCTGGCGTAGCAAAAGCTATTACTTCCAACCAGGTGGTGACACAGGTTTACGCCTGGCTTAGAACATATTCTACGTTGTAACTAGCCTTACGTGTAGGAGTATGTTCAACTGATGCAACCTGCTCCAGAGCCACACAACCAAGCATACATGGCAATATAAACGGGAGTGGATGGACAGTCAAATATTATTTTACCAGTTGATGAAAAGATGGAAATTCTGTACTACTCCCATAATATTTTGTCAGGCCGGTCTCCTCTCTTAATGGCATTTCTTGGCCAGTGGCAACACAGGACCTGCAGGATATGAGACACTGTTTAAAGTGAACTATTTATCCATCTCTTTGCCTAAAAAGGGTAAACCATTTAACTGATCAACTCACCCCATCTCTCTTCTCCACCCACTGCTCTGGTACAACTTCAACATTGTTCTCTTTGACTAAATGTACAACATAATAATGCTGTATGCCCTGTGCAGAAAAACTAAACACCAATTCCACAGTGTTCAGTCTCTTGATTTACCAGCCAAGATAGTTTGCATAACTAATACAGCTTGTGAACTTGGCTGTAGCTAAATGGGGCTTGCTACAGGCTGTGCAAGATGGTAAGCACAACACGAGTGCCATGGTCCTCCTCAAGTATAATAGCTTGCTTAACAAGACTGCTCTTTGCAATGAGATGCATTTGTGTGCTCCTCGTAGTGGTGTGGAAAGTCCAATACAGTCTTGAGTCACAAGGACTCAGCGTGTAAGATTCCAGATGCTGAAACACCCTGCAGAGGTAAGTATCAGAGGCATCTTCTTGGCTCACTACCTCACAGCATGACCTATCATTAAGTATGTAGGCATTGTTTGGCCGTCTCATGTTGATGACCTGTTGGCGGGGAGAAGCTCTAACTGTGCGTTCTTGCACAAGTGGCCGCCTCCCTGAACGGACCATCTTCTTTAGTTGTTGCAAGTAGTTCTCAAACTTGAAAGCACTACAGTTGTCAAGGCAGCCAAGTTCTTCAGCATCAGCAGTGAGGTGTAGGAGGGAGGGAACATTATACACGAGAAATGTGTCTCCATACAAAACCCTTCCCTGCTCCACAAAGAAGTTCAGTAAAGCATGAGCATAGGCACTGTGGATTGAAGAAAGTTGAGGAGAAACCAAAATGCACATGGCCACACTGAAGGCCATGAAGTGTGTGTACTGTTCTTTAGACCAGATTCTTCTCAGCACTACTTTTCCAGTATAGAGTAGAAACTGTCTAAATTCTGTGGCCTTCCAACGGTCAAGGTCATCCAATCGCCGTTGTTTGCGAGCAAAGCAGTCTGGAATTGAATCCTTTAGTCGGTTTAACTGTTGACTGACCTCCTTGACTTGCACCAACGACAACCTGGCCCCAGTCTTTCCCCTAGTCCACATCATCAAGAGCTTCCGGGTTACTCCGAGGCAACAAAGGTGCATATAGTCAATTGGGAATGAATTCCCCATATCAAATGGGAGGATGATGCAAAAAGGAGAGGTTTTCCCTTCATGGTGATGTTCTGGCTGTACCAATTCCCTAAAGGATTTGGCAGTTCTGAGACACAGTTTTTTTACCTGCGGGTACGTCATCCTCCCATCATACCTGCCTTTTTGTGTGCACCCGTCACAGCCATAGTAGCCAGAATACATCATTATGCATTTTACCATGGCTTTTGCAGGGGCATCACGTTACAGAACAAACTTTCACTTGCAGTGTTGTGTCTCCCCCACTTCAAGCCGGTCTGCATCACTCTTTAAGCTCCAGCAAAGTGTCATTGAGGAATTCAGGGAGCTTGGTTTCCATGATGCCATTGCAAGTGACAGAGGAAACACTGTGGGTGGTGATAGATTGATAGAGCACAAAAGTGGCCATAACGACATATTGGTACTTTTGAACAAAGGGAGACCATCCAGATTAAGGGATATTTCTAAAAGATTCAAATCTCCAACCACTGATTTAGGATAGATGCTTAGATGTTTCACTAACTCCACCTTCACTTTAAATCTGACAAACTCCACATTAGACTTGACTTCAACAAAAACATTGGTGGTTTCTAGGAGAGTTCTAGCAGTGGAAGGCAAATCTGGGTGACCATTAGACTGCAGCATCTTCAGAAGTGCATCAACAGCATTGTGTTTCACTTGGGAATCACTTATCCAGGTTGCCAGGTCCTCTCTGAAGGTAGAATCTTTTTCAACATCATCATTGTCAGAGTCAGTTGTCTCCTGAATTGCACAACCAGCATTGGCTTCAGTCTCTGAATATATGTCACTGTGTGATGGCAGTCTTGGCTTAGTACCACCTACTGCCTCAAGCTCACCATCTGACTCTTCCTCAGCGTGTGTTGGCAGTCTGGGCATATATTGTTTATCTTACTATTGTTATAACTGCTAACCTTTTAGCATTTGTTGCACAAATCCACTGCAAGTCAATGGTACGTATACAGTCACAGTGAAAGTCTACACACCCCTTTACATTTTGCAAGTTTAAATCTTAATAGAGATTAAATGTAGTGTTTATCCTGCCAACCTAAAACAGCGATTCCACATTTTCAGTGTAAGAAAAGTGTAGAACAATTTTCCTTCTAAAGATATCCAGTAGTTTTGATTACATATATTTTCACACCCCATGAAACAGTTCTACAGCAACTTTACATCTGTGTTGTGGCTTGTAACTTGCTAGGTAGCAGTTTAAGACATGGTTTGAATCCTAATCAATCCATTCAATGTGAGTACATGTTGAAGTACAGTAGATTAATAAAGCTACAGTACTGCAGCTGGTGACAAAGCTGCGGATATTGAAAAAGCTTGTTAGTGCATAGGTCAAATGTATCTTTGTGATGCTCATTTCAGGTATTTCTTCCAGCTTCAGACAAACACTAAATATTTCACTTAAAACATAGTTTTGTTGTATTTAATGATAGAGAAGAGAAAAGTTTGACCAACACAGATTCATGTCCAATCTTTGAGGACGTGTCTACATTGTTAGAGTGGTCACATGCCAATCTGTTCCATATATAATAGACAGTCTTTGGAACATTGGAAAGCTGCATGGCCCCTTGGTTGTTGCTAAGCATGCATTCTTCTTCTATGGTGTTTATTGGTGGTGTTCAGACCAACGTTAAAGGTGCATCACTGCCACCTTCTGGGCTGGAGTGTGATAGAGACATGTGGTTCTGTCCTGGTGAGATCACAGGGTCAGAGAACTCCTGACTGTGATCATACCAAAACACTCCAGGCACTCAGCCTATAAGAGCCATTCATACTGTCAGATCTAATATGGAAGAACTGAATACAACCATAAGAACCATTCATACTGTCAGATCTAATATGGAAGAACTGAATACAACCATAAGAACCATTCATACTGTCAGATCTAATATGGAAGAACTGAATACAACCATAAGAACCATTCATACTGTCAGATCTAATATGGAAGAACTGAATACAACCATAAGAACCATTCATACTGTCAGATCTAATATGGAAGAATACAACCATAAGAACCATTCATACTGTCAGATCTAATATGGAAGAACTGAATACAACCATAAGAACCATTCATACTGTCAGATCTAATATGGAAGAACTGAATACAACCATAATAAACCATTCATACTGTCAGATCTAATATGGATGGAAGAACTGAATACAACCATAAGAACCATTCATACTGTCAGATCTAATATGGAAGAACTGAATACAAAAGAGAAGGAGAGGTTGACCAGTACAAATTCATGTACAAACATTATTTTTCATTGGCAGATCAATGCAGTTTTCCAAACATATTCATCATCAGTTTTTTTTATAAGATTTTCACTGAACAAAAATATAAACATTCAACAATTTTACTGGGGTACAGTTCATATAAGGAAATCAGTCAATTGAAATACATTAATTAGGCCCTAATCTATGGATTTCACATGACAGGGGCCCACCCATCAACCAATAAGAATGATTTTCCCCCACTAAAAGGGCTTTACTACAGATAGAAATACTCCTCAGTTTCATCAGCTGTCCGGGTGGCTGGTCTCAGATGATCCTGCAGGTGAAGAAGCCAGATGTGGAGGTCCTGGGCTTGCACGGTTACATGTGGTCTGTGGCTGTAAAGCCAGTTGGACGTTCTGCCAAATTCTTGGTAGAGAAATTTACATTCAACTCTCTGGCAACAGCTCTTGTGAACATTCCTGCAGTCAGCATGCCAATTGCGCACTCCCTCAAAATGTAGACATCTGTGGCATTGTGTTGTGTGACAAAACTGCACATTTCAGAGTGGCCTTTTATTGTACCCAGCACAAGGTGCACCTGTGTAATGATCATGCTGTTTAATCAGCTTCTTGATATGCCACAACTCTCAGGTGGATTGATTGAACTTTTATTTCAGCTCATGAAACATGGGACCAACACTTTACATGTCAAGTTTATATATTTTTTCAGTATAGTTTTAGAAGACAATTAACTAAATACGTAGTCATTTCATTTTAATTGTCACGTTTGATAAACAACAGGTGTAGACTAACAGTGAAATGTTGACCAACAATGGAGAACACAATACAACAATTATAATAATAGGAAAGAAAATTGTAGCACGAGGAATTAATACACGATGAGCAATGGTAGCTTGGCTATATACATGGGGTGCCAATACATAGTCAATGGTAGCTTGGCTATATACATGGGCCACTGAGTGGCGCAGTGGTCTAAGGCACTGCATCGCAGTGCGAACTGTGTCACTAGAGATCCTGGTTCGAATCCAGGCTCTGTCGCAGCCGGCCGCGACCGGGAGACTCATGGGCGACGCACAATTGGCCCAGCGTCGTCCAGGGTAGGGGAGGGAATGGCCGGCAGGGATGTAGCTCAGTTGATAGAGCATGGCGTTTGCAACGCCAGGGTTGTGGGTTCGTTTCCCACGGGGGGCCAGTATAAAAAAAAAAAAATATGTATTCACTAACTGTAAGTCGCTCTGGATAAGAGCGTCTGCTAAATGACTAAAAAAAAAAAAATGAAAAAAAAAAGGAATTAATACATGATGAGCAATGGTAGCTTGGCTATATACATGGGGTGCCAATACCTAGTCAATGATAGCTTGGATATATACATGGGGTGCCAATACCTAGTCAATGGTAGCTTGGCTATATACAGTGCAATCTGAAAGTATTCAGACCCCTTGACTTTTTCCACATTTTATTACGTTACAGCCATATTCTAAAATTGGTTAAATAGTTTTTTCCCCTCAACAATCTACACACAATACCCCATAATGTCAAAGCAAAAGACAGGTTTTTAGACGTTTTTCCTAATTTATTAATAAAAAACAGAAATATCAAATTTACATAAGTATTCAGACCCTTTTACTCAGTACTTTCTTGAAGCACCTTTGGCAGCGATTACAGCATCAAGTCTTCTTGGGTATGACGCTACAAGCTTGGCACACCTGTATTTGGGGAGTTTCATCCATTCTTCTCTGCAGATCCTCTCAAACTCTATCAGGTTGGATGGGGAGCGTTGCTGCACAGCTATTTTCTGGTCTCTCCAGAATTATTCAATCGGGTTCAAGTCTGGGCTCTGGCTGGGCCAGGTGAACCTTCGCCCCAGTCTGAAGTCCTGAGCGCTCTGGAGCAGGTTTTCATCAAGGATCTCTCTGTACTTTGCTCCGTTCATTATTCCCTCGATCCTGACTAGTCTCCCAGTCCCTGCCTCTGAAAAACATCCACACAGCATACTGCCACGACCATACTTCACTGTAGGCATGGTGCCAGGTTTCCTCCAGACGTGACGCTTGGTATTCAGGCCAAAGAGTTCAATCTTGAGAAACAAGATTCTCTGGTCTGTTGTTACCATGGTCAGAGTCCTTTAGGTGCCTCTTGGCAAACTTAAAGCGGCCTGAACTCTGGAGCTCTGTCAAAGTGATCATCTGGTTCTTGGTCACCTCCCTGACCAAGGCCCTTCTCCCCCGATTGCGCAGTTGGCCGGGTGGACAGCTCTAGGAAGAATCTTGGCGATTCCAAACTTCTTCCATTTTAGAATGGAGGAGGCCACGGTGTTCTTGGGGACCTTCAATGCTGCAGAAATTGTTTGGTACCCTTCCCCAGATCTGTGCCTCGACACAATCCTGTCTCGGAACTCTACGGACAATTCCTTCGACCTCATGGCTTGGTTTTTGCTCTGACATGCAATGTCAACTGTGGGATGTTATATAGACAGGTGTGTGCCTTTTCAAACCATGTCCAATCAATTGAATTTAACTCAGGTGGACTCCAATCAAGTTGTAGAAACATCTCAAGGAAGATCAATGGAAACCGGATGCACCTGAGCAAAATTTTGAGATTCATAGCAAAGGGTCTGGAATACTTATGTAAATAAGGTATCTGTTTTTTATTTCTAATACATTTGCAAAAATGTCTAAACCTGTTTCCGCTTTGTCATTATGGGGTATTGTGTGTAGATTGATGAGGGAGTTGTTGTTGTTTGTAAAAAAAAAAAAAAAAAAAAAATTTTACAATAAGGCTGTAACTTATTTCAAGGGGTCTGAAAGCTTTCAGAATGCACTGTATAGACTAACTATTTCACTGTAAACACTTTGTTATATTTATGCACAAGAGAAGAAGAGGTTGCCCAGCACAAATTAATGTACAAACATGATTTTTCATTACATATTTGTAATTTAGCAGATGCTCTTATCCAGAGCGACTTATAGGACCAATTGGGGTTAATTGCCTTGCTCAAGGCCACAATGACAGATTTTTGACCTAGTTGGCTCGGGATTCAAACCAGCGACCTTTCAGTTACTGGCCCAACACTCTTAACCGCTAGGCTACCTGTTGAATACATAACACAATACGTGACATAAGTAGAATACAGAACACTTGAAACATTACAGGACATGTTTCATGATGGAAGTTGAAATATTAAAATGTGATTTAAAAAAAAGCAGTGGGTAGAGTGGCGTTTCGCAGGCGGTTTGTACGGGCAGTTATACAGGACAGTTTGTGGCTGTTTCTCAGGAGCCTTGTGGTGCAGTTACCTCTTCTTGGAGGGAGCAGGTCATTCAGTGGATGGTCAAGAGTGTGCATGTCCTTCACCAGGTGCACTGCAGCCTGTTCTCGCCTGCTCTGCAGTGACGGGAGCTGTGGTTGGAATGCTCCACCTTTGGAGATGATCCTCAAGGCCCTCCTCTGCACCCTGTCTAGTTGGGCCTGCTGCTTTTTACTGCATCCAACTAACAGCACTCCACTGTATTCCAGACAAGGCCTGGCCAGTATAGTATAGACTGTGACCAGATCTTCAGTAGGACATTACTGGCAAGAACAGTCAAAAAGGCGTATCGAGGCCATTCTCACTGGCTGCTCCACGTGTCACCACTGAGGTTAGAGTCTAGATGAAAACCAAGATACTTGGTTGTTGTTACCACTGGTACTTCCTGTCCTCCTAGGATTAGTGGTGTAGGTTGTGGATGGTCCTCTGACCAAGGGCTAAATGTGCCAGTTGCCATCACCCTCTGCCCTCTTTCGGTGGTGTAGCTGTGGAGCCAGGCTAGTAACCTTGGACACAGTTCAATGTCAGACAGATGTTGCAGGAACTTTGCGTGATCTACTCGATCAAAGGCTTTGGACACATCAGCAAGTAACACACCCACCATTGTTGGTTTTATGGAGTCTGTAGCTGTCAGCCAAGAGTATGTGGCTTTCACAAGGGCGGTAGTAGTGCTGGACTTTGGGAGGTAGTCATACTGAATCGTGCACTCAGATAACACCTCCTACTGGCAGGGGACAGTTTTAACAATGTGTTTGATGACAGGGGCTAGATCTTCTGCATGCTCTTTAGTAGCCAGGCTGGAATGCCATCAGGCCCACATGCTTTACGTGCTCTGAGTCTGGTCAGAGCTTGCTTTAACTGGCCAATGCTGCACAGCTCAACCTGCCTTGTAGGCATGTGCAGGGGGAAGATGGCAAGAGGTGTGGTGCTTGTCCATGCCTCAGCAAAGAAGCCATTCAAAACATCAGCCACGTTGTCGTCTTCAATTCCCTCGACCTGTATTCTCCCTCCTGATGTTTTCTTTGGTCCCAGTCCATTGTTAATGAAGTCCCACCATTCCTTAGGGTTTTTCTTCTTTAGGTCCTGGATTTCAGTTTTGTAGTAGCTTGTCTTTGCTTCCTTGATAAATCATTTGCACTGTGTTTCTGTATTTTCTCCATGTCATTGTTTCTCCCCATCTGTTGAAAATATTCTGTATTTTCCTGATGGCAGCCTTTATTCTTTCAGTCATCCAGGGCTTGTCCAGTGTTGTTGTTTTCTTATTTCTTATTGGCATGCATACATCAAGTGCAGTTTGAATGCAGGAGTTGAACGTCTCCACCTTTGCATCGATGCTCTCCACCTCATATATGGTAGACCAGTCAGTACTGGCCATACATTGTGCAAAGGTCTCCTTTCTGTTCTGGGTTACCAGATGTCCTTTTTTCCGCTGCACCTCGCTTCTCCCTCCTGATGTTGTGTTTGGAGAGAACAGCAGACATTTGTGATCACTGGATCTGAGAGGAGTAAGTACAGTGGGTTGTGTTGATCAGATCTAGGATGGAGTCCCCTCTGTGGTCTTGTCTTTGGCCACTTGTTTCATGTCTGGATGGGAGTTTGTCAGCATCTTGATGGGCAGGTGATTTAAGTCTCCACACAGGATGAGACCCATTTGGGGAGAGGACATCCTGATCACATGGACAGTGATTATGAGATAATCCACAGTGTTCTGGTGCAGTTTTTTGTCATGTGCCCATGGTGGATGTTAGAGCACTACACTACCAGAGATGAAACTGAGCTGGGGTGTTGTTTAGGACGGAGCTGAAGACACACAAACTCTTCTTTCTCTAGGTCAGTTATTCTTCTCTTTGCCTGCATACTGTGATTCACATACATAGCCACACCCCCTCCTCGCATCCCCTCTCTGGACCTGTCATTTCTGAACAGCTGATAGTCTTTGTCATCAGAACAGCCTCAATTTGTCAGGGCATGGACTCTACAAGGTGTCGAAAGCGTTCCACTGGGATGCTGGCCCATGTTGACTGCAATGCTTCCCACAGTTGTGTAAAGTTGTCTGGCAGTGGATTTCTACTCAGAATAGCTCGTTCCATCTCCTACAACATATGCACAATTGGATTGAGATCTGGTGTGCTCGGAAGGCCACTGCAGTAACCTGAATTCACTGTCATGTTCGTGGAACCTTTTCTGGACAAGCCTTGTGGCATGGGGCATAATCCTGCTGAAAAAATATATTTGCAGATGGATAACTTCTGCCATGAAGGGATGCACCTGATTGACAATGATTTTTAGATATCCTGTGGCATTCAAACGTTGCTCCACTTTTATCAAGGGGCCCAATGTCTGCCATGAAAACACACCCCACACCACCACCACCACCATCCTGCAATGCTGACACACGGCATGGATGCATGTACTCGTGGTTTCCTCTATATCCTAGACCTCTCATTATCTTTACAGTAGGAGCTATCTGCAAAACTGACAAGGTGCACACTGATCAGTAAAGAGATTCTAACATTCTACAACTTCCCGTACCTCTGCACAGTTCTCTCACAGTGAGAAACAATAGGATTACAATAGAGTGTATTCAATCCACTACCACTTCTTATGTATACGTTGGTGTCTTTTTAAATTGCCAGATATGTAGAATCTCATCTCACAGACAGCTTCTCTCCTGTGTGTATACGTTCATGTATTTTCAAGTTGCCAAATTGAGAGAAACTTGTCCCACAGTCAGAGCAGGAGTAAGGCTTCTCTCCTGTGTGTATCCGTTTGTGTGATTTCAAGCTTTCCTGCTGAGAGAAACCCTTCCCACAGTCAGAGCAGGAGTAAGGCTTCTCTCCTGTGTGTGTTCTCTGATGAACTTTTAGCTCAGTTGATGTTGTGAAGCATTTTACACAGTCAGAGCAGGAGTAAGGCTTCTCTCCTGTGTGTATACGTTCATGTATTTTTAAGGGGTCCCGTCGAGAGAAACTCTTCCCACAGTCAGAGCAGGAGTAAGGCTTCTCTCCTGTGTGTATACGTTCATGTTGTTTTAAGTTGTCCAGTCGAGAGAGAACTTTGTTTTTTTAAGTTGTCTCCCACAGTCAGAGCAGGAGTAAGGCTTCTCTCCTGTGTGTATACGTTCATGTTGTTTTAAGGTGCCCGGTTGAGAGAAACTCGCCCCACAGTCAGAGCAGGAGTAAGGCTTCTCTCCTGTGTGTATACGTTCATGTATTTTTAATTTGCTAGATTGAGAGAACCTTAACCCACAGTCAGAGCAGGAGTAAGGCTTCTCTCCTGTGTGTATACGTTCATGTTGTTTTAAGGTGCCCGGTTGAGAGAAACTCGCCCCACAGTCAGAGCAGGAGTAAGGCTTCTCTCCTGTGTGTATACGTTCATGTTGTTTTAAGGTGCCCGGTTGAGAGAAACTCGCCCCACAGTCAGAGCAGGAGTAAGGCTTCTCTCCTGTGTGTATACGTTCATGTGTTTTTAAGTGGCCCAGTTGAGAGAAACTCTTTCCACAGTCCGAGCAGGAGTAAGACTTCTCTCCTGTGTGAACTTTCTGATGAATTGTCAGAGCCTTTGATGTTGTGAAATTCTTCGCACAGTCAGTACAGGAATTCAGATTCTCTCCTGTGTGTATTTGTAGGTGTATTTTTAACTTTGATAGAATTGAGAAACTCTCCTCACAATGTGGGCAGTGGTGAGACCTCTTAGCTCTGTGATCTTCCTGCTGTTGCTCTTTGGATGTAGAGAATGTCTCAACATGGTCTCCTGTGAGAACAACATCAGAAGAACCAGTCAGTTGGTGTGATATACATGTCAATCAATTGTATTTTATGAAACCCTTTTTACATCAGAAGTTGTCACAAAGTGCTTTATAGAAACCCAGCCAAAAACCCCAAAGAGCAAGCAATGCAGATGAAGAAGCCATATCATCCTCCACTCACTATCACAAGGGTTAGTAACTACACAGACTCATTTAATAGAACTTTAAAACATTGGCAGTTTGTCTACTTCACTTCTTTAGTCTACTCTCTGATCACTCTAGATAGCCCAGTGAATAAAACAAATGCTGGCAATACTGGTGTCAAACCATGTACAGTGAGGGAAAAAAGTATTTGATCCCCTGCTGATTTTGAACGTTTGCCCACTGACAAAGACATGATCAGTCTATAATTTTAAATGGTAGGTTTATTTGAACAGTGAGAGAGAGAATAACAAAAAAGAAATCCTGAAAAACGCATGTCAAAAATGTTATTAATTGATTTGCGTTTTAATGAGGGAAATAAGTATTTGACCCCTCTGCAAAACATGACTTAGTAATTGGTGGCAAAACCCTTGTTGGCAATCAGAGGTCAGACGTTTCTTGTAGTTGGCCACCAGGTTTGCACACATCTCAGGAGGGATTTTGTTCCAATCTTCTTTGCAGATCTTCTCCAAGTCATTAAGGTTTCGAGGCTGACGTTTGGCAACTCGAACCTTCAGCTCCCTCCACAGATTTTCTATGGGATTAAGGTCTGGAGACTGGCTAGGCCACTCCAGGACCTTAATGTGCTTCTTCTTGAGCCACTCCTTTGTTGCTTTGGCCGTGTGTTTTGGGTTACTGTCATGCTGGAATACCCATCCACAACCCATTTGCAATGCCCTGGCTGAGGGAAGGAGGTTCTCACCCAAGATTTGACGGTACATGGCCCGTCCATTGTCCCTTTGATGCGGTGAAGTTGTCCTGTCCCCTTAGCAGAAAAACACCCCCAAAGCATAATGTTTCCACCTCCATGTTTGACGGTGGGGATGGTGTTCTTGGGGTCATAGGCAGCATTCCTCCTCCTCCAAACACGGCGAGTTGAGTTGATGCCAAAGAGCTCGATTTTGGTCTCATCTGACCACAACACTTTCACCCAGTTCTCCTCTGAATCATTCAGATGTTCATTGGCAAACTTCAGACAGCCCTGTATATGTCCTTTCTTGAGCAGGGAGACCTTGCGGGCGCTGCAGGTTTTCAGTCCTTCACGGCGTAGTGTGTTACCAATAGTTTTCTTGGTGACTATGGTCCCAGCTGCCTTGAGATCATTGACAAGATCATCCCGTGTAGTTCTGGGCTGATTCCTCACCATTCTCATGATCATTGCAACTCCACGAGGTGAGATCTTGCATGGAGCCCCAGGCCGAGGGAGATTGAAAGTTATTTTGTGTTTCTTCCAGTTGCGAATAATCGCACCAACTGTTGTCACCTTCTCAACAAGCTGCTTGCTGATGGTCTTGTAGCCCATTTCAGCCTTGTGTAGGTCTACAATCTTGTCCCTGGTCTTGGCCATGGTGGAGAGTTTGGAATCTGATTGATTGATTGCTTCTGTGGACAGGTGTATTTTATACAGGTAACAAACTGAGATTAGGAGCACTCCCTTTAAGAGTGTGCTTCTGATCTCAGCTCGTTACCTGTATAAAAGACACCTGGGAGCCAGAAATCTTTCTGATTGAGGGGGGGTCAAATACGTATTTCCCTCATTAAAATGCAAATCAATTTATAACATTTTTGACATGCGTTTTTCTGGATTTTGTTGTTGTTATTCTGTCTCTCACTGTTCAAATAAACCTACCATTAAAATTATAGACTGATCATGTCTTTGTCAGTGGGCAAACATACAAAATCAGCAGGGGATCAAATACTTCCCTCACTGTACATTAAATTCATTGATACGGTAATTAATACAAAATTGCAGTATTAGCCTGCTCTAAAAAATGTGAGGGTAAATGTTCTTGGTTCGTGCAGATGACTGACCTCCTCAGACCAATTGGCAGTACGCCCAGCAGAGCATGTGAGCGGAGTGGAGCGGGAGCGGGGGGGCGCGGCGGGCGGATTTTGGACAGAGCGCAGAGCGGCATTTTTAAAAGGACGGAGCGTTGCCCTATGTCCCGCTCCAATTTCGCACTGCTCACACCACGAGTCTGAAGCTTGCACAGTCATCAACAGTAGACTATTTTCAGTCAAAACTCGGCTCAATAATGGAGTTCACCGAGTACTTCAAAAAGGAAAATGAGAAGTCCTACAGGTGTACTATTAATATAAAACTAACTAACAATGATAATGTGGTTCAAGAAAAAGAATGTGGTGACATCGTTTCAGTCAGTAAAGATTCATTTTGGAATCTAAAAAGACACATCTCTCGAAAACACGAAAGTGTGCTACGTGAACACGCTGGGAAGAAAGCAAAAGGTTAGCAAGTTGAATAGGGTAACTTGTAACAAAAGTGTACATTAAATATAGCCTAATATTCAAACAAATTCGTTTTGTCATTCAAAGTAGGCCTAATATATGGTTCGTTTAATTTAATTTTTGTCGTCCATGAATTTGTATTTTATAGAGCAAGAGGAGCAGCAGCAGCAACAAGAGAAAAGGGTTGAGGAATTCAAAAGTTTCTTCACTGCACACAAAGGCCCAACCATAACAAGGGAGAGAAAAAGAGAGCTGGATGTAGCATTTTAAAAAATGATTTACATGGACTATGAACCGCTGAGTACAACACCGTACGGGACACACTCATGCCACTGGAAGAGATGGAAGCCAAACTGCAAGACCTACTGCAAAATGGTGATGGGCTCGTTCTGTCAGCGGACATGTGGACCAGTAGAAGAGGGCACAGCTTCCTTGGCATCGTGGCCAGTTTAATTGATGGGACGTTCCGGGGGCACACGGTTTTGTTGGGCTGTGAGCACATACAGGGGCACCATACCGCAGATCGTATTTACCAAAAGTATGAAAGTGTACTGAAATATTGGAACGTGCAACGACGTGTGATTCGGGTCGTCACTGACAGTGCCAGCAACATGATCAAGGCATTTAACCTCCTCCCTGGCACTGAAGAGGAGGCGGAGGGTGAAGTGACCGCGGATGCCAGCAGCAGCGCAGAACATGAAGAGGAGGATGAGGGACCACCTGCGCCCTCGCAAATCCATGTGGAAGTGATAACCTCTAATGTAGAAACTATGATAAATCAGTACTTTACTGTGTCAAATTTACATCTGAGATGCCCCATTTATTTTTTATTTTATTTCACCTTTATTTAACCAGGTAAGCCAGTTGAGAACAGGTTCTCATTTACAACTGCGACCTGGCCAAGACAAAGCAAAGTAGTGCAACAAAAACAACACAGAGTTACATATGGGGTAAAAAAAAAAACATAAAGTCAGAAATACAACAGAAAATATATATACAGTGTGTGCAAATGTAGCAAGTTATGGAGGTAAGGCAATAAATAGGCTATAGTGCAGAATAATTACAATAGTATTAACACTGTAATGCTAGATGTGCAAGAGATTATGTGCAAATAGAGATACTGGGGTGCAAAGGAGCAAATTAAATAACAATATAGGGATGAGGTAGTTGGGTGGGCTAATTTCAGATGGGCTGTGTACAGGTGCAGTGATCGGTAAGGTGCTCTGACAACTGATGCTTAAAGTTATTGAGGGAGATAAGAGTCTCCAGCTTCAGAGATTTTTGCAATTCGTTCCAGTCATTGGCAGCAGAGAACTGGAAGGAATGGCGGCCAAAGGAGGTGTTGGCTTTGGGAATGACCAGTGAGATATACCTGCTGGAGCGCAGACTACGGGTGGGTGCTGCTATGGTGACTAATGAGCTAAGATAAGGCGGGGATTTGCCTAGCAGTGATTTATAGATGGCCTGGAGCCAGTGGGTTTGACGACGAACATGTAGTGAGGACCAGCCAACAAGAGCGTACAGGTCACAGTGGTGGGTAGTGTATGGGGCTTTGGAGACAAAACGGATGGCACTGTGATAGACTACATCCAATTTGCTGAGTAGAGTGTTGGAGGCTATTTTATAAATGACATCGCCGAAGTCAAGGATCGGTAGGATAGTCAGTTTTACGAGGGCATGTTTGGCAGCATGAGTGAAGGAGGCTTTGTTGCGAAATAGGAAGCCGATTCTAGATTTAACTTTGGATTGGAGATTCTTTATGTGAGTCTGGAAGTTGAGTTTACAGTCTAACCAGACACCTAGATATTTGTAGTTGTCCACATACTCTAGGTCAGACCCGTCGAGAGTGGTGATTCTAGTCGGGTGGGCGGGTGCTGGCAGCGTTCGATTGAAAAGCATGCATTTAGTTTTACTAGTGTTTAAGAGCAGTTGAAGGCTACTGAAGGATTGTTGTATGGCATTGAAGCTCGTTTGGAGGTTTGTTAACACAGTGTCCAATGAAGGGCCAGATGTATACAAAATGGTGTCGTCTGCGTAGAGGTGGATCTGAGAGTCACCAGCAGCAAGAGCGACATCATTGATATACACGGAGAAAAGAGTCGGCCCAAGAATTGAACCCTGTGGCACCCCCATAGAGACTGCCATAGGTCCAGACAACAGGCCCTCCGATTTGACACACTGAACTCTATCTGAGAAGTAGTTGGTGAACCAGGCGAGGCAGTCATTTGAGAAACCAAGGCTATTTAGTCTGCCAATAAGAATGCGGTGGTTGACAGAGTCGAAAGCCTTGGCCAGGTCGATGAAGACGGCTGCACAGTACTGTCTATTATCAATCGCGGTTATAATATCGTTTAGGACCTTGAGCGTGGCTGAAGTGCACCCGTGACCAGCTCGGAAAACCGGATTGCATAGCGGAGAAGGTACGGTGGTATTCGAAATGGTCGATGATCTGTTTATTAACTTGGCTTTCGAATACTTTCGAAAGGCAGGGCAGGATGGATATAGGTCTGTAGCAGTTTGGATCTAGAGTGTCACCCCCTTTGAAGAGGGGGATGACCGCGGCAGCTTTCCCAATCTCTGGGGATCTCAGACGTTATGAAAGAGAGGTTGAACAGACTAGTAATAGGGGTTGCGACAATTTCGGCGGCTAGTTTTAGGAAGAAAGGGTCCAGATTGTCTAGCCCAGCTGATTTGTAGGGGTCCAGATTTTGCAGCGCTTTCAAAACATCAGCTGTCTGAATTTGTGTGAAGGAGAAGCGGGGGGGGGCATGGCATGGGCAAAGTTGCAGCAGAGGGTGCAGAGTTGGTGGCCGGGTTAGTGGTAGCCAGATGGAAAGCATGGCCAGCTGTAGCAAAATGCTTGTTGAAATTCTCGATTATTGTAGATTTATCGGTGGTGATAGTGTTTCCTAGCCTCAGTGCAGTGGGCAGCTGGGAGGAAGTGCTCTTATTCTCCATGGACTTTACAGTGTCCCAAAACTTTTTGGAGTTAGTGCTACAGGATGCAAATTTCTGTTTGAAAAAGTTAGCCTTTGCTTTCCTGACTGCTTGTGTATATTGGTTCCTAACTTCCCTGAAAAGTTGCATATCGCGGGGGCTATTTGATGCTAATGCTGTACGCCACAGGATGTTTTTGTGCTGGTCAAGGGCAGTTAAGTCTGAGGGAGAACCAGGGGCTATATCGGTTCTTAGTTCTGTATTTTTTGAATGGGGCATGTTTATTTAAGATTGAGAGGAAATTACTTTTAAGGAACAACCAGGCATCCTCTACTGACGGAATGAGATCTATATCCATCCAGGATACCTGGGCCAGGTCAATTAGGAAGGCCTCCTCGCTAAAGTGTTTTAGGGAGCGTTTGACAGTGATGAGGGGTGGTTGTTTGACCGCGGACCCGTTACGGACGCAGGCAATAAGGCAGTGATCGCTGAGATCCTGGTTGAAGACAGCTGAGGTGTATTTAGAGGGTATGTTAGTCAGGATGATATCTATGAGGGTACCCATGTTTAAGGATTTAGGGTTGTACCTGGTAGGTTCGTTGATAATTTGCGTGAGGTTGAGGGCATCTAGCTTGGATTGTAGGATGGCTGGGGTATTAAGCATATCCCAATTTAGGTCACCAAGCAGTACAAACTCAGAGGATAAATGGGGGGCAATCAATTCACATATGGTGTCCAGGGCACAGCTGGGGGCTGAGGGGGGTCTGTAGCAAGCGGCAACAGTGAGAGACTTATTTCTGGAAAGGTGGATTTTTAGAAGTAGAAGCTCAAACTGTTTGGGCACAGACCTGGATAGTATGATGGAGCTCTGCAGGCTATCTCTACAGTAGATTGCAACTCCACCCCCTTTGGCAGTTCTATCTAGACGGAAAATGTTATAGTTGGGGATGGAAATTTCAGAATTTTTGGTGGCCTTCCTGAGCCAGGATTCAGACACTGCTAGAACATCAGGGTTGGCAGAGTGTGCTAACGCAGTGCATAACTCAAACTTAGGAAGTAGACTTCTGATATTTATATGCAAGAAACCAAGACTTTTGCGATTACAGAAGTCAACAAATGATAGCTCCTGGGGAGTAGGAGTGATACTGGGGGCTACAGGGCCTGGGTTAGCCTCTACATCACCAGAGGAACAGAGGAGGACTAGAATAAGGATACGGCTAAAGGCTTTAAGAACTGGTCTTCTAGTGCGTTGGGTACATAGAATAAAGGGGCAGATTTCCGGGGTGTTATAGAAAAGATTCAGGGCATTATGTACAGACAAGGATATGGAAGGATATGAGTAAAGTGGAGGTAAACCTAAGCGTTGGGTAACACTGAAAGAGATAGTATCTCTAGAGGCATCAATTGAATCGGTCTCTGAGTGTATGGGTGGAGGGACGAAGGAGCTAACTAAGGCAGGTTTAGCTAGGCTGGGGGGTCTACAGTGATATAGTACAATTAGAAATAACCGAAACAACAATAAACTAACCATGTTTGGGCTGAGGCTAAACGTAAACAGGATGTAGTACCGTAAAAAGGAACAGTCCAGCAGATATCAGCTGTATAGCTGAGTTATCATAAGGTCCGGTGGTGAAGTGCTAGTGAGTAAGAGGCCACGGCTAGCGTGTGCTGCTACGTCCGTTTTGTTGTAGCCAGCTGGTAGCGAAGAATCCGGAGTTAAAGGTCCAGTGATTCCTGCGGAAAAACTGATATGTTCTGGGTCGATAACGCGCAGTGCTGACTGGCCGAATATCCGGTGATCAAAGTCCAGTGATTAAAATTAATCCCGCGGGGAAAAAAAAAAAAATCAAATGTTCTGGGTGAGACACTGCTAGCTGTGGCTAATAGCAAGTAGCTAGTCCAGTAGCTAGTTCAGTTTAGTGAGTAAGCGTGTGCTAACGGGCCAGGGCTAGCAGATGGATGGAATCTTCGTGGTTACGTCGTAACCACATCAGACGTCGTAACCCATTCACATGCTTCAGCTGGCGATCAAAGACGCCATTAACGAGCACGACAACATGAATAGGCTGTTAGTGAAAGTCGGGCACCTGGTGAAAATCGTACGCAAGAGCACCCTGAACACAGAGGAAACCGACCAATTAGGTGTCCGCACCACAAATGCCTGCGCCACTCGATGAAGCAGTCAGCTGCGGATGATTCAGTCGTTCATCCGGTTGTTCCAAAAAGACCCATTATGGCAAAACAAACTCAAGTCTAATGTTGCTAACGTGGTCCTCTGTAGCTCAGCTGGTAGAGCACGGCACTTGTAACGCCAAGGTAGTGGGTTCGATCCCCGGGACCACCCATACACAAAAAATTTATGCACGCATGACTGTAAGTCGCTTTGGATAAAAGCGTCTGCTAAATGGCATATTATTATTATTATTATTATCACCCTGAATCAAGTACGGCAGCTGACGCACCTTGTCAGTGTGCTGACACCACTGGCAGACCTCACAGACAAAATGCAGAAGGAGCTGGGGAACCTGGGGATGATCCTCCCTGCTGTCACAGAAATCAAATCCCTGCTCACCGATGACACTCACGCTGCACTTTCAATGGGCATCCCTGCTTTTGCAGAAACATTGGCAAACAACGTGTCAATTCGCTATGGAATATACTATACTGATAAACATCTCATTTTAGCATCAGTGTTAGATCCCCGTTTCAAGACAGAATGGATAATCCGAGATGAGTCTGTATGCAACAAACTCGGGGAGAACCGTGACCTCCTCATAAAAGAAGCTGAAGAAATTAACGCTCCCAGCGGCACACCCGAGACAGACACCCCACCCGCCGCTGACCTGAATCCCGAGCCTGAACCAAAAAGAGCTCGCCTGTTCGGGTCATACTTCAGTGAGCAGCTACGCATAACCGGAGACGCCAAAGTGAAGTCGAAAATTACCTCTCATCCCCGAGACAGAACCCGGACGCAGATGTTATTCGATTTTGGAAAGAAAACTCCATGTCTTTTCCCCGCCTGGCTAAAGTAGCTCGCATTGTGTTCAGCATCCCAAGCGGGTCTGCGAGCGCAGAGAGGGTTTTCTCCGCTGCTGGCCTGCTGTCAAGAAACCACCGCATGAGTCTGAAGCCTCAGACATTGGCCAAACTTGTGTTCTTGAAGGTGAACTCAAAAGAACTGTAGATAAGGAAAGCGATTCATTTTTATTTTTTTTATTTTAAAGTTTGACAATGGATATAAGCCAATTTAAATTTTTATCAACGTGCAAGCTGCGCAAAAGTTCAGTTATCAGAATTTTGGCCTGATAGTTAATTTACTTTTAAAACTTTGATGTATAGCCTGTATATTTTTATTTATATAATTAGGCCCATTGATTCGTTTAATTTTACATTACTTTTTGTGTATATTCCTTCTTACATAGGCTAGGCCTAATTTGTCATTTGAAATAAAACATTTCTATTTGGAAAATGTTGTCGTTGCTCTTTAGTTCTTTGGGAGGTAAGGCTGTGGTTTAAGCTAAAAGTGAAATACATGCAGATTTTTTTCCTTTTTTGGAGCGAGCGAGGGGGCGATTTGAGTGGAGCGCGATGCAAACTTCGTTGAGCGCTGAGCGATAATGAGCGGACTGGCCTGATGTGGCTTTGAGCGGGGGGAGCGGAGGGGTGAACAGCTCCGTGAGCGATGAGCTGAGATTCTCACCGCTCCACTCCGCTCATATGCTCTGATGCCCAGAACATTGTTCTGGGATCAAAAAGGGATATCTCAGTTTCAAGGTCTCAGCTTGGAGAGAAGAAGCCTTGTGAGGTATTGGTCGGTCACATGCAGGAACCAAATGTTAACAATTAATTAATTATGAATAAAGCTAAAATCATGCAAATATAACTTGTCTGTGTAAGCAGTATATAGGACAACTAACGGGACTGCCCCGGCAGAGCTCCCGACCGACGTGTACTATGGTGCTTTTACGTTTGTTGGAACCTCTCCAACAAGGGACTCATTTGACTTTGAGTCCCTTCGTGGTGATTTTCCACGACAAAAACCCACCACCCCATTCCACTATTTAACCCAATCTAGTCCTACGCCAGACCACTACCACTCAACACCCCCTGCAGCTGTTCTGCAGTAAATCCTCGCAATCCCAAGTACTTCTCTGACGCTGCCACCACAGCCTCTATTTTCTGGGACTTTTGATCAATTTCTGCAGTACAATTGACAACCATTGCTATAAATGCTAAAAAGCCCACCTTACTGAAGCACATATTCTTCCCATCACTCTCTGTAACTACCCGTTACAAGTGCCATGCCCTACCAATTGAGCTACAGTTGAGCTACAGAGGACCATAATCTGCCTTTCTCTCACCTGACACCTCAGATCTCCAGCCCGTTAGCACCCCCACAACTAACACACAGAACTTTCTCCACCGATACCACACATTTATTCATCTCATGCCCTCCTGCACACTTGTCACATCTAGGCATCTCACGCCTACACACTGCTGCAACAGGCCCATAAACTTCACCCCTAAAACACTGTAATATTTACGGAACAAAATCGCTCACGGGATAACTGACCTACTGACTACCTTGATCTTATCTGGCAGAGACTATGTATCAAAATCCAGCATGACAGATAATGTATTCTCTGTTTCCCCACGCTCTACACCGGATCTACGTCTCACCAAACGGAGGGTGTCACAGACACCTGGAATCTTCCATTTCAACTGCACATCCTCAACACTTAAACCTAACCCCGTTATCACTCCTTTCAATGCCACCCTGTTCCGGAGAGAAATTCAAGTCACAATTCCTGTCTCTAATCACGTAATCCGCAGCGCCCGCTCCCTCTGGACAGAGGAGAAACAATAAATCAGCACGAGTCCACTCAGAGTTACCTTCACCAACTCAACAGTCCCCAACCTCTTCTCCACCTAACCTGACACCACATATGGATCCATTCTCTCTACAAATCTCACTCCCACTGGGCCAGAATCATCCTTATCATCCTTGGAACGAGGCCCGAACTCGGAGTTCCTCACCGCAGGTAATTCATCCTCACTCTCGCCAGGTTCCATCTCTGAGCTACTGGAGGACGTATCCCTCTTTATACACTAGACGATAACCTCCCTCACCACACTGCTTCCCTCTACACTCAGCTCCTTCTCGGCGTTCATCACTGCACCTGCCACCACAGTTAAATAGTTTTAAATTGACACAATACCTGTTATCAAAGGTTACAGCTAGAGATGACGTGCAGGAGCTTGCAGTGATTTGTTGTTTTGCATGATGTCTACTTTGATGATAATTACAGTTTTATAATCTGAGAGGAAATAGAGCCGAATATTGCTAAAAGTCACGCCAGGGTAAGCCTACACGAAACAGAGCCATTATTTTAAGTGATTCTAAAATGAATAAAAAGGAAAAATGATTGGAACCATTTCCCTGTTTGACCGCTAGGTGTTATGACACCATTTTTGCAAAAATAATAATAATACAAAAAACTGTATTCAGACTTTACTCAGTACTTTGTTGAAGCTCCTTTGGCAGTGATTACAGCCTCAAGTCTTATTGGGTATGACGCTACAAGCTTGGCATATCTGTATTTGGGGAGTTTCTCTGCAGATCCTCTCAAGCTTGTCAGGTAAGATGGGTAGTGTCGCCACACAGCTATTTTCAGTTCTCTCTGTACTTTGCTCCGTTCATCTTTCCCTCAAACCTGACTAGTCTCCCAGCCCCTGCCACTGAAAAACATCCCCACAGCATGATGCTGCCACCACCATGCTTCGCCATTGGGATGGTGCCAGGATTCCTACAGACGTGACGCTTGGCATTCAGGCCAAAGAGTTCAATTTTGGTTTCATCAGACCAGAGAATCTTGTTTCTCATGGTCTGAGAGTCCTTTAGGTGTCTTTTGGCAAACTCCCAGCGGGCAATCATGTGCCTTTTCATGAGGAGTGGCTTCCGTCTGGCCACTCTACCATATAGGCCTGATTGGTGGAGTGCTGCAGAGATGGCTGTCCTTCTGGAAGGTTCTCCCATCACCAGAGGAACTCAGTGACCACCGGCTTCTTCGCTGACCTAGGCCCTTCTATCCCCCGATTGCTTAGTTTGTGCGGGCAGCCAGATCTACAAAAAGTATTGGTGGTTCCACACTTCTTCCATTTAAGAATGGAGGCCTTTTGATCATATCCTTGGACTAAAATGATTGACACTCAGGTGCAAGCCTAACATAATGTGCAAAGGGCCTTTGGGTAACGTAGCACATATTCAACTCTCTCTTTTTCTCACGTAGGCTGTTCATTTATGATCTTTGATACTTTTTTTGGTTTATAAACGTATCATGGTATACTACGTTAACGCTATACGTATGGGCCATATTGTTACTTGGTAGCTACTAGCAGCAGACCCTGTGTTGTGGATCATCTACCACTATTTTGGACGGTCCATACTGTAACGTTAACGTTAGTCTCAGGCTTCACTAACTAGCGTTACTGTTTTAGGTGGAGCTATTCTTTGCTACTTTTCAAACAAATACTACGTGATATTTCACATATCATCTTGCTAGATAGGCTACTAGCAAAATACCCTGTGTTGTTAGGATAGATTTATGTTTGTTTCTTCCAACAGATCTTTACATATTTTCCTCACTACAAAATATTCCTGCGGTCCTTGTGGTTACTAAACATATTTTAGATATGCCTTTATGCTATAGCTTATTCCATGTTTACATCTTTGGTTAAATGACTTCAAATGCAAAACTTAAATGTACTTTGTGGAATGTCTGTGGAGTTTGTAAACTATCCAAGTTTAAAACAGGTTATTACTAGGCTTAAACAACTTCATTCATCTATTGTGTTCCTACAAGATACTCACTTGTTGAAGGATGAGCTACTTAAGGTATGCAGGAGATGACAAGGGCAAGTAATAGCATCCTGTTTCTCCTCTCATTCTCATGTTGTTATGGTTTTAATTCACTAATCTGTTCCGTTTCAAGTGGATACTATTATAACTGATACAGCTGGTAGATACATTTTGATACAGGGAACCCTTTTGAATGAGCATATTAATCTGGTTAATGTTTATGGTCCTAATGATGATCATCCCAAATTCTTTGAGAATGTATTTCTATTGATAGCCTCCATTCCTAGTAAAGTCCTAATGGCATGGGACTTTTAATTGCACTCTTGATCCTCATCTAGATCGCTCCTCTGGTTTAGACACTTCCCACTCGCAGAGTAGAAAGAAATTACAGCATTTCATTAAGGACTTAAATCTATGTGAACCTTGGAGGACTCAGAACCCGAGTAAAAGGGAGTATTTGTGTTACTCGTCAACATTTAAATCATATTCTCATGTAGACTACTTTTTCTTACATTACGTTGGAGTGCATATAGATGTTTATTTGACATTGAACACTGACCAAACTTCAGCGAGTACCAGATGGGAGGCTTTCAAAGCACATATTTGGGGGCAAAGTATACGTTTTACCAGTTTAAAATCAAATAAATCAGAAAATGAGAGCGATGGACAGCAAAATCAGAGAATTGGAGAGAAGCTTTTTTGGATAACTCAGTAGAAGTAAACAAGGAATGATTTGGTCTTAAAGCTCAGTATGAAGAACTTCCCACCTCAAAGGCTGCAAACAGCTTAACTAGGCTGAAACAGTCCTATGATCAAGGTGAAAAACCTGGTAAATTGCTGGCCTGGCACATTAAGAAGTAAAATTCAGCCTTTAATGCAATTCATAATTTACAAGGACAATTATCAATGGATCCTGTAGAAATGAACCAAACATTTGCTTCCTACTACAACACACTTTACAACTCTGAATCTCCTGAGAACTGAACTAGTCAGGTCTTGATTTTCCCTCTACTTCAGAAGACACTAAATTGGATCTGGAAAAGGAATTGGATGGTGTTGAAATATCTGATGCTATTTTCAATCTGAAGGGAGGTAAAGCGGAAGGTCCAGATGGGCTCCCAATAAATATTTAAGGACAAACTTCTAGGTCCACTTTTGGATATGTACAGTGCATTAGGAAAGTATTCAGACCCCTTGACATTTTCCACAATTTGTTACGTTACAGCCTTATTCTAAAATGGATTAAATCAAAAAAAATCCTCATCAATCTATACACAATACCTCATAATGACAAAGTGAAAACAGGTTCTTAGACATTTTTGGGATTGATGAGGGGAAAAAACAATTAATCTATTTTACAATAAGGCTGTAACGTAACAAAATCTCAAAAAAGTCAAGAGGTCTGAATACTTTCCGAATGCACTGTATATAGACAGGTGTGTGCCTTTCCAAATCATGTCCAACAAACTTAATTAGATAGAACCTGCTCTTACCCTGAGAAACAGATTTCCCAATCTTCTCCTCCTCTTCTTCATCTTTAAAGTTGACATTCAGCTCCAGTGTTTGACTGCAGTCTTCCAGCTTCACTGATGCCATCTCTGGATATTGCGATGCAAACTGGGCTCAACTGTCACAATCAGGACCCAGTGACTGTATGTTTGGACTTATCTGAATCTGCTAGTAGTAATATAGAGAGCACAGACACAAAAGTTAGTGTTGACAGTTCTGGCAATATCTTTATTCTCTAAAAATAAAAAATGTTCTTGTTCAATTATCTAATTCAGTGCTTTACTTGGACTGAAATAGGTGCCAATACTCATTTTGGGTGCCGGTACTGTTTATATTAAGGAGCAGGAGCTCCACAATACTTTTGAGCTAATACCTAACCTATAGTAGATAAATGCATACATGACTCAAAATCCATTTAGTACAAGGTTACAGTTTGTTTTAGACAGCACTATGTGCTAATTTCCTGAATAACCTTGTCTTCACTGTATTACTTCAATCAAAAAACAATTGTATTTCCTGTTCACACCATAGCAACATTTATTGATAAAGACTGAAACTAGTGAATGTGTCTGAATATTAGTACACATGTAGAAAACTGATAATCATTACATTCAGCTTCAAAACAGTAGTCCGACCGTGAAATTGTCTCTATCTGATGCACCCGCACTGTCCTCACTGAAGTCTGTTGACGCTGACCGAGAGTAGCCGCCATTTTACCAGCATGGGAATTTTACACAAAAGTAATAATTTGCTAAACGAACTCAGTAATCTCAAATAAATTGATTATTTATTAAACTAAAATTAGAAAATTATGTACATTCACTCAGACAAACCCAAAATATCTAGCTATGTGACTTGTAAAATAGTTTTTATCACGTTCTTTCACTTACTCGGTTTGACACAAAAATAACACATCAAACCTTTACCAAACGTGATAATACCTTAACGGATGTGTTACCAAACATGGTATGACATGTTCTTTCGACATTAGAAAGTTTAATCGTGCTATTACATACCTGTAGTAATAAATAGAAACGGACACAAGGGTTATCTTCTTGACTGCACAGTTCTGGCGCTTTCTTTATTGTGAAGAACATGGGATGCGCGCGCCTGCCGGAACTTCCTGTTCCCCCACTACAACGGTGCAACGGTCCGTGCATTTCGGGATCCTTGGGACGGCCCTACCAGTGTTGCCAACTCATTTTCAGCGGAAGTTGCTAGAGGCAGGTCGATTTGTTGCTAAAAGTTGCTCAATAACGTTGTGATGTCTTTGCGTGATGAAGTCATTACGTAATAACGTAAAACTGCATCATTACGTAGAATACACAATAACGTTACTCAAATTGACTGGCCATCTCGGTGACAAATATGATTTGACATTTGTTAGTTTAGATTTGTTTGTTTATTATCACATATATGTATTTGTAAAAGTAATATAAACACATAACATCTATATGATCAGATTTTTTTATTTATAAACACAACACATTGAATTATTAAACAATTACACATTACACATTATGGAACAATTACATTTGATTTATATTCTTATTAACTAGTAGTGTATTGGTAGTTAGTAAACATGCTACCTAACTGATCAACAATTATAGGTACAAGCTAATAACAAGGTATATATGCTATCTTATTGAACAAGCAACTTAACTCAAATAATGATGTGTGCGCTAGGCATCTCTCTCCAGCTCTCTCCAGGTTGTTGTGCTGCTTGGCTGGCCTGCTGCTGCCTGTGCACGAGCTGAGCGCCTGCTGCTGACGTCACTCACAATGCACTTTTGCAGCCAGCCACGTGTGTTGTGACTGAGTGTGTGACAGATAAAATCGTTTTAGTGTCATTTAGAGGTAAAATGTGTGCATTTTAGTGTTTGAGTCACTTTTCAAAAGTTGCTAAAAGTTCCAAATAAGTTTTTTAAAAGTAGCTACATTTGTTGCTAGGTGCTGTTTGAAAAAAAAAGTTGCCAGGGTAGTCTGAAAAGTTGCTAAATCTGGCAACAAAATTGCTAAGTTGGCATCACTGGGCCCTACCCCATTACATGAGAACGGGGGTATCTGCCGCTGCCTCCTCCTCCTCCGGGACACTTCTACTTTGCATAGAGTTGATCAATCTGTTGATTGTGGCCTGTGGAATGTTGTCCCATTCCTCTTCAGTGGCTGTGTGAAGTTGCTGTATATTGGTGGGAACTGGAACAAGCTGTGGTACACGTCGATTCAGCCCTCCCAAACATGCTCAATGGTTGACATGTCTTGTGAGTATGCAGGACATGGAAGAACTGGGACATTTTCAGCTTCCTGGAATTGTGTACAGATCCTTGCGACATTGGGCCCTGCATTATCATGCTGAAACATGACGTGATGTCGGCAGGACAATGGGCCTCAGGATCTTGTCATGGTATCTCTGTGCATTAAATTTGCCATTAAGAAAATGCAATTTTGTTCCTTCTCTGTAGCTTATGCCTGCCCATACCATAACCCTGACACTAACATGGGGTACACTGTTCACGACATTGACATCAGCAAACCGCTCACCCACACACCACCATACACTTGGTCTGCAGTTGTGAGGGTGGTTGGGCATACTGCCAATTTCACAAAAACAAAGTTGGAGGCAGCTTATGGTATAGAAATTACCATTAAATTATCTGGCAACAGCTCTGGTGGACATTCCTGCAGTCAGCATGCCAGTTGCATGCTCCCTCAAAACTTGAGACATCTGTGGCATTGTCAGTGGTAGAAAAAGCACCCAATTGTCATACTTGAGTAAAAGTAAAGATACCTTAATAGAAAATTACTCAAGTAAAACTGAAAGACACCCAGTAAAATACCTATGTCATGCAATAAAATGAAAAAATTAATTACTTAAAAATCATACAATGTGATTTTCTGGATTTTTCACAGTTGAAGTGTACCTATGATAAAAATGACAGACCTCTACATGCTTTGTAAGTAGGAAAACCTGCAAAATCGGCAGTGTATCAAATACTTGTTATCCCCACTGTATATACCTGGCTGGATTAACTATATAATGTTAGCTAAATGTAGCAATTAATAAATAGGCTACATTTATTTAAATGGACAATTCTGAAGGAGGGCACTTAGCCCGCGACTTAAAAAAAATGCCCCTTTTCTAAAAACAACATTTCATTAAACATTTCAAAATGTGTAAACTGTAGCAATTTATTTCCCTTTATAGTTTATTAGCCTAAGCATGACCTTCATCCACATAATCCCCCCCCCCCCAAATGTTGCTTTTTTGTGTCAGCAATTAGACATTGTTCTTAGGGGGGGGCGAGTTACCCCCTAGTACCCTACTGCCAGTCTCCTCTAGGTACATAGGATGGCTACTTCCTTGGTAAAGGTTTTAGCTATGTGTGTCACGGTTTCGGCCGAGGCTGCCTCTCTCCCTTGTTCGGGCAGGCTTCGGCGTTCGTTGTCTCCGGAGTACTAGCTGCCACCGTTGTATGTTTCATGTTCGTTTGCTTTTGTCTGAGTGTTGTCACACCTGTTTTCATTTAGTGTCATTAGTGTCCTATTTAGTTCCCGTTGTGTGTGTCAGGTGTTGTGTATTATTGATTGTGTCAGACGTGTTTTCGCTCGGTTGAGCTTCTCTCCACTGCGCTGGAGTTTACGCACCTGTTTGTGCGCTGTTTTGTTTCTATTTCGCCTTCGTGCGTATTTCGCCTTCGGGCAAGTGTTGTCCGTTTGCCGTGTTTCGGCTTAATACAAGTCTGTTGGATTATCCGTCTGCGTCCTGCGTTTGATTCCGCCACTGCACCTACAGCACGCCTTGACAGAATAATACACCACCTATGGAATCAGCAGGAGCCGCAGCAGCCCAGGCGACTCTGGAGGACAGGGTCCGGGAGCAAGGGGACCAGATCCTGCAGATGGGGACCGCACTGCAGGAGGTGATCACCACCATCCGAGGCTGGGGGACGCCTCCACCGCCACCCTCCGTGCCAGCACCATCGGCCAGTCAGCCTAGTCCCGCATCAGAACCCCGAGGAGTCCGACTCTCGCTCCCGAGGGCTTACGATGGGACCGCGGCCGGGTGCCAGGGTTTCCTTCTCCAGGTGGAGCTGTACCTGGCCACCGTGCATCCGGCGCCCTCGGGACATGAGAGCGTGTCCGCCCTGATCTCCTGCCTGTCCGGGAAGGTGTTGGAATGGGCCAACGCGGAGTGGAGGAGGATCGACGCGGACACCATAACGTACAACGAGTTCTCCCGCCGCTTCAAGGCGGTGTTTGACCCATCCCCCGGAGGGGAAAGCGGCGGGGGAGAGCGTCTGGTCTTCCTCCGGCAGGGGAGGAGGAGTGCTCAGGAGTTCGCCCTCGAATTCCGTACTCTAGCGGTAGATGCAGGGTGGAATGATCGGGCCCTCGTCGATCACTACAGGTGTAGTCTACGAGAGGACGTCCGTCGGGAGCTGGCCTGTAGGGACACCAGCCTCACGTTCGACCAGTTGGTCGACATGTCCATCAGGCTGGATAACCTGCTAGCTACCCGCGGGCGTTCCGAGGGGGGTCCGTCCATTTCACCCTCCAGCGCTTCCGAGCCGTGCCCCATGGAGCTCGGGGGCGCTGGCGCTAAAGAGAGGAGGGGTCGGCTTACTAGGGGGTCCATCCCTTGCACCAACTGTGGTCGGGGAGGACACACCGCGGCTAGGTGCTGGGGATGGCCTCCTAGGGGAGAGGACGACAGGTCCCGCACTGGGGATTCCCTCCAGGTGAGTAGGCGCCCCACTCACCCAGAGCTCTCTGTTGCACATTTTTGTATGCCTGTGCGTTTTCCACAGGTAGCACCTCATTCCCAGCATAAGGCGCTGGTAGATTCAGGCGCGGCTGGGAATTTTATTGATAAAAAGTTTTGTTTAGCGTTAGGGATTCCCCTTCTTCCTGTTGATGTTCCTTTCCCCGTTCATGCCCTAGATAGCCGTCCGTTGGGTACGGGCTTGATCAGGGAGGTCACGGCGCCACTTAGGATGTGTGCGCAGGGGGGTCATCAGGAGATGATTCAGCTATTTCTGATTGACTCTCCTGCGTATCCGGTGGTGCTGGGCATGCCCTGGTTGAGTACCCATATAACCCATCCATTTCGTGGCAGGAGAGGGCTCTGATGGAGTGGTCTGCTCAGTGTGTGGGTAGATGTTTGGGCGTTTCCGTAGGGGCTACCTCGGTGGAGAGTCCAAACCAGGTGCCCGCATTGCACGTTCCCCCTGAGTATGGGGATTTGGCTATTGCTTTTAGTAAGGCGAGGGCGACGCAGTTGCCGCCCCATAGGCAGGGAGATTGTGCGATAGACCTCCAGGCAGGAGCTGCGCTCCCACGGAGCCATGTGTATCCTCTGTCTCAAGAGGAGAAGAAAGCTATGGAGACTTACATAGACGAATCTCTGAGACAAGGATACATACGGCCTTCCACTTCCCCTGCGTCCTCAAGTTTCTTTTTTGTGAAGAAAAAGGATGGTGGTTTGCGCCCGTGCATCGATTACCGTGGTCTCAATCAGATTACGGTGAAGTACAGTTATCCACTCCCGCTGATTGCGACCATGACTGAGTCGTTGCATGGGGCGCGTTTCTTCACTAAATTAGATCTCAGGAGCGCGTACAACTTGGTGCGCATCAGGGAGGGCGATGAATGGAAGACAGCCTTTAGTACCACCTCGGGCCATTACGAGTATCTGGTCATGCCATACGGGTTGATGAACGCTCCGTCAGTTTTCCAATCATTCGTGGATGAGATCTTCAGGGACATGCAGGGGCAGGGGGTGGTTGTGTACATTGATGAATTTCTCGTGTACTCGCCTACCCGTGTCGAGCATGTGGCCCTGGTGCGTAGAGTGTTGCGGAGGCTGGTGGAGCACGACCTGTATGTGAAGGCAGAGAAGTGTCTGTTTTTCCAGGAGTCGGTCTCCTTTTTGGGGTATCAGTTGTCTGCGTCAGGGGTGAAGATGGAGGTAGACCGGGTGTCGGCCGTGCGTAATTGGCAAACACCAACCACTGTGAAGGAGGTGCAGCAGTTTTTGGGGTTTGCGAATTACTACCGGAGGTTTATCCGGGGTTTTGGACAGGTGGCAGCTCCCATCACGTCTCTTTTGAAGGGGGTCCGGTGCGTCTGCAGTGGTCGGCCGAGGCGGACAGGGCGTTTGGGAGGCTGAAGGACCTGTTTACCTCGGCCCCGGTGCTGGCGCATCCGGATCCCTCTTTGCCGTTCCAGGTAGAGGTGGACGCGTCAGAGGCCGGTCTAGGAGCCGTGCTTTCACAACGGTCTGGCGCGCCACCTAAACTCCGCCCCTGTGCCTTTTATTCTAAGAAGCTCAGTCCGGCGGAGCGGAACTATGACGTAGGGGACAGGGAGCTGTTAGCCGTGGTACAGGCCCTAAAGGTGTGGGAGGCACTGGCTTGAGGGGGCTCAACACCCTTTCCTCATTTTGACGGACCACCGTAACCTGGAGTACATCCGGGCGGCGAGGAGGCTGAACCCTCGCCAGGCAAGATGGAATATGTTCTTGACCAGGTTTACTTTTAAGATCACGTACATCCCTGGGTCACAGAATGGTAAGGCAGATGCGCTGTCTCGGCGGTATGACACGGAGGAGAGGTCCGTGGAGCCCACTCCCATACTGCCAGAGTCGTGTCTGGTGGCACCGGTAGTGTGGGAGGTCGATGCTGAACTCGAGCGGGCGTTACGCACCGACCCTAGTCCACCACAGTGACCGGAGGGTCGGAAGTACGTTCCGCTCGAGGTTCGGGATCGATTGATCTATTGGGCTCACACGTCACCCTCCTCTGGACATCCGGGTATCGGTCGGACAGTGCACTGTCTTAGTGCCAAGTACTGGTGGCCCACGTTGGCAAGGGATGTGAGGGTTTATGTTTCCTCCTGCTCGGTGTGCGCCCAGTGTAAGGCGCCTAGACATCTGCCTAGGGGTAAGTTACTACCCCTGCCCGTGCCACAACGACCATGGTCCCACCTCTCGTGGATTTCCTTACTGACCTTCCTCCTTCACAGGGGAATACCACTATACTGGTCGTTGTGGACCGGTTTTCTAAGGCCTGTCGTTTGCTCCCCATGCCGGGCCTTCCTACCGCCCTGCAAACTGCCGAAGCCCTATTCACCCATGTGTTCCGGCACTACGGGGTACCCGAGGATATTGTGTCTGATCGGGGTCCCCAATTTACCTCCAGAGTCTGGAGGGCCTTTATGGAGCGGTTGGGGGTCTCGGTGAGCCTCACCTCGGGTTACCACCCGGAGAGTAATGGGCAGGTGGAACGTGTAAACCAGGATGTGGGCAGGTTTCTTAGAACATACTGCCAGGACCGGCCGGAGGAGTGGGCAAGGTACGTTCCCTGGGCCGAAATGGCCCAGAATTCCCTACTTCATTCCTCCACTAACCTAACCCCTTTCCAATGTGTGTTAGGTTACCAGCCGGTTCTGGCACCCTGGCAGCAGAGCCAGATCGAGGCTTCTGCGGTGGATGAGTGGGCGAGGCGCTCGGAGGAGACATGGAACGCTGCACACGTCCACCTGCAGCGGGCCCTCCGACGTCATAAGGCGAGCGCTGATCTCCACCGCAGTGAGGGACCGGTGTACGCACCTGGTGATCGAGTCTGGCTCTCTACCAGGAACCTGCCCCTCCGCCTGCCCTGTCGGAAACTGGGTCGGCGGTTTGTAGGGCCATTTAAAGTCCTGGGAAGGTTGAACGAGGTGTGTTTATAAATTACAGCTACCTGTTGAATATAAAAGTATTAACCCCTCGTTCCATGTGTCCCTTCTCAGGCCGGTGGTAGCTGGCCCACTCCAAGACAGTGAGATCAGGGAGACTCCTCCGCCCCCATTGGACATCGAGGGGGGCACCGGCGTACTCCGTGAGGTCCATCTTGGATTCGAGACGTCGGATGGGGGGGTCTCCAGTATCTAGTGGAGTGGGAGGGGTACGGTCCGGAGGAGCGGTGCTGGGTGCCGAGGGGAGACATTTTGGACCCGTCTCTCCTGACGGAATTCCATCGTGGGCACCCGACGCGCCCGGCTCCCGCGTCCTCCGGGTCGTCCCCGAGGCCGGAGTCAGCGCACGTCTGGAGCCGCGCGCGTCAAGGGGGGGGGGGTACTGTCACGGTTTCGGCCGAGGCTGCCTCTCTCCCTTGTTCGGGCAGGCTTCGGCGTTCGTTGTCTCCGGAGTACTAGCTGCCACCGTTGTATGTTTCATGTTCGTTTGCTTTTGTCTGAGTGTTGTCACACCTGTTTTCATTTAGTGTCATTAGTGTCCTATTTAGTTCCCGTTGTGTGTGTCAGGTGTTGTGTATTATTGATTGTGTCAGACGTGTTTTCGCTCGGTTGAGCTTCTCTCCACTGCGCTGGAGTTTACGCACCTGTTTGTGCGCTGTTTTGTTTCTATTTCGCCTTCGTGCATATTTCGCCTTCGGGCAAGTGTTGTCCGTTTGCCGTGTTTCGGCTTAATACAAGTCTGTTGGATTATCCGTCTGCGTCCTGCGTTTGATTCCGCCACTGCACCTACAGCACGCCTTGACAATGTGTTATTTTTGTGTCAAACCGAGTGAGTGAAGAACGTGATAAAAACTATTTTACAAGTCACATAGCTAACTAGAGACTTTGGGTTTGTCTGCGTGATTGAATGTACATCATTTCGTCAAGATAATTTAATAAATAATCAATTTATTTGAGATTTTCTGAGTTCGTTTACATCAACATACTTCACTGCAGACAGTGCGGATGCATTAGAGAGAGAAGTTGACGGTTGCACTACTATTTTGAAGCTGTCTGAATGTAATGTCCAGCAGTTTTCTACATGTGTTGTAATCTAGGGTTGGAATGAACCGGAAACTAAAGTGTTCTATACTTTTCAGGAGGCAGTAGGTGGTACTCCAAGACTGCCAACACACGCTGAGGAAGAGTCAGATGGTGAACTCCAGACAGTAGGTGGTACTCCTCCAAGACTGCCAACACACGTTGAGGAAGAGTCAGATGGTGAGCTTGAAGCAGTAGGTGGTTGTCAAGTTGTGTATGGTTCACACTGCAGCTCTTTGCCCAAAGTTGAGAAAGGCCTCTTTAAGGACTGAAGGACGCAAGGGACAACTCAATTTTCTTCTGCTTTGAAGGACAGGACCTAGGGGAGACTTAGGAAGCTTTGAGTTTGAAGACTACTCCTACAAACGGTTAAGAGTCATTCAACCATAATTTGCAAATAAATTAATAAAAAATCCTACAATGTGATTTTCTGGATTTTTTTTTCTCATTTTGTCTGTCATAGTTGACGTGTACCTATGATGAAAATTACAGGCCTCTCTCATCTTTTTAAGTGGGAGAACTTGCACAATTGGTGGCTGACTAAATACTTTTTTCCCCCACTGTATCTATAACTAGTTTCATGACTAGTCATGTCGCATCTTGTTCAATTTTCTAAATCATTACGTCGGGCGTAGGTAGGTCCAACTTATCTCTTACACCTTATCGTCTAACTGGGGCAACCCACTCCTGGTCAGTAGAGTCAGGAACTTCCCCCTCTTAAGTACTATATGTATTTGCTGAAAGTATTACTATGTGAATTACAAATACTCAATAGCCGGTTTGCCAGTGTTAATAGGAAACTATTTATGACAATGTTTATTGCACGTACAGACAATTACTCTGTGGCAGAGCAACGAGCCAAACGGGGGGTTGACACCTCCAATGTTGAATCTGACGAGGAACCAGCGAAGAGGGCGGTGACTAAACCAATCAGATTCCGTGTAGAGCCACCTGGTGAGGATTTCTTAACTGCTCTTATTCCATTGTGTGTATTACATGCATCAGGAAGTAGATGAAATAAATGAGTATTTTTTTGTATTGTCCTTCGTAAGATGATGATGGAAGTGAAGCACTCCAGAAAAAAGACAAATGAACCCAGACAAGCCCAGCGTACAGTGCCACAGCTTCCACCAGCCCCTAGTGGTAAGATCCTGCATTAGGCTACTAGGTCATTGAATGTATAATCAGCAAGTTGATGGTACGTTTGACACACATTCAAGTATGTGGGTGAAGAAAAGCTTACAGTTAATGCAAGTACTAGTCTTGAATTGAGACGGCATGAAATCATGACCTAATGCTCTTGTCCTCTGCTCTGGTCCTTCTAGACCTGTCTGCTGCCTTTGATACAGTGAACCATCAGATCCTCCTCTCCACCCTCTCCAAGCTGGGCATCTCCGGCGCGGCTCACTCCTGGATTGCGTCCTACCTGACCGGTCGCTCCTACCAAGTGGCGTGGCGAGAAGCTGTCTCCGCACCACGTGCTCTCACCACTGGTGTCCCCCAGGGCTCAGTTCTAGGCCCTCTCCTTTTCTCCCTATACACCAAGTCACTTGGCTCTGTCATATCCTCACATGGCCTCTCCTATCATTGCTACGCTGACGATACACAACTAATCTTCTCCTTTCCCCCTTCTGATAACCAGGTGGCGAATCGCATCTCTGCATGTCTGGCCGACATATCAGTATGGATGACGGATCACCACCTCAAGCTGAACCCCTGGCAAGACGGAGCTGCTCTTCCTCCCGGGGAAGGACTGCCCGTTCCATGATCTCGCCATCACGGTTGACAACTCCGTTGTGTCCTCCTCCCAGAGTGCGAAGAGCCTTGGCGTGACCCTGGACAACACCCTGTCGATCTCCGCTAACATCAAGGCGGTGACCCGATCCTGCAGGTTCATGCTCTACAACATTCGGAGAGTACGACCCTGCCTTACACAGGAAGCGGCACAGGTCCTAATCCAGGCACTTGTCATCTCCCGTCTGGATTACTGCAACTCGCTGTTGGCTGGGCTCCCTGCCTGTGCCATTAAACCCCTACAACTCATCCAGAATGCCGCAGCCCGTCTGGTGTTCAACCTTCCCAAGTTCTCTCACGTCACCCCCCTCCTCCGCACACTCCACTGGCTTCCAGTTGAAGCTCGCATCCGTTACAAGACCATGGTGCTTGCCTATGGAGCAGTGAGGGGAACGGCACCTCCGTACCTTCAGGCTCTGATCAGTCCCCTACACCAAAACGAGGGCATTGCGTTCATCCACCTCTGGCCTGCTGGCTCCCCTTCCTCTGCGGAAGCATAGTTCCCGCTCAGCCCAGTCAAAACTGTTCGCTGCTCTGGCACCCCAATGGTGGAACAAGCTCCCTCACGACGCCAGGACAGCGGAGTCACTCACCACCTTCCGGAGACATTTGAAACCCCACCTCTTTAAGGAATACCTGGGATAGGATAAAGTAATCCTTCTACCCCCCCCCCCCCCAATTGTAAAGTGGTTATCCCACTGGCTATAGGGTGAATGCACCAATTTGTGAGTCGCTCTGGAAAAGAGCGTCTGCTAAATGACGTAAATGTGCCCTTGAGCAAGGCACTTAACCCTAATTGCTCCTGTAAGTCGCTCTGGATAAGAGCGTCTGCTAAATGACTAAAATGTAAATGTAAATGTAATGACAGTTGATATGACAAGAAATTACCACACCCATCTGATCTTGACACACTTGATTATTTAGTGACCAAAAGAGTAACAGTTCCTGTATTGTCACACTACTTGCAGCAAAACTGTTGAGTCTTTATTATTTTGCAGAGCTTCAAGCAGTGGAGATGAGGATAATGGTGAAACTGGAGATGATCCGTACAGAGTTCAGGACTGCTCTGAACCAAGTTATGGAGGCCATAGAGGATAATGGTGGAACTGGAGATGATCCGTACAGAGTTCAGGACTGCTCTGAACCAAGTTATGGAGGCCATAGAGGCCCGGCAGCCAAAGGAGTCAGAGTCCTTGGGGCAACTTGAAATGCTGCAAAAACCCTGCAGAAACAAATGAGGAACTAAAGGATATCTTTCAAAACTGTTGGGCCACTTTTTTACTGGGGAACAACAATATGGGATTTTTTTTTTTTTTAATCCATACCGACCCCGTTTGGGGCCCTGGACCTGGGCTCAGAATCGACGAATTAGAAAAATTAGAACAGGACTTGGACAGGCTACTCCTTGAAGGGCAGGGGGAAAAGGGGCCCTTTTAAAGATATCATCTTATCTGCCCCAATAAAAATGAAAAGTTTAACCCTTTATTTATTTTATTTATAGATATTTATTAGGTAAATGTGGTAAGTAAAATGTTTTTTTATTAACATTTCAAATAATTAAATCAAAAACAAGGCAGTTCAATAAAATTGAAATCCTACCACCTTTTAAGATGGGAGGAGAACAAAAGGAAAAGGGAAAGAGAGGTCTCATGGCCAAACTGCCCATGGGGGACGAGAGGACAATACCAAACTCTGTCTCGCCAGCATAGGTGGAAAAGTAATGATATACTGGAATTTACCCCTTTACAATTCTTTTCACAACTAGAGCTCCCTAAGCAAACCCCAAGGGTACTACCAAAAGTAATGACAAAAAACAGACCTCTCAAAAATGCCACTCGGGTCAAGTAAAAAGGGAAAGGGGAATTAAAAAAAACATTTAAAAAAATTTTTTAATTTTTTTTACTTCCTTTAAAACCCTCGTCATTACTAAAAATTGTGCTAGTAAAAAAGGAAAGTAGTAGGGAGTCGACGTTTAAAACCCAAATTTTTATCATTTTTTAGGGGAAAAAATGACCATTTTTTTTTTTTGACTTCCAAGCGGTCGAGGAGGACCGTGGATGGGTGGAGCAGCACCTGAAAAACTACTATTTTCCTTTTTCTTTAAAACAGTTTACAGTTCTTGTTGGGGTGCATTTCATTTTTTACTGACTTGTTTTTTGAGCTTATTTTTTGATTTTGTTTTGAAACTATTGGATACTTTAAATAAAAAAAACATTTTTTTGGGATTTTGCATATTTTTTTCCCGTGGCCCACCGAC